>JAJOZX010006943.1:0-40000 GCA_023014485.1 Bathynomus jamesi | reverse complement strand
TTGGTTGCGGTACGTCGACGATATTTTGTGTATCTGGCCCATGAATCGTGACCTGGATGACTTCCTCCTTCAGTTAAATGACCAAGTCCCCTCCATTAAATTTACTTTAGAAGTGGAACAAGACAACTCAATCCCGTTTTTGGATGTGCGTGTTCATAGGGATAGCCCGGGTTTTAAGTTTAGTATCTATCGGAAAAAAACAAACAATTTGTCCTACGTACACTTTTACTCTGGACATGACACCCCTATTAAAAAGGCCATATTTTCCTCAATGTTTCTCCGCGCTCTTAGGATCGCCAGTCCGGAATACATCGATGCCGAATTGGAAAATATCAACGGTATTGGAAGTGAGTTGTGTTACCCATCTGCGTTCATGGAATCTTGTCTTAATAAGGCTAAACGAACCTTCTATCGTGTGAATAATAACACTCGCACCTTGTCAAAGAATATTTTAGTACTTCCATTTTTCCCGGGCTTCTTAGGCATTGCTAATGTACTTAAACTTTTGGATATCAGTGTAGTTTTTTCATATAACAATATTGTGAAAAACATCATAGTAAAAAATAGCCCTACCAATAATTTAGGCATTATCTATAAAATTGGGTGTAAGCAATGTGATTCCTTTTACATAGGTCAGACGGGAAAGGATTTGCAAACGCGTGTAAAACAGCATCAATATTCCGTTAGAACGGGACAGTTGTCCAGTGCCCTTTTTGTCCATTTGTCAGAGTTATCCCATTGTATTGATTGGAATAATGCTTCAGTTTTGTTTCACTCTAGCAACATTGTTAATAGAAATATTCTTGAGTCGGCTATAATTCAACTTACAAATAACCTTAACATGAGTAAAGGTCTGTTTCAACTCGATCCCGTTGCTCTGAATTCCTTCAGAATGGATTTAAACAAAAAGGGCAGGTTGTTAAATCTTTGGTAAAAATTTGTTTTTGTCTTTGTTTCCTTATAAATCTGTAGGTTTCTCTTACAATTTTATTTTTCAATTTTTTGCTGTATGCGTGTATGTGTATGTATGTATGTGTATGTGAGTATGTGCGTGGTCATTGCAGTTAAATGTTTGTGTATGTATATGTGTGTATATGTATATGTATGTATGTATTGTGTATATGTATATGTATGTATATATGTGTATATATATGTGTATATATATATATATATATGTATATATGTGTATGTACCTTACCTTACCTTACAACCTTACAAAGGTTCCGCGCGATGATTTCTCATTTCGCGAAGGTCAAGCTTGTATGTGTATAATATATATATGTGTGTGTGTGTGTGTGTTTGTATATATGTATGTATATGTATATATATTTGGTTATGCGGGTATACATGTGTAGTTGTATTATTTGTAATTTTTTCAATTTATATTTATTTTTATTTCTTTATTCTTTTGCGACCTACCGTTTTTTCAGACAATAATTATAAAAACAAACCTTTGGTAATTTTTTCCCTTATGCATATATATATATATATATATTCTGTATATATTGCGTTTATATTTCGTATATATACCTTATATATGTTGTATATATTTTTATGGTTCTTTATATATCATCTAGGCATCATTTTGTTTTCCAATTTATATTTACTTGTACTTTTTTATTCGTTTGTGACCATAGTATGCATGATTCAGACAATAACTAAAAAACCTTTGGTAATTTTTCCCTTATAAATTGGTGTGCCTCTCTTAAAATTTATTTTTCAATTTATTATTATTATTTTTTATTATATTTTTAATTTTTTTTTTTTTTGGTTTATTTCTTTATTTCTTTGTGACATATATATCAATTTGGCATCATCTATTAAATTGATTGTAAACTTCCCTTTTGAGCTTGAATTTGTAGACTCCACTTACAATTTTTGTTTTTTATCTGTTGGTTTATTTCTTTATGGTTATTTAGGCTGTGACATATATATCACTAAGGCTTATTTTGTAATTTTTTTTATTATATTATATTATTTTTATTTCTTTATCTTTGTGACCTGTTCCATAAACAAGCCATTTGAATTTATATTTTCCCATACAAATGTGTTTGCTCCTCCCACAATTTTTCTTTACTTACTATATATATGTATATATGTATATATATATATATATATATATATATATTATATATATATATTTGTGGTTTTTTATTTGTTGGTTTATTTCTTTATGGTTATTTAGGCTGTGACATATATATCACTAAGGCACTATTTTGTAATTATTATTTTTTTTTCTCAATTTATATTTATATTTATTTTTATTTCTTTATTCTTTTGTGACCTGTTTCATAAACAAGCCATTTGAATTTATATTGAATGTCGGCCGAAGTGCTAAAAGTGTCAATTTCCCATACAAATGTGTTTGCTCCTCCCACAATTTTTTCTATGCTTACTATATATATGTATATATATATATATATGTATATATATATATATGTATATTATGTATATATATATATATATATATATGTATATGTATGTATGTATTATTTTTGTAACCTATATATTGCCTTGATCTGTCCTTTCACTCCAGTGTTCCTGAGGATGTCATTAGACGAAAGCGCTTGAGCACCCCTTTGTGTTTCTTTTCCCTTCGTGGTTTTATTCATCATAAATATTTTTCACGTGTCACTTTCGTGAAATAATTTTCATAATATATATATATAATATATATACATATATATCAAAAGTATTCGGACACCGCATGGTTTTGGGAAAAATGGTTTTATTATGGCATTAGTAACCAGTAGGTCCACCCTTAGCTTTTATTACAGCGTCAACACGTCGAGGCATACTTTCCACCAGTTTTCGTTAAGTCTGTGCAGGAATGGCTCGCCATTCCTCTTGCAGAGCTGATGCAAGAGATGCAAGTGAAGCCGGGCGTGGTGTGCGGTTTCGTATCCGTCGCTCCAGTTCGTCCCACATGTGCTCGATTGGGTTGAGATCGGGGCTCTGAGCAGGCCAGTCTAACAAATCCACCTTATTTTCACGAAACCAGTCCTGCACACGCCTTGCAGTATGGCAGGGAGCTCGATCCTGTTGAAACAAACAATGACCATCTCCGTAGTATTGCCACAGTGTAGGGAGGGCCGAATTGTCCAGAACGTCGAGATAAACGTCAGCGTTCATGGTAGTGGGTATAACAACCAACTGGCCGAGCACTAGCCAGGAACAACAACCCCATACCATGATGGACCCTCCACCGAACTTCACCTTTGGACGTACACAGTCAGGAAGAAGCCGTTCTCCGGGCTGTCGCCACACCCAAACACGCCCATCAGACTGGAAGAGTGAATACCGCGACTCGTCGCTCCAAAGAACAGTTTTCCAGTCCTCCACGGTCCAGGAACGACGGGAGACACACCAGGCCAAACGACGCGTGGCATTAACTTTTGTAATCAGTGGCTTGTGTACAGCTGCTCTACCATAATAACCGAGTCTGTGCATCTCTCTGCGGATAGTTACAATACTAACGGAGGTACCGGATGCTCTTCCTACCTCCTCAGCGATGGAAGCGGCAGAGGACATGCGGGACTTCTTGACATGTCTTACCAGACTTCTTCTATCACGTTCCGTCAGTTTGCGTGGTCGTCCGGAACGTTTTTTCGCGTTAGTTGCACCGTCGTGCTTCTATCTCATGATAACATCCGCTACAGTCGACTTTGGTATATCCTGTTTGGCTGCAATGTTTCGTATAGAAACGTTACTTAAATAACATCCGATGACGAGTCCACGTTGGAACTCGGAGAGTTCACGTCCGCGCAGCATGGCTTCACAACAGTTACTGATAACTTAACAGAACACCTCAGCATTATAGTTTCGCCCCGCTTTTTCCCAGCATACCTTTCGGCAAAGGTGATATTTGCAGAAATGCGGATTTTCCGGGGTGTCCGAATACTTTTGATCATATAGTGTATATATAGGGTGAACCAAATGTAGGTGGACAGTAAATGATAACGTTTATTTGAAAATACATATTTAATTTTTTTGTATACTATAATACAAAATAAAATTTAAATAAATTTAATTATAATATTTAATATAATAAAACACAAACACCATAGTTATAATGAACACCATAGTTATAATATAATATAACACAAACCGTATTCAACCTACTGTCCACCTACTTTTGGTTCACCGTGTATATAATATATATATATCAGAGGCGACGGCGGGGGTCAGGCAGGGTCAGGCTCAGCCTGACCTAACTTTAAAAGAAAAATAAATTTAATTTCCTGGTCATCATGTAAAATTTAAATTTGTGCATTTCAAAGATCTATTTATTATGGTCACTTTATTAGAGCAATATAAATTTTAGAATGCCGTATTTTTTTCTTCTCTCCGTGCGCCGCTTCTTTGGGCAAAATCAGACTTGTTTTATGATGCCTGAGCGACCGAGCGCATTAAGCCACAAAGCCAGGTCAGGCATCATTTCCGATGCCTTGCCTCACACTTATGAAAAAATTAAACTTTCACGAAATTTAATGTAATTTAAAATCAACATTAGTATAGCATCTGTCAAAACAATCATATAAGTATATACTTTTGTCAATCTATTTTTTCAAAGAAGAGAAAAGCGAGTTTTTCAGTTTACATGTCAGGCATATTTCTAAGTGCCTAACATTACGCTGGATGCCAAATCTCATCCTCAGAAAGCTGTTTGAGTGAAAATAGAGATATGTGGCAACTATAAATTGCACACGGCTTTCCTCATTGTCAGCAGGGTTGCCAGGTCTGTCCTCTTGGGGACAGTCTGTCCTATTTCAGGTTCGGTTGTCCTAAACATTTTCAAATAAAGGGGACAACCCAAAACTGTCCTCTTTTGTCCTATGTGAGAAATTTATCACATGCATTATAGAATGAAACATTTAAGAACAAATATAATTTTAAACATAAAGTATAAGAGAATATAATTATAACGTACATATATTTACGTTTCTTCAAATGGTTTACATTTGTATTGAATTATGAAAACGCTGCTGAAGAAAAATGTTATCAAGAACTTGCAACCATTGCCTTGGATTCATATTGCATTCCCGTCAGCACTGCATTTGTTGAAAGAGTATTTTCACATGTAACGAATGTCAAGACAAAGGCGAGAAACAAAATTGTCCCAGAAAACTTGGATGCACTTTTACATGTAAGGACAAGTTTGCTTGCGACTAAGAAATGCTGCAAAGATTTTAAAGTATCACAAAAAATGCTAAATCAGTTTACAAACCAAATGTACAACAGAAAAGTCCCAACAATCAATGATCCCGAAAAACCAAGCACCTCACATACAAGTAGTGAAACAATAGAAGAAACTTTTGAACTATTTGAAGACATTCTTTCAGTCCAATTTTAAGAAAAACGTAAGTCTATAAATAAATATTATTTTCCTTGTTAGAAGATTTAAGCAATATAAGTTTTTATTGATTTAGGAGAGTAAAACAAATTTTTAGATTTATAAGCTTACTTTTAGCATAAAATAACTCGGTATGGTAATAATTTAAACCTGTCCCTTTTTAAAATATGTATAACATTGGCTGTCCCCTTTCTTTTTAGTGTTTGTCCCATTTTAAGAGATATCACCTGGCAACCCTGATTGTCAGTTACCTCAGGGACCGTGTCGTATTCGTTTCAATGTATTTGATTTTTTTTTTCTTTTGTGCTTTTTGTGTGTGTGTGTGTTTTTCTTTTTTTACTCGACCTTAGATACCCATTTACATTGAAGTACATTTATAAAGATCCTGATTTTACTGGCTGCAAAAATGTCAAAGAACTGCTAAAATTATGCATTGACTTAGATTTAGAAAAAGCTTTTAGCGAATCTGCAAAACTGTTTAGATTGATTTTAACTATACCAGTGAGCAGTGCATCCACAGAGAGAAGTTTTTCAACATTAAATCGAATTAAGACGTATCTAAGGAACAGAACTGGTCAGGAAAGACTAGTATGTTTAGCAAGAATTGCAATAGAGAAAGAAATTGTGGTTTCCCTGGAGAGACAAAAGATTCTACATGACAAGGTCATCGAAGAATTTGCATTGAAACCGAGGAGGTTGGAGTTTATGTATAAATGACTCATGGTAGATTAAATATGATGAAGACATTCTCTAAGGACATAATAAAATACAAGTAATTTATTATAATTATTAAATAATTTATTGATTTAGTAGGCTTTAAATAATTTTTGAAAACAAAAGCAAAATTATTTAAAAAAAAAAATTTACATATTCATTAATATGAATTCTATCGAAGTCATATCAAGCCCATAATGCTTGTGCCTGACCTATGTGAAAAGTCTGGCGTCGCCCCTGATGTGTATATATATATACACACACCCCGTGGTTCGGATCCCACGTAAAACTGTAGGTCCCCTCCGTCATATGACTTAGATGTTGCGAAGGAGGTTAAACAACCCCCAATAAAAAATATATATATATATAATATATATATATAATATATATATGGATCAAAACTATGAGTCCACCAAGACAAAATATGTATTTTATTTCTAAAACGAAAGGAATTACAAACAATACGTTAAAATAGGGTCTCATTAGGTGCAAAAAAGTTTTAATAATGAATAAATGTTATCAAGTACGCAGAAACATTCAAAATAATGAAAATGCTTTAATATTTTGTATGACATCCTTGAGAACTGCTTGTACTCTATCAGGTATAGATTCGACAAGCTTATGGATGGTATGAGGTTCCAAGTTGTCCCAACACAGCTGAAGAGCATCCCAGAGGATATCCTGGCTTGTTATTTCTTGTTTTTCTTTTTCTCTTTTCAAATGTTCCCATAAATATTCGATGGGATTGAGATCTGGGGATTGAGCTGGAAAATCCGTAATGATCAGAACACCTTCTTCCTTCTTATTTTTCAAATAGTCTTTACCAGGTTTGGATGTGTGCTTAGGGTCATTGTCTTGCTGAAAGAAGAAGCCTTGACCACGCAATCTCAAGCCAGATGTATGACATGTTTTTGAATGATGGAGTGATATTTCTCTTTGGTGAGGATATAATTTATTCTGTGAAGGTCACTAATTCCATTGTAACTGAAGCAACCCGAGACTTGGATATTTCGACCACCATGCTTAACTGAAGGTTTTATGCACTGCTTAAGCAATCTCTCACCACTTCTACGTCTAACGTAGGACCTTCGATGATTACCAAAAAGCTCGAACTTTGACTCATCTGTAAATAAAACGTTTTTCCAATCTTCAACAGTGAAATTTTTGTATTTTTTCGCCCATGCTAAGCGCTTAGCCTTATTCTGAGTCCTTAGAAGTGGTTTGGAGACTGCCACCCTTCCATGTAGCCCCTCAACCACGAGCCTTTTTTTAACTGAGGATTTGCTTACAGGCTTCACTCGTGGTTTGTTGATTGTTGCCTGAATCTGAGCCGCAGTTGCTTTTCTATCACGCAGAGACGAAAGTTTGATGAACTGATCCTCTGATGGCATTGTTGTCTTAGGTCTCCCTGACCTTGGTCTTCATGAATAAGTACCAGTCTCTTTAAATCTTTGCAATGTTCTCTGAACTGCACCTTTCGAAACTCTTATTTTGGCAACAATCTGGTGCTAAGATATTCCCTCATGCTTTATGGTTTAGAGCAACAATTTGGCCACTTACTGCTTCGCTGAGATTATTTGGCATGTTGAAAAAATATTCAAAATATTTTTCTGGGACAGAAAAAATTGTCTTTACTCCTTAATAGCATTAAACGTAAAAATAATTCTCCATTAAGCTTAATTGAAAGAGGGAAAGGCATGCCAGTTTCCTCCTTAAACGCGGAAGACAGGCCAACGTGTCTCAGACATGTTTGTCTAAGCGACAAATAACATATGAAACATAGAAAGACACTTATTAATTTATACAACAGACTATCAGAAGCAACATCCATTCATGTATTTCGAAACTTTATACAACGTTTTAATAAGTTTATTGCTTCCAAACCAGGCAGTGATGAAATGTGGTCAAAACTGGCATCTTTGATTTCTTCAATTTTACATGAAAAATATAACTGCAACATGATATTGTGGTAAATAGGAGTTAGAAAGGTGTAAGACCAAGTCATACATGTATTCTACAGTGATGAATAATATGGTTTAACTGCATTGTAACTATGAAAACCAGTAAAAATCGAGTGGACTCATAGTTTTGACCCTACTGTATATATATATATATATATATATATATATATATATATATATATACTGTATATATATATATATATATATATAAAGATGAAATCATATTAAGAGTTTTTAAGTCAACTTCGAAATTAGGACAATACATTATATGACGTTTAAAATACTCAACTAAGAAATTGCCTAGCTAAATTGCATGCGGAATGCAAGCGATTTCCGATAGAGAAACTAATCGATAGATCATTTTGCACAATCTGGGTATGAATTCAGGTCACAAAGATGTTACCCGATAATGACAACATCTCATCTTATACGAGTATATATATACAGGGTGGGCCGTAAGTTTCCATACATAGGAAAAATTAAACGTTTGTTTTTATGTTTCAGATACCCTAAGAATATGCGTTTGACGTAAGATCTTGTTTACTGATGAAGCAAATTTTTACGTCAATGGAGAGGTTAATCGGCAAAACATACGTTATTGGAGTAATGCTAACCCTAACTGGCTGAGTCCGACGAAGATGCAAGGTGCCGGTAAAGTGATGGTGTGGGCCGGGATATGGGGTGACAGAATTATTGGACCAATTTTTTTTGTCAGTGGAAATCTTAATGCCGAAAGGTATCTTAACATGTTGCAAGAAGAGATTTTCCCATCCCTGCTAAACGAGGAAGGTAACTTCCCAGTTTACTTCCAGCAAGATGGAGCTCCACCTCATTATGGTCTTCACGTGCGTCGGTATTTGGATCAGCAGCAGTTTCCGGATGCTTGGATTGGTCGGCGTGGTCCTGTGGAGTGGCCTCCCAGATCCCAGATCTCACCCCCCTTGATTTCTATCTTTGGGGGCACTTGAAGGCCATGGTGTATCAGGAAAAGATACGAGACATAAATCATCTAAAGGAACGTATCACCAACGCCATTACAAGCATAACGTCAACTGTGCTAATGCGTGTTCATCAACAGTGGGGAACACGTATTGAAATGTGTTTTCAAAACAATGGCAACCATGTAGAGCATATTATATAAATAAAAATGGTTGTCCATAAAAAAATGTTTATTTTTCCTATGTATGGAAACTTACGGCCCACCCTGTATATATATATATATATATATATATATATACACACACACCGGGTGATTATAAATGATCTTCTCGATTTTAAACATTTATTATGAAGAAACTAACAAAGCTACAGCGAAGAGCAAGATATACAAACAAAGGAGAACTTAAAAAGTTTTATTTACAAGCTATTGAAGTTCAATATGAACTCCTTTTGTGGCTCCTTTTGAGGTTACAACATTCCTGAATGAGCAATTGCCTGATCGTTAAATCAGGCGTGGGGGGCCTTATTCCTTGGCCGGCTCGTTTGCCCGGTCTACCCACCCCCCTCCTTGACTTCTCCCTCTGGGGGTGTCAAAAATGATGTTTTTCTTCCAGAAAAGTTCAGTATGATATGCTACAAAATGTGTGGAGGGAAACACAATACCGCTTTGACATCTGCAGAGCCACAAAAGTAGCTCATATTGAACTCCAATAGCTTGTAAATAAAACGTTTTGAGTTTTTCTTTATTTGTATATCTTGCTCTTCGCTGTAGCCTTTATAGTTTTTCATAATAAATGTTTAAAATCGAGAAGATCATTTGTAATCACTCGGTGTATATATATATATATATATATATATATATATATATATATATATATATATATATACGTACATGAAAATCAGTTGGAATACTTGTGCATTTTGTCTGAAATTTGGTGAGCGTGTAATATGATTGCTCGCATGTTGTCGCTTAGACAAACACGTCTGAGACACGTTGGCCTGTCTTCCGCGTTTAAGGAGGAAACTGGCATGCCTTTCCCTCTTTCAATTAAGCTTAATGGAGAATTATTTTACGTTTAATGCTATTAAGGAGTAAAGACACGAAATAACAAAGATGAATCGGTGGATGAAGCGACGCACTCACAGATGCTTTGGCTTGGCGTTTCGCAACCTAGCTAGCTCATCATCATCATCATCATCATTATTATTATTAATATTATTATGATTATTATTATTAATAATAGCTGAGAGGATCTTGTAAAATTGGACTAATTATTTCTTTATAAAGGCGTCTTTTTCGTACTTATTAAATAAGTGAGGAAATTGGGCTACACAATCCTTCTGCTGATGCTGATATATATATATATATATATATATATATATATATATATATATATATATATTTGTTTACATTGAAAATTAATTTTTTAAATTGTTCTTTATTAATAACATTTTTGGCAAATGAACCGAATAAGAAATATAATTCAGAGATTCAAAACAACAAATAACATTTGTTGTTTTGGATAAAATAAAAATAAATATATAATTCCGTTTCAAATTAAAATTAAATCAAAACTAAAAATATGCCAGCGTTCGTTGCTAGTAGTATAGCCGCAAAAGGGGAGAGTGCAAGAATGTTGCAGGTTATTATGTAATGTTTGCAAAGGGGGGTGGGGGTTGTTGCAAAGGGGGTTGTTGCAAAGGGGGGTGGGGGTGGGAACTTGGAGGCGGCGTTATCCCCAAGAGAAAGGAGGAGGAGGAGAGAAAGGAGGAGAGGTGTTCACCTGGCAGGAGCCAAGTGCACATTAAGACTTCAGCCGAGTTGGCGTTGTTTTATAGGCTCCTAATCAGCCAGTTGGCGTAAATGGCTTGAGTTGCCAGATACCGCGATACCATTGTATACATTATTATAGACTCCTAATAGCCAGTTGGCTGTAAATGGTTGTCAGATACCTCTTTTAGCAGTATTATTGTATACATTATTATTATATACGTCTAATCAGCCAAGGGGGGAGAGGTACACATGCAGGAGGTACACACACATACGCACACATGCAGGAGGTACACATGCAGTAGTTACACATGCAGGAGAGAGAGAGAGCTGAAGGAGGGAGAGAGACGCCTGTAGGAGAGAGAGAGAGAGCTGAAGGAGGGAGAGAGACGCCTGTAGGAGAGAGAGAGAGAGTAGTTGCCTTTAAGGCATATTATTTTCGTTTTCCTAACCTAAGAGGCCACTAAGGGGTTTACCAAAGGGCCAAAAAAAGAAGGACCAGAGGTCCTTGCTCGGCTGGAGCCGAGCTGGGAATGAGTCTTCACCAGCTTCTCGATCTTTTATAAGCCTCTATTCTGGCTGAGTTGCCAGATCACGCCTTGTATTGGTGTGCTGAGTTGCCAGATCGCACCATGTATTCTAATAAGCATTGTGTACCACAATATGGTAGATGAATTAAATAATTATACACTTAATTGAAATATAGATGTATATAGTGGATTATATGCAAAATATAACATTAACTTGAGCTTCCTTGAAGTTGAACTTATCGAAACAAATAACGTAGTTATCCATAATTCAACCAACCATAGAAAACAGAATTATAGAAATATATATATATATATATATTATGAAAATCATACCAAACGTATATTATTTTAAACTATACGTAAACCACAATATATATATAGTTAATCAGTTGGAAGAATCAAACATATAAAATAACAATATGTTTATATAGATATTCAATTGGAAGATTCAAAGACGTAACAAATAACGTAGTTATCCAACCAACCATAGAAAACAGAATTATAGAACGATGCAATTCGAAACACATGAGTCTCATCCCCTGCGAAGAAAATTGAAAAACGAAATTTAAAGAAACGAAGAAAGTTGGAAATACCAAAATCTAAGCTGCATCGATATGTATAACGTTGCAGTATTCGCTTGAAGAAAGGAGAGGTTGCAAACTCTACTTGAATAAATGTAATTACCTAAACTGCACGCGAAGGAGTTTAAATAGATCCAGCAAATAAAGCCTTTGAACAATGATTTCATGTTTCAGAAAGATTTACGCGTTAATAGAATTAGTAAAGTTACCCAATAAATAAATCGTTAGACAGAAATGATTTTTATAAGGGATACCCAACCACCAACTAATAGCAAACGTGAATAAAGAGTTCCAATTCATGTGAATGAGATAACTAAAATTTTAGTTATTGTATTATCATAAGACTACATCAATATTTACTATAAATACGAGTATATTTAATATTCTTCATTAACAAAAGCTTTAAAACCAGATCTCTAAAATATTTCCAACTTCTTCGTTTCTTTAAATTTCGTTTTTCAATTCCCTGCGAAGAAAATTGAAAAACGAAATTTAAAGAAACGAAGAAAGTTGGAAATACCCAAAACATAATCCGATAGAGGAAAGGATTTCCGAGAATCTGCCCAACTCGGTCGGCCATATTTTACCTTTCTACGAGTCAAATCAAGCAAAACCTCGCCTCACTCCTTGTTTCAGCATTCATTCATTTCACGTTTTATTGTGAATTTCATCCCATATATATATATATATATATATATATACCCTTTGGATAACCTTTGGTTAGCTTCCGCCCGAATTGTTCATTCTGACGAAGGTCAAGCTTTTCACTCCACCTTAGACCTACAGTTTAACGTGGAACCATCACACAGCCCAGCGTCTTAACCACTAGGACACGTAGGGTACCCATTTATCTGCCAACCACTTTCTTTTATTATGTGTAATGACCACCTTAGACCTACAGTTTAACGTGGAACCATCAACAGCCCAGCGTCTTAACCACTAGGACACGTAGGGTACCCATTTATCTGCCAACCACTTTCTTTTATTATGTGAATGACCACCTTAGACCTACAGTTTAACTCCGAACCATCAACAGCCCCGCGTCTTAACCACTAGGACACGTAGGGTGCCCATTTATCTGCCAACCACTTTATTTTATTATGTGTAATGACCACCTTAGACCTACAGTTTAACGTTGAAACCGAATGTTATTTTTAAAATATAATTATGATATATTTCTTTATACCCTCTCGATTACATTAGTGACTAATGATGCGGGAAATTGAGTAAATGGAAATATTATTTTCTCGA
The DNA here is from genome assembly GCA_023014485.1 of Bathynomus jamesi. Lineage (NCBI taxonomy): Eukaryota > Metazoa > Arthropoda > Malacostraca > Isopoda > Cirolanidae > Bathynomus > Bathynomus jamesi. The sequence goes on along the minus strand of JAJOZX010006943.1, from coordinate 26,900 downwards.
AAACTATGGGTGATAGAAAACTTCTGAAACCATATTTGGAATCAATATCAAAAGTTCTATACGAATCACCAAATAATTTTCAAAGGAGAATAAGAGCATTAATTCTATTAGTGAAAATATAAAGATGCAATTACTCGTCCGTACCCGTTATAGCGGAATGGTACACGTCATAGCTCCACCCAGCTACATCGGCAGCCAATCACGACGAACATCTGGTCTTTTGGGCGGAGCTTGGCGAATGTGCATATAAAAGGGGATATTTTCAGTTGGGAGTAACAGTAGCTATTTTCGCATCAGTGAATAATCATTCCTCAACCATGGACCTGTACGTCTCCCCAGATTTGTATGAAGAAAGTGATACTGCAGCATTAACCGCAATTAGTCTTTTCAATGCGATTGATTGTGGCGAATTATTTTCGACGCAAACCGTAGAAGATATTTGCAGTGACGCTCCTTACAATCCGACGCAAGGGACTACCATAGAAATGTAAGTGTCCATAATTCGATTTTATATATATACGGAGAGTTGTAGTATTTCGTCAAATAGATACTAGTCAAAAATGTCAATCAATGTTATTTCCCCATCATGCTAAAATCGAAATTGGTAATCGAATCAAAGATATCTTCACATAATGGGGATCTGTCTGTATACTCTGTATATGTTTTAAAAGCATTATTCCTTTAAGGTCCGATGAGGATTTGACACGTGTTATACAATCTTTTGAAGAACCTCGGAATATGGATGATATACTGATCAGTCAGCAGTGTCACACATCCTCCACCATGGACCTGTACGTCTCCCCAGACTTGTATGAAGAACGTGATACTGCAGCATTAACCACAATTAGTCTTTTCAATGCGATTGATTGTGGCGAAATTATTTTCAACGCAAACCGTAGAAGATATTTGCAGTGACGCTCCTTACAACCCGACGCAAGGGACTACCATAGAAATGTAAGTGTCTATAATTAGAATTTTATATATATATGGAGAGTTGTAGTATCTCGTCAAATAGATACTCGCCAAAAATGTCAATCAGTGTTATTTCCCCATTATGCTAAAATCGAAATTTTTATGGCGTTCACTCCTCGAACCAAAGATATCTTCACATAATGGGGATCTGTCTGTCTGTATACTCTGTATATGTTTTAAAAGCATTATTCCTTTAAGGTCCGATGAGGATTTGACACGAGTTATACAATCTTTTGAAGAATCTCGGAATAGGGAGGGTATACTGATCAGTCAACAATGTCACACCGAAATAATGTAAGTGTTTTTCGATCTTTTTGGGATAAGAAGACACAATATATTTTCATAAATTTATTAAATGAAAGAAATCAGTACAATAAACGAATATACCGTTACAAATATACGAACAAAAACATTATAATATACAACGAGTACGTACAATTGGAAAACGGTTTTTTATCTGTCTGCATACCATTTCATCGTTTCGGTGAGTGTGACACGGGTCAAATAAATTTAAAAAATTTATAAATTCTTTATCATTTGACATATGCATGAGAAATGAGACACAGTACATTCCGCAAACATTAGTAAAATATCCCTGCATACGAAATGGGTTCCATACAACTTCGGGAATATGTAACTGAGCGAGAAATTTTACAATAATAGGGTCACTCCAGGGTTGAGTACCGAGTGAATCAAAATAGTACAGGCGCTGTCTATTTTTAAAATAGACAGCGATCCAGTGAATCCCTTCATTACCGATGATGTCTGTGTTCACAATAAGACTACCGCATTCTCGCGTACTTGGCAAACTCAATGTTTCATTCTTCGCAAACACGCCGATAAATTTGGAACGTGTGACTCGCTCCATTACTTTCTGAAGTGTATTAGCATCCATTTTAAAAGTCAGTGATAACGCTTCTAAATCTATCTACTTCTATTAGGGCTTGCGATTCGAGATATACTAGTACACTAATAGGAGCGTCTATAGGCTTGGCGAATTCCAGCCGCACTGAGATGTTACCGCTCTGCTGTGGTGTTAAATGGGTATTTACGCTAGCAGATAAGTCAGGTGTAATGTCAAACGGATAAAGGTTAAATTGATCAATGAATTCTTCCTGCGTTACCCCATTACCAAGCTCATCACAATCACCTGCAATATGGGTCAGATTACTATAGGCTCTGGCACAAAGAGGTAACACAGCGTCTGATGAATAGTCCGTACCCATTGTTCCACCCAAAGCAGTGCCATTAACGTATAGAGTTATATTTTTAAGTCCGAAATTCTCGAATTTAAAGGCACTCTTTTTATATTTTCCATTCACCGAAGCGTGGTCCTGCATGCCGATTAATATCCTTTTAGGAAGATTTCCCAGGGCAATGTTTTCTATCTGCTTCGATGCCAACCCTGCAGGAACCGTATATAGTTTGATCTGCACTCTGTTAATAGGATATTTCACTGTAGCGTTTAGTAAATTTTTCTCAATTTCTAGTTGTTTTGGTGAACTTAATTTCACTCGCCGTACGCGGAGGTATGTGTCCATAATGTGAACCACAACGGACTTTGCACCCTCTTCTTGATTCGCATCCAGATTTAAGCAGATCTCAGGACTCGTGCGGGTGAGCTTTATTTTCATATCCACCCCGTTCACAAGCAACTTCTCCTGGAAAGTGAAATCTGTGTGCAACCGTCCAAAACACTCGTATATTTTCTTTTTAGAATTTTTAAATTTGTCCTTTATACTATTTTCATCTTTAGTTTGATAATATCCCTCCGCACTTAAAAAGGTAGCCTTCGCTTCTTTGGAAAAGTTGAGGACATTTTCCAAATAGGCTCGTAGATGATAGTACCCCGTGCCTGCCGATATGTTGGTCTGATTTAAATATACGTCACACTGGTTGAATATGGCGTGCAGAAAGTTTGTTTCAGGGTATACAGCATATTTGTCATCGCAGGCCGTTCCATCAGAATGGGCTATACGTAGCTTAGCGTACATGTGCACACAGCTTGGATCAAAAAAGTAAGGACCTGAGCTGGGTATCACGAATTCTATAGGTGCACTCGGTGAACTAATTGTGTTTAAAGGGTTAATTGTAATAAAGTCACTGTGCTCAATAGAAACTTGGGTTGGCGGGAGCTCAAAAAAGGACAGCTCCGATTTACAGCATTGTGAACTACATGGGTGGATGAAGCGTGCCATGGCGAAATAGTGACTCCTCTCTCGACAAGTGGTAAACAAACTATGATTCATGAGATCAATATCCTTAGCTTATATCAGTCAAAAAAGTGGTCAACCATAGGTTTCATTCGCTTACAGCATTTCTTTTTTGATAGCCTTTTACGTTTAATACCACGTGACCCCTTCTTCTTCCGGGGAGCCCTCTTCTTCTTCCCGCCACCACGCATTTTTCTCTTTGCATCTTTGATGATTTCGTTCCGTGTACGCTTTAAATGTTTTTTTAGAGCTTCTTTAGGTTTAGCCCCGGCCAATATGTCTTCTGCAGTGTTAAGGCCTGATTGTAGCGCTTTCCTTCCAAGGTATCTGGCACCCCTCTTCAGCAAAGGAACAGCCGTACGTAGTATGGATGAAAAAATGGATCCAAGTCCACTACCGCGCTGGTATCGCATCCCTCGATAGACGGTGAAAGGCTTTCTATCCATTATAACTCAGTGCGTCGAAAGTGTAGCTTCACTGTTAAGCTCCCGTTACCGAATGGGAAGTTTTCGCCCTCAATCGTTCTTATATATATTGTGATATTGGTTATTAAATTAGTTGCGACATTCACATAATGGGGCCTGTCATATGTAATACTCAAACTCCTTCCTCTATGGTTGGGGATGTGAGCAATGCGCAGCAGGCGTGCCTGGGTATCCCCAACAAACTGGTGCTCCACTATATTACTGTAAATATAGCACATGTCTGGGGACCTTTCAGCCAATTTCTCCATCTTCAATTGATACATTAATCTGGACAAGTTATACTGTGTCTCGTGAAATGTGTCTCTTTGGAAGGCTGCGCTATATCGGCCGTTGGTTAGAATTTTGAACTTTCTATGTTCTTTAAGACGTCTGTTAGTCTTTGATTTTAGGATTAGTGTATGTGCAGGGTTGTTTACGATTTCATATACTAAATCATTCGTAAGGTTTGAGTTTCTTAAACTCACGTTTAAGCCTCTCACAACATCCTCGGCCGAACCATATTGACCCGGCCCTAGTCTTACTTCTGTACTGTAATACCGTGTAATCTTAGTCCGAGCGATGCGCATAGTTTCATCCATAGCTACCCCAGCTTTTTCACACTCGTCAATGTCTCTAAGAATCGTAAAAACGGTTTCTTTATGTTCAATATTTAAAAAGACGGTGTCCAGCTGAATTTCGCATATCCCCACCTCATACGAATCACGACCCAATTCAATGTGCCCATGGAGTTCTGTTACAAAGTTGGCTAGCGTGTTGTTAGGGTGTACAGACAGGGACGAGGAGGACGGGAGTGTGACGTAGAAATGGTTAGGAGCCATGTTGCATACTATTTAAGCTTCATTATTGCATCAGCTTTTATATAGGTGTTGAAGCTTTCTGGGTACCCTAGCCATTTCACCAGGTACATTTTTCTCCTTCCTGAACCTTTGCTTCCTAAAATTTTCTCAATTTTAAACACATTTTTTTCTAAATTAAACGCAACTTTCTGCAATTCCTCGCGGTAAAAGCCTCCTGAGATTTCTTCCCCATTCAAATCTTCAATGTAATACATCATTATACACCTTTAGGTCTCACAGCCCTAACTTTAAAAATCTCGCGTGTCCATCCTTGCTCAAAACCCTTTGCGAATTTATTCCCCGAACGCGACAGCCTTACATAATCATTGATTTTGAAGCGCACAGAGTGGTGGTGGTGGTGGTGGTGGTGGTGATCCATCTCTTCTCGGGAGCGTACCTCTTTCTAAAACTTCGTTAGGTGTTGCCCCAATCGTGCGATGGTGTGAGCGGTTGTAGGATGATGCCAATGATTCCAGAATGTCTAGAAATCTGTATGTGTTTTTATGTGTAAAATAACGGTGCATGCGTTCCTTTATGGTGCGCTGAACTCTTTCAGCTAAAGAAGCCTTATGTATAGAATTGGTTGTGTAATAGCTGATATTAAACTCTGTCAACATATTCTGAAAAGCACGGCCTATAAACTCCTTCCCCATATCCGTACAAAAATAGCCAGGAACCCTGTTTTCTTTTAACATTAGCGTTTTGGTGGCTTTAGCAACTGTTTCAGGTGATTTATTTTTCAGAGGAACTAGCCACAGATATCTAGAGAACACGTCTATTATGAATAGAATGTAGCGGTAACCATCGTTATACACAGAATATCTTTGCATGTCTGTTAAATCTGCTTGCCAAATAGAATCAATCGAGGAAGCCGTTGTCTTGGCTGTTTTAAACCTTTTTCTCACAGGCTTATGAAGCGTATAAGCGTCCTGCTCCCTCAAAAATCTTTCAACATCTTTTTTCCTACTCCGTAAACACTTCTGTACAGTCTATCTACGCCGCCGTAAGAGGATGGGGTAGAAATGTCATAATAGCGTTTAGTTAATACGTTAGCCATTTGCGTATTTTAGAGGCACGTGGGTAGGGTTGGTTTAACCTCTTCTTGCTCCTCTTCAAAGGTGTTACCGCCGGGGGTGACGGCGCCTTCAATTGTGTCACAGGCGTTGCATGTTCCAAGTCTTTTAACCTGTTCAGATTTCCTATCAACGTTTTAGGGACATTTATTTGTTGTAGTCTTGCTTTAATATGCTTCCATCCTGATGGTGATGGCCTATCCCACTTTCTCACCAGATCATGGACAATGTCTACGATATTCGATCCCTGTACCTTTGATCCTTCCACAATGATCTCCCCTGTATCGGTCCATTGTATGGCGGGATCCTCATTCAATAGATTATAAAGACTTAAGCCTTTACTCCTCAATGTAAGTGGGAGGGTATTTTTTAATACATGTTCGATATGTTGTGTGGCTAATCTTTTTGGTTGGTCAGCTGTGTCGTCGGGTATAGATCCTATGTCGCCATCGTCCCCCGTGCTGTGCCTAATAACCACAGGAATCTCTGTAGGGCTCTTATAATTTTCGTACTCGTGAAGAAATTTCTGCAGAGCTTCTTGGTATAAGATTCTTTTCTCATCAGGTGTTTTTTCACTGTTTAATAGGGCTAACAATTCGCTTTCCATTCTTTTAAGTCTGCTTTTACGGGGATCTAGATCCGTGTCTCTTTGCAGTGAGGCGTACACCTCGTGGGGAATCACTACCACTTTCTTCATTATATTAATCTAGTCAGTAAAGGACCCAAAACTGAAAATAAGATGGGGAGAAATGACCCTCCTGTTTGTACAATAATTCGTTTTTTCTTCGCTACAGTTTGGCTTTTACGAGCGAGTGCACGTATTATGTTCTTGTAGCGGCGTAGGCGAGCCTTCTGATGGGTTTTCATTGATACATTGCAATTTATAACGTTAAGACAGATTTCACAGATGCATTTTAAAAAGTCGGCATCGATATTTTTAATAAACATCTGCTGCATTGCCCGGGGCAGTCGATGATAGATTTTTATTAATTCACGGTATTTCTTTAGTCTCTTTGTCATTCTGGAATATACACCGTTTCAGGCTCGTTTGGAAATATATTCGTTCGCAGAAGCACTCTAAACGTGTTTCGCGGATGAAGGTCGCAAAGCAAATATCCGTAACGCGTGCTTGTAGCTTCTTTATAAACTTCCAAAAACTCCTTACGCTGATTCGGGAACATTTGATTGGCTAATACCCCAATTTGTGATACATCTCTACGTTGCGCGAATAAGACTAGATATTGCGTATTTAACGACACATCGCGCATGTATCTATTTTTGAAAAATAGATTCTGATTGATGAAGAACACGCTTATGTTAAGATGTGGGAGAATACTGTAAATGTCTCGGCAAACGTTTTATCCATCTCCAACATGAGATCGTCAATTACAATGATTGTATGTTCATTTCCCTTTAACGAATTAACGTCATATACGCCTTTGTGGAACAAAATATCATCTTGGTACTCGTTGAACACTGATTGATACGTCGAATAGCACCATATAACTTTACGCACAAATTTCGAGAACATCTCCCCTTTTCTTTAATGATTTTAAGCATAAACACAGTTTTACCACATCCTGTAGGTCCAGATATAATACATGTGGATGGGCTCGTGAATCTGAATTTTTCTACAGAGTCCATTTCTAACACGTCACACTCCTAAGTGAGTCATTTACAAAATATTACAAATTTTGAGTGCTGATCCTTATATTTCTCTCCCACAGAACCGTGAATGACGATGAGGTAGAGCAGCCCATCATTACGGATGACCTCGACGACAGTGTAGTTGTGATCTCCTCCCCTGAACCCCACCAGCGATACCGGTAACACGTCCAAAGCGGAGGTATGAGATACCCACGTCAGGTATAAAGCGACCGAAATACGCGTCTGTTGCAGCGGTAATAGATCCCCAACCCTCAACCTCTTACGCAACAACACCCCCAGCAGCACCTAATATATCCCCTTATTCATCCGCCGCCCCCCGTTCTGTTAAGTCTACAATAATAGAGCCCCAAACCCTCCTACGCAACAGGGCCCCCATCAGCAGCACCTAATATATCCACTAATTCATCCGCCCCCCGTTCTGTTGAGGATGGTATAACGCTGGAATTGGTGCGATCCGCAGCCCCCACCCCAGCCTTGACTAGAAATCGGTATAGAGTCAGGGTAGACCCTAGACCATGTATAGCAATGGTATTGAGCGGGACTACGCCGGGTTGTAGAGCGTATTATAGAGTTTGCTCTTCAGAATCGTGACGAGCGTGAAGTCAGGACGAGTATGTCCTTTGGATTCGGGTCAGATGACGGTGATGTAGACGATTATTGGGTGATAGTGCCATTTAGACGTTTGGCGGCTGAAGATGTAGAATATATATTAGGGCGTATAATGCAAGCCGCCCAAAGTAGTATAGCCTTCAATATGGACAACTTCACGGTAAATATTGACCATGTATACCGTGTTGCGGGTCATAGTGCCATACCGTATACTCTTAACTTCAATTCTCAAGCTATTTATAGACGGCATATAAACGTCGATCGTGGTTGCGGCTTTATAGCAGTACTCTTAGCACGTATGTTTACTGTACAAAATACACGAACTCAAAAAATTTGGTTGCCTACAGTCGTGGAGCATGCCCGTAAACTAGCTGAAGACTGTGAACTTGAATTTGACTGTAATATGGGTCCTGAAGAGCTGAGAAGGGTAGAACAGGAAATGAATGTCCGCATAGTTGTGTTGGGTTGGATGATCGTCGTAGGACTGTGTATGTTTTTAAAAGCTGTGTGAGAGATCGTACAAGGCCCCTACTTATTTTAGGATTGTCAGGGACAACGTATCTCCCCATCCGTAATATAAGGTGGCTTTACGCGAGTTATGACAAAAGTCGAAAATATGGGAGACATCATGATTTGTGTAAGGGGTGCCTCGAGTTTGCGGATGATATAGTGAGACATTGTAAAGAATGTCACATGGTATGTGAGCAGTGTAAAAGCACCAAATGTGAAAGCCGTGTAGTTGAAGCTGAGAAGAGAGACTGTGATGTGTGTAGACGCACATTTTTCAATAATAGCTGTTTTGATTTCCATAAATCAATTGGCACGTGCAGGAAAATGAGAATCTGTGAATGTGGTATGTTTCACACAATGGATAATTGGGGAAAATTTAAGCACAAGTGTGACGTAATTCACTGTCCTACATGCCAGGAGGAATATAAGGCGGATGGAGTAAAGCATGTATGTTATATGAAAGATGCTAAGCCTAAAAATAACCCCTGTATAACTGTATACTACGATATAGAAACATATACGAACGCTGAAACCAAAGAGGTAATTCCACATTTACTTGTGAGCCAGACTATCTGTGATGAGTGTATGGATATCGAATGTGACGAGTGCCCCAAATGTGGTAAACGGACAAACGTTTTTAAAACGAATGTCAGCGATAGTCCTGTGAAACTATTTGTGTCCTATATTGTCAAGTTAGCCGACAAGTTCAAAAAAATGACTGTGTATATTCTCGCCCATAACGGGGCAAAGTTTGACACGCAGTTCCTTTATAAGGAGTTGCTTGAACACGAATCCTCTGAGATATTTACAGGTGATCCATTGAAAAGAGGCAACAAATTAATACAGATGCAGATAAGAGGCAATGTACAATTTAAAGATACTTTATTATTCACACCTTGTAAATTAGCAAAGCTACCCAAGGTGATGGGAGTAGCAGCTGAAGTTTCCAAAGGATACTTCCCATACACTTTCCTCACCAGCGAGACTTTAAACTACGTAGGCCCACCACCCCCCAAACATTATTTTGACTGCATGGATGAACGTGAAGACTTTGATCGATACTACGACAGTTTTAATGAAAGTAACCCTTATAATATAGCTGATGAATGTGAGCGTTATTGCGTGAATGATGTGCGCGTGCTTAGAGTATGTTTCCAGGCCTTTAGAAGGATGTACATAGCCGTTTCAAATGCGATCCACTGCAAGTCGCAACCACCATCGCATCATTATGTTTTACGGTGTTCAAGAATAACTTCATGCCGAAAGACACCTTAGCCATTATTCACCGAAACAATCCCCGCAGTTACGGGCACAAGGCTATTTACTGGCTCATACACCTACAGCAACAGACAGGTGTATACATAAAGCACGCCCGCAACACGGGTGAAGTACCCATTAAGATTAATGGACGTGTTTTTTGGGTTGATGGGTTAAGTGAAAACCGTGTCACTGGTGTGAAGACTGTGTACTCCTTTAACGGTTGCTGGTGGCATGGATGCCCCCGTCCTGAGTGCGGAGTCACCGGAGATATCAACGGTAGGTCTCCTGCCGACTGTCTTGCATCGACCCGCACCCGCGATCAACTTATAGGATCACAGTTCACTCACAAAGTCTTGTGGGAGCATGAATATGATGCACGGATGGAGACAGACGAGGTGTACCGTGAGGAAATAAAAGCGATCAAGCGTTCAATGGTGCTGGATCCTCTCAAATGTGGTGATAGCTTGTTTGGAGGACGTACAAATCCTTTCAGACTATACTTCCCACCTACGGAGGGCGTGAAGCTCCATTACTACGATTTCTGTTCTTTATACCCATACGTGATGAAGAGCAATCCGTACCCCGTGGGCGCTCCTGAGAAACTGGTGGGGCCTAGCCTACCATCCATCAATGAATTTTCAAAAAATTTGAATGATCGTTACTTTGGGATCTCTTTCGTAGACGTACTCCCCCCACGCAATTTATGGATGCCGATCTTACCTGTCGTTATCGACGACAAGCTCATGTTTCCCCTGTGCGTGAAGTGCGCGGAAGAGGATAACGGCGAATGTAACCATATACCCCACCAGCGTAAGATCAGAGGCGTATATACAAGTCCTGAGTTGGCCCTAGCCGTGCGCCATGGTTATAGAATACTGAAGATACATGAGGTGTGGAGGTTCAGAAGCTACCCAACCTTTTCACACCATATATAAACACCTTTTTGAAGGATAAGGTTGAGGCATCAGGGTATCCGCGAGGAGTTGATACCGAAGATGAAAAGTCTGCCTATATTCAACGTTACCGCGACCGCGAAGGTATACAACTTGATCGTGTCCAAATTGTAAAGAATCCTGGCAAGCGCTTTAGTGCAAAGTTGTGTCTAAACAGTCTATGGGGAAAATTTGCGCAGAATACCGGCAGAGGGAGCATTCATTTGGCACAAAGTTATAGCGATGTCTGGGATTATGCCAATGCCCCGATAAAGAGGTCATGGAGATCGTAAATGTAGGTAATACTTACGTAATAAAGTACAACAACACTGAATTTGCCACAGATACCTCAAGGGTTACAAACATACCTGTGGCCAGCTTCACAACAGCCTACGCCCGTATAAAACTTTGGGGTCTATTGCATTCTCTTGGGCGGAGAGTATTGTATGCCGATACAGATAGCGTGATATTCACAGAGAGGGAGGGTGAATACATGCCCACTATTGGGGAGTTCCTCGGCGAGCTCACTGATGAGATCAAGGATGAGTATGGGGACAACGCATACGCCGACTCTTTTGCCTCAACAGGACCTAAGACTTATGGGGTACGGGTCAGGGTGGGGGATGAAATGAAATATATCGTGAAGGCAAAGGGTATTACGCTCAACCATGCGAATCGGGAGGTTGTTAACTTTGAGTCGTTGAAGGATCTAGTATGTTTGGATGAACAACCTCACCAACTAATTGTAGGCACCCACAATTTTCGGGCGCAGAAGCTGGGAGGCGTGAAGGAACTTAGGGGTACGATGGTGCCGTAACACCTATAGGAAACGTTACCAGTTACCTGGTACCTATGATACCGTACCCTTTGGATACCAATGATGCTTCTAACTCACACGTCTTGTATATAATCGTATCTATTTGTAAATATATATATATTATATATATAACTTGAATATCTCGTTTATTAAATCGTATTTGTAAATATATATAACTTGAATATCTCGTTTATTAAATAAATCATGTTTCAAATAGCGTTTCACTTTCTCCTTTGTGTGTGTGTGTGTGTGTGTGTGTGTGTGTGTGTGTGTGTAGGTGAAAGTTCTAAGCTCCGCCCACTGTAAGACCGTGAGTCATGCTACTATCTGGGAGTCCCTGCGTGGTCAGTCGACCGCAGTAAGCCCGAGAGATCAGACGTGTATTCAGATCAGACGTGTATTCAAATGGCTACCTTTAATATTGCTTGTACAACGTTTACGAAATGGTATTCAGTAAAGTGCCAGGATGTGGTGGATACCGAAAAACTTCCTATTCATCCCTCCTATGCCTCTTTTAAAACACATTGGATTGTGCGAAGTTCCAAGATGTACAAATACTCTACGGATGTTCTGGTGAGACCGTTGAAGGCTTTCGTTGCACAGACGATGTGCTGAAGTATACTGCAGAGCTAAACTTTATAAAGTCTCACATACACCGTGAAGTAAAAGAAACAACGCGTGCAGAAGAGAAGCAGCAGGTATGGATAATGAGTCTTGCTGATGGGTGGTGTGACAAGCGGTATTACGTCATGCTACACCATGTCGATTACTCATACCCTACGACTGGAAATGTGAATCTCGTGATCATGGACAATCTTAAGTATTTTTATCACTATATTAACGTATATCATGATGAGGTTCGTAGTGAGGTTGTGGCTAGTGCCCTGCGTGAATTTTTAACAGAGTTTAGAGACGAGTATCGTTTGATGGGCAGAAAGGAAAAATATGAACATATGTTCCTCTCAAATAGTGCGCCGGAGTGTGGAGATGTTTAGTAAAATGTTCCTAGTTCTTATCCAAATGTCTGGTGCGTAGGCTGGTAGTGATATTCTTGTACGGTACAACAATTCGACTCGCGGAACAAGCCCATTCACGTATCATCGAGTCAGCCGCCCGTCGAACCATTCCTGCCTACCTGCGTGCCTCACACGGCTCATAGTTATCTCAGAGCTTGAGCCGAGTGGACGTGCGCTCTTCGAATACGATGGAACTTCCTTTGAGCAGCATTCTCAACGCCTCGTACGATGTGTCCGTGACGAAATCGTTGCGCGTGTTCAGGCGTAATTCCGGTACCATTAGCTATGTACTGGAAACGGAATGTAGACCGACAAACAAACGGGTTTATTTAAGTATCGAGGAGATGAATAGAATCTTTGTGATAGTTGAGAAGTGGAGTGAAGATCGTTATAAAATACCTGCTAACGTAGGTACAAGAAGAGAGCAGATTAGTGACGCACCCTCATACGCCGTTGTATGTACGTTGTGTATAAATAACGATCGGCCGTGCATTGATATAGGCTGATGTGGAAGAATGCTTCTGATAATAACGCTCTTATTCCTACGCGAAACCGTTTCATCCTCGACAGAATGTTTGAAATCGTCGGATTCCGTAAACTGAAACCTATATTAGACGCGCGTGTTACGGATATGCTTTATTTTGATACAGTACTTGAATACGCATACACTGCTCTGCTCGATGGGTTTACCGAGTGTAGGGACTGGTGAGAATGGTCTAGTGCTGGATGTTTATTTAAAAAGTTTAGACTCTTTGAAATACCATGAACTTTGGTACAAAGCAATTGATCGGTACAAGGCTGAGCTCACCTACACCGTTCACCCTGAAGAACTATTTCTTTATATAACGCGCAGTTGTCGTAACGATTTAGAAGATTATTTCAATTGCCGCTATGTTGAGTGAGTTCACGATTGAAAAGCTCGAGTCGGTAGAAATAAACCCTCGATTGGAAAAGCGTTCTTATAAACTTGTGTTTAATAATGTAGCTAACGATGAACTCTTTGTGCGTGCTTTTGATTGTATTCTAGACGTGTTTAAAGATGACTTACCAACCGGTTGTAAAGTGGGAACAAAAATAGTACTGAACGATATGAAAGCCTTCATATCGAATACAGGTTTCCCTATACTTTAAGCGGTGAAATATTATTAAGCCGCATATACTGCGTAATGCAGAGCAATAATGATGTAATTGTAAACTCGATTAAGACGAGTTTAGTATTTTGAAAAAAAAGTGAATTGTATATATATTTTGCTTGACATTTCCCCGATTATACGCATATTTCTATTGATTTGTGTATATATATATATATATATATTTTGCGTGATATTTCTCCTGTACTGTTATGTACATATTTCTATTGAAGTGTATATTTATTTGAAATGTATATTTTATTTTATATATCACCATAATTGTGTGTGTGTGTATATTTCTCCTGTACTGTTATGTACATATTTCTATTGAAGTGTATATTATTGAAATGTATATTTTATTTTATATATATATCCATAATTGTGTGTATATATTTTCTGTTATACGCATATTCCTCAAATGTATATTTATTTTCTATATATTTATAATAAAAAGAATGATGCAATGTTGTTTATTGTTATGCCTTCTACTACCGGTATTCGAAATATAATAATGTATAACAGGTATTGGCAATATTTAAGCCTTCTAAGCCAACTGGCTGATTAGGAGTCTATAATAGTGTATACAATGGTATCTGGCAACTCTGTCTTCGGAATACATGGCGCTATCTGGCAACTCATTTACAGCCAACTGGCTGATTAGGCGTATATAATAATAATGTATACAATAATACTGCTAAAAAGAGGTATCTGACAACCATTTACAGCCAACTGGCTGATTAGGAGTCTATAATAATGTATACAATGGTATCGCGGTATCTGGCAACTCAAGCCATTTACGCCAACTGGCTGATTAGGAGCCTATAAAACAACGCCAACTCGGCTGAAGTCTTAATGTGCACTTGGCTCCTGCCAGGTGAACACCTCTCCTCCTTTCTCTCCTCCTCCTCCTTTCTCTTGGGGGATAACGCCGCCTCCAAGTCCCCCCCCACCCCTTTGCAACAACCCCCTTTGCACCCCCCACCCCCCTTTGCAACAACCCCCATCCCACTTTGCAACATTACATAATAACCTGCAACATTCTTGCACTCTCCCCCTTTGCAACATTACATAATAACCTGCAACATTCTTGCACTCTCCCCTTTTGCGGCTATACTACTACCCACGTAATAAATAGCTAGATCATTTCCATACAAGGAGTTCTAAATATCATTCGGAAGGACTGATATTATGTCGTTGATAGCCAAAGAAAAACATAGAACGCTGAGCACACTGCCTTGAGGGACCCGTTCCTGTTGAATATGAGAAGGGGACAATGTTGCACCCACTTTGACTCTAAGCTGTCTATTAGACAGATTAGAAATAAATAACGGAAGGGATCCACAGAGGCCAATATTTTGCAATTTCAAAAGAATTCCTCTTCTCCAAGTGGTATCATATGCCTTTTTAGGTCAAAAAACACCGCTAGGAGAAATTTTTTTCTGGGAAAATGCCAAGTTTGTTATGCTCAAGGCGTAATAGTGGATCAAATGTAGATCGAAATTTTCGAAAGCCAAATTGGGTATCAGCAAAAATCTTTTCTTTTTCCAGGTACTAAGTGAGGTGAATACTAACCATTCGTTCCATTGACTTGCAGAGGCAACTAGTTAAAGAGAAGGGGCGATAGTTTGCTTGATCAGTAGGATCTTTATTAGGTTTGGGAATTGGGATAACAACGGCTTCTTTCCATTTGGGTGGTAATCTGTTCACCAAATATGATTAAAGAGCTGTAAAAGGAACTTAAGTCCAGATGAATGAAGGTGTCTCATCGTACTATAATGAATATCATCAGGTCCTGGCAAGCTATCTTTACACATTTCCAGTGCTTCGTGTAATTCAGAGGCAGAAAATTCTACATTATACGGCTCAGAGATGAAAAGTTGGAAATTCAATGGCTTACTTTGTATATTTTGCTTATGAATTAGAAAACGATCAGTATATGTAGAGCCACTTCAGAAGCTAGCAAATGATCTTGCTAATTTGTCGGCAACTTCATAAGGTGTGGTGAATGTTTGGTTGTTCTCAACTATGACAGGCAAAGGTGGACGTACATTTTTTTAATCTTGGACCAAATGGCTTTAAGGGAAGATTTGGCATTGATTGTAGAGGTGTAAGCCTTCCAACAGTCAAGTTTTGCCTTTTTCAGTGTTCTACGTTTAATAGCACGGAGTCTTCTGAATTCAATAGAATCTTCCTGGCGTTTAGTACGGTGCAATCTTCGGGAGGCTTTTTCATGTTATCGCAAGCCTCAGCACATTCCAGGTTCCACCAAGCACGGGAAGCAGTTGTCTTCTGGATGTTAATGTCCGTAGCACTGAGTACAATTTCATTAAAATGGGTCATCGTCATGTCAGGATCTTGAATATCTTCACATGAGGTATGGAATTCAGTAAGAAGGTTGAAGGTGGGCCAATCTGCTCTCTTAAAAGCCCATTTTGAGTGATCAATTATGGGAGAACTTGCTTTAGTAACAGTAATTTTAATAGGAAAATGATCACTATCAAAGTATTTCTCAGGCGGTGGTTCTAAAACTTCCCACTGGAAGCCCAAAGTGATTCAGAAGTACAGATAGATAGGTCTATACAAGTGTACGTATCGGTTTGTAGGTGATAATGAGTAGGTGAACCATCATTTAAAATATCCAACTGGAAGGATTGCGTGATGGAAATTATAGGGTCTGCCAAATAAGAGGTGACCATGTCACCCCTGAGAGGATGGCGGCTGTTGAAGTCTCCTAGTAAGAGAAATGGTCTTGGGATTTGATTTAATAATTCCTGCAGATCAGCCTTTGTAGCCTTGTTACTATGTGGGAGGTATATAGAGCAAATAGTATCATATATTTCTTCGGGAGAAACACCTTAACTGTAACAACCTGAAGTGTTGTTCGCTAGGGGTGTTGTATTTGTGCTATATCAGAACGTATAAACATACCAGATCCTCGATCACCGACGGATCAATAGAAAAAATAACCTCGAGGAACTGAAAATTTACATGCTCTAATCATTAATTCTTGTAAGCAAAATCACAATGGCTGATAACACTTTACAAGATCAACAACAGCATCATAATTTAAAAAATAGCCGCGGCTATTCTGTTGTTGTATCGACGCGAATTATTTGTGGGGAACAACTGTTAAGATTTTTTTAACACGAGGGATAACTTTTTTGATGACATTGCGGTATGGCTATATTTATTTGCAGTGGAGGCTTGTACATCTGGTGAGACAGGTTGTTGAAGATCAGGTATGGACAATGGACATGGAGACCAGGTGTGCCTGTCTATGTGCGATGGAGATCGCAAGAAAGCAACTCGACCCTCCATCATGCCAGGTCTAGAGATGTAGGCACCGGCTCTGACAAATCGGAATCAGACGGCGAATACTATGAAGCTCAAGTCGAGTTCAAGAAAGAACAACATCTCATCACGCAGCCTGAACTCAATGATTTGGTCCGTGATTTAATACTTACCAAGCAACAAAGTGAACCGCTGACCTCACGTCTACAAGAATGGAATCTGCTGGCGGAAGACGTACGAATTACAGCATTCCGAAAGCTCTCCTTGGATTTGCAGGAATATTTCACGATGAAGAACAATCTTTGTTATTGCATTGATATACATGGTCTGTTCGATGCTCTGGGTTTGTGCTATGAACCGAATCAGTTGAGATTGTTCATTGATGCATCTCTGTACAGTGTTAAGAGTGTACTGCTACACAATGGGAACACAATGCCTTCTGTTCCGATCGCTCATTCAGTCGTCTTGAGAGAAACGTATGACAATGTTGCTTTTATTCTGGACTGTATAAAATACAATGAACATGAATGGCTTATCTGCGCAGATTTGAAGGTTGTGGCTATTCTCAATGGATTGCAAACTGGCTATACAAAATACATGTGTTTCTTATGCAAGTGGGATAGCCGAGCAAGGTCTGAACACTACACATGCTCAGTATGGCCGCCGCGAGACAATTCCGCACCTGGATCTCACAATGTTATTCACGAACTACTAGTACAAAAGGAAAAGGTTATCTTGCCGCCACTTCACATAAAACGAGGGCTGATGAAACAATTTGCAAAGGAGTTGAAACAGGATAAGCCTGCCTTCAAATATCTATCTAAAGGAAAAATTCCCAAAAATAAGTGATGCCAAGATTAAAGAAGGCATATTCGTCGGCCCTCAAATTCGCCAACTCATGCTAGACGAACACTTTGAAGCGGTGATGGATGAGGTTGAGTTGGCAGCCTGGCGTGCATTCATAAACGTGTGTAGCGGTCTACTAGGAAAGACTAAATACGACAACTATGCTGCACTTGTGGATCAACTTATCAACTCATACCAACGTCTCGGATGTAAGATGTCATTGAAAATTCATTTTTTGCAGTCACATCTCTCATTCTTTCCGGAAAACGCATCTGCTGTTAGCGACGAACACGGGGAGAGATTCCACCAGGATATAGCCACAATGGAGAGCTGATACAAAGGGAAGTGGAGTCCTGCTATGCTGGCCGATTTCTGCTGGAATTTAAAGCGTGACCAACCAGAAGCATCACACAAACTCCAGCATAAATACAAATAATGAGTTGAAAACAGTATAATACGAGAGTTTTATGTTAATTTTGTGCATATATGTTGAAGTATAGCAATAATTAAACTGTTCCATA
Source organism: Bathynomus jamesi (assembly GCA_023014485.1). Taxonomy (NCBI): domain Eukaryota; kingdom Metazoa; phylum Arthropoda; class Malacostraca; order Isopoda; family Cirolanidae; genus Bathynomus; species Bathynomus jamesi. Next base: position 8,721 of record JAJOZX010006943.1, on the reverse strand, counting down.
TGATAAAGCCTATCTGTTTATCAATATATTCTTATTTTTTGGTATGAAGATTTTAAGCAGTCATTACAAAAAAACGTGACGTGACAGAAAAAAACTATTTTCAGATTTGGAATCAGCACACTCGAAATATTAAGAATGACCGAATGTTATTCCCGCTTTTTTTCTGAACCGAAAATTTGTTGTACAGTGTTATTAATGAACAAACAAATATATAAACCTCAAAATATAAATACCATTAAATCAACAAACACTGCCTGTGCCGCTGTGCGTACTCCAGTGATTTTTTTTTCACAGCAACACAGTAACTTTTCAGAATGAAATTGTTCGTATAAGATCAAACAGTCTATCGTGTTTCGAACAAAATTATTGTAAATAAATACAAAAAATGCAAAAGATGCAAAAGAGTTGGGTCCACTTCCCGCATTCTGGTATTACAGAAAATTAAATGAAACTTGTTCCATTGAATTTTCTGTGGCTGAAACTCTTGAGAAAGTTATTATTTTTATCATAATGAAAACATTAATATTAATTTTAATTCTTATGCATTGCCTGCCATAATAGTAATATCACGAAATTTGAAAAATTATGTCATATATTCATAATGCTATATTATATTGATAGATTAACTAAATATCCGCATCCGCGGATATTGAAATTAAAAATCCGCATTTGCAGATGTTGAAAAACTGACATCCGGTCCACCACTAATATATATATATATATATATATAATATATATATATATATATATATACATATATATATATACACAGTGTTGGGCACTAAAGCGTTAATTCGATAACAGTTAATTAACGAAGTTAACTTTTTTAACGGACTATTAACGGAAGTTAATTTCCATTTATCGTTATCGGACCAGTTAACTTCCGATAACTCGATATTTAGTCTGTTAAAGTCCGTTAACACGTTAACTGCGAGGAGTCATTCACGGAAGATCACCGCTCCGCGAATGAATTCAAACCGCCATTACTTCAGTCTGCTTCCAGATCTCGCAAGGGGAGGTTGTGCGCTTTTTATTGAAGGTAAGAAGGTTCTTTTAACGTTAGTAAAAGTCATCATAGTCTTTAATAAATGTGCCTAAAATTTAATTTTACCTTTCAGTTCCCGCCATAATAATTCTCTGGTAAATTAAAATTTAGTTAATGGTTAGTGGTTACAAGGGTTTCAAAACATGTAATCAGTACATTTTTTATTAAAAATAAAAAAAAGTTATTAAGCAAAAAAGTTGCAAAACTTGATAAAAATACCGTTAAATACCTATTTATTGTTGGATTTTGCATAAACAAACATTTTCTATGGGTTTTAAAGCTTTTTTCCTTGATTTTTTAAATGTTAGTAAAGAAATAGTTATCGTTAACGGATTATCGTTAACTTCCGTTAACTTTGTAGTAAAATTATCGGATTATCGTTATCGCAGTTAAAAATTGGGGTTAACGGATTATCGTTATCGAAGTTAACTTTTTGGTTAACGGTGCCCACCACTGTGTATATATATATATATATATATATATATATATATACTGTATATATATATATATATATATATATATATATATATATATATATATATATTAGGTCGGGTCGAAAATGGGATTTTTTTTTATTTCTTAAAAAGTACACTATGTGAGAAGTTTCATTTTATCATCTTAAAATATTAAAATATCAAGCATGTGCTACCCTACTACCCCTATCACATGCCCCTCCTCCCTTTTTTACCTTCATATTTGCATATGTTTATTGTTGTTATATGTTACATGATAAGTTGTTTGTTTAATGCTTGACATTTTTGTTTCAGATAAATATAAATAATTTTTCAGATAAATATAAATAATTTGCATTTGCTTTATTATAATTTGAATTATCATAAATTATAAATTACATATAATTTGATTTTACTTCTGAATATAAACTATGACTACTAGAAGAAAGTCCTCAAATGCAGCCTTTGGATATCCTACGGAATTCCCAGCAGCCATGACTCCTTCAAAAGCAGATGTTGTGAGACACTACCTTTTTGTGCGACGTCGTGAAGAAGCTAACTCAAAAGGATCAGCAACTGCTAATGATTGTTACAGGGTTGTTGTAAAAGATATTGAAGACATTTGGATGAAATTTTCTTTTCCTACGATTAACACCAAAGGTATCTATCTTAAAGTCAGTCGACTAATAGAAGAAGCCTCAAAATTGAACAAGGTGCCGTTACATCGAAGAAATGAAAGTTTTGCCTTAAAAGTAGCTCAGTATGATGAAATGTTTGATATATATCTTCTTGTGAATGCTATGATAAGGGAATTGATAGGAAATCTTGCGGGTGTAAAGATAAAATACCAATGGCAGAATGGGAGTCTTTTGTGGGTCAAAAACAAAGAAAAAATCAGTTAGGACCAATTGATCGCATAGCCTAGTTCAACAAAGAAGAGATCTTTAGCAAGAGTCCAAGAAGCACAAAACCGTCAACTAAAAGCACAAGAAGAAATGACTGAAGCCACCAATGTTTTACCATCGGAATTTATAGAAAATACCGAAGAAGACATGGATGTAGACTATGAGGCCGATTTAGAATTGACTGAGAATATTCAGAACAGGCACTCCTATAAAAACCTAGCATTAACAGCAGATCGTTATCGTGTAAGTTGTAGAGCTGCAGCTGCAATAGTCAATGCAGCTTTAAAAGATATGGGGATCCTTAACCACACCAACATGCTTGACATAAAAAAATTAGAAAGAGAAAGAAATCGCATGGATGAAACAAATACTTTTAGGTCTAAATCCGAAAATCTGAAAATGGAGTGCCTTGGATTTGATGGAAGGAAAGATACACATTAACTAAAAGTGGAAAGATAAAAGAAGAACACTGTTATTGTGAAAGAACCTGGAAGCATCTATGAAGACCATGTCACACCAGATAATGGAACTGCTCGCTGTATAGCAGAAGAGTTGATAACTATTATTACAGACTCAAACAGCACAGATACTATCAAAGCCTTACTGTGTGATGGCACTCCTGTAAATACAGGAAAAATTGGTGGAGCCATAAAACTGGTTGAAATTCATCTTAAAAGACCAGTGCAGTGGTTGGTGTGCCTCTTGCATTTGAACGAGCTGCCTTTTATGCACGTCTACAAAGCCATTGATGATAAAACAACAGGTTCAAATACTTTTGTGGGTTCAATTGGGAATAAACTGAAAACAGATTTAACAAAATTGGAGGTAGTCAAATATTCTCGCGTAAAGGGAAACATTAAAGAAATTCCAGCAAATGTTGTGAACGAGCTAAGCAGTGATCAAAGATATCTCTATGATATGTGTCTGGCAGTGCAAACTGGAGACACTTCTCAAGATCTGTCCACTCGATCCCCAGGTACCCTTCACCATGCTCGCTGGCTAACTCTAGCCAATAGGGTCCTTCGATTATATATCACAACGCCAAATCCTGATAAAAACCTTCAAGATATAGTCAAGATTATTATGCAGTTCTATGCTCCAGGGTAGTTTTGGATAAAATCTCATCCTAATACAACTGATGGTGCATATAACTTTTGGCATTTAATGTGCTTGCTTCGAAATTTAGATGAACAACATAGATCAATCATAGAACCAGTATTAAAGAATAACACCTACTTTGCCCACCCAGAAAATATACTCATATCAGTGGTAACTGACAAGAGACTAGAAATTAGGGAGCAAGCTATTCAGAAAAATCATCCTTTCAAGAACAGGATTTTCAAGTACCAGAAACTTTGGGTTGCCTCGAACCCTCAATTTCCAATCTACTGACCACACCGAGATGACCGATTGGCAAAAAGAGATCATTACTCCTCCACCGGTGCTAAACAATTTTAGAGACGATGAGCTGCTACAGGCTCGATGTAAGCCACTGGAGATAACTTCTTTTCCATGCCACAGTCAAAGTGTGGAAAGGACAGTGAACCTAGTAACAAAGGCATGTCACGAAAGAACAGGATATAACAACTGTTAAAAGTTTATCTTAAACTTATTAGAATCAAGGCGAAAACTGCCCAAGTTTGAATGGAAGGCCCAATGGAATGAGTAAGAAACATAACATATGAAATACAATTTCCTAATGATATTGAAAATTTCTTCCCTTTTGATGTGATAAGGAACAATGAAAAAGTTAATTGAATTTTAGCACATTTATTATGCCTCTAATTTTTTCTTCTGAATATATTATTGTACTTAATTAATTTTCCTAATACTGTACATTATTAAATAAAATATATGTTAATAAAGATTTATGTCATAAAAAACCTGAATGTAGAGTAAGTCTGTATAAATGGAATATTCTTCAATATAGGTCAGGGTCAAAAAGTGAAAAATTGTGCCAGGGGTAGGAAGCTTTAAACAGCGAAAATAATTTATGAGGGGGTTCCTATATATATACACACACACACATATATATATACACACACACACACACACATATACACATATACCCTAGATCCATGTCCCAAAGCTGGATCCTGTCTGCTTTGCAGATAGCTGGTGAGGGAAGCTATATTTATGGGACCTCTTTGCGAGAGACCGTTGCCCACGTCGTGCTAGCATCATGAAAAAGAAAAACTATGGTATTTGTCATTTACCATTACTTATTCGGACTATAGTGGATTTAATTTTCCCAGAAGAGTTCCTTGTTCCATGCACGGTCTGTGTTTAACATATAAGTTTCTCAGGGGACCATTCTGAGTTTGTGTATATTAAATGGACGTGTTACGTGCCTTGAAAAGTGGACGCTCAATGTCCCGGTTGAGGTTTAAGTTTTTTTTTTTTTGGCTAAAAATACAATAGTTACCTCTTTTTCTTTGATTTATTCAATCCGACGTGAATGCAACGAGTCTTTTACTTATATAGAGGTTCTGAATGTAGTGGGACTAGGCTTGCTTTAAACCCTAGATCCATGTCCCAAAGCTGGATCCTGTCTGCTTTGCAGATAGCTGGTGAGGGAAGCTATATTTATGGGACCTCTTTGCGAGAGACCCGTTGCCCACGTCGGGCTAGCATCATGAAAAAGAAAAACTATGGTATTTGTCATTTACCATTACTTATTCGGACTATAGTGGATTTAATTTTCCCAGAAGAGTTCCTTGTTCCATGCACGGTCTGTGTTTAACATATAAGTTTCTCAGGGGACCATTCTGAGTTTGTGTATATTAAATGGACGTGTTACGTGCCTTGAAAAGTGGACGCTCAATGTCCCGGTTGAGGTTTAAGTTTTGTTTTTTTTTGGCTAAAAATACAATAGTTACCTCTTTTTCTTTGATTTATTCAATCCGACGTGAATGCAACGAGTCTTTTACTTATATAGAGGTTCTGAATGTAGTGGGACTAGGCTTGCTTTAAACCCTAGATCCATGTCCCAAAGCTGGATCCTGTCTGCTTTGCAGATAGCTGGTGAGGGAAGCTATATTTATGGGACCTCTTTGCGAGAGACCCGTTGCCCACGTCGGGCTAGCATCATGAAAAAGAAAAACTATGGTATTTGTCATTTACCATTACTTATTCGGACTATAGTGGATTTAATTTTCCCAGAAGAGTTCCTTGTTCCATGCACGGTCTGTGTTTAACATATAAGTTTCTCAGGGGACCATTCTGAGTTTGTGTATATTAAATGGACGTGTTACGTGCCTTGAAAAGTGGACGCTCAATGTCCCGGTTGAGGTTTAAGTTTTGTTTTTTTTTGGCTAAAAATACAATAGTTACCTTTTTCTTTGATTTATTCAATCCGACGTGAATGCAACGAGTCTTTTACTTATATAGAGGTTCTGAATGTAGTGGGACTAGGCTTGCTTTAAACCCTAGATCCATGTCCCAAAGCTGGATCCTGTCTGCTTTGCAGATAGCTGGTGAGGGAAGCTATATTTATGGGACCTCTTTGCGAGAGACCCGTTGGAACAAGGAACTCTTCTGGGATAATTAAATCCACTATAGTCCGAATAAGTAATGGTAAATGACAAATACCATAGTTTTTGCCAGGGGTAGGAAGCTTTAAACAGCGAAAATAATTTATGAGGGGGTTCCTATATATATACACACACACACACATATTTATGGGACTTCTTTGCGAGTGACCCGTTGCCCACGTCGGGCTAGCATCATGAAAAAGAAAAACAATGGTATTTGTCATTTACCATTACTTATTCGGACTATAGTGGATTTAATTATCCCAGAAGAGTTCCTTGTTCCATGCACGGTCAGTGTGTATCATAAAAAACTCAGGGGACCATTCTGAGTTCATTCCCATATATATATATATATATATATATATATATATATTAGTGATGTAGCGGATGTCATTTTTTTCACATCTGCGGATGCGGATGCGGATGAGGATGTTTGATTTCAACATCCGCGGATGCGGATGCGGATGCGGATGTCTACATTTTCGTTATTTTTTAGGATATATTCGAGATTTGTTGTGTTTAACGTATATAATAAGTTATTATATAGAGAGAGCTGTAGCTATAATGTAGTATAATTGATTAATTGTACAATAATTGCTGTACTTTTCTCTGAACATATAAAATAATATCAAGCATCTAACTAATATAGAAATCAATTAGTGATTTCGTCTGCAAATAAATTCGTTATATTTTGTTGAGTTTCAGCCACAATTAGAAACCATAATTGTGTTACCAGGATGCGGGACGTGAACCCAACTCAAATGCACCCCACCGACCTCTTTCCCAACCTCCACCCTTATAGAAAGAGATCTTTAATTAGCTTGATAACTATTTATATTAAGTTTAAAGTTTTATTAGGCATATTTATAAATGAGTAATTAAAATAAAGTAAACTAAGATGTTCATCGTTTAATGTTCAAACTTAATTATAGGAAGGTTATGCTTAAGGAACATTAATTTTTCTGCCTTTTCTGTTGCCAGTCTGTTTCTCTTTTCATCATATATTAATCCAGCACTGCTAAATAATCTCTCGCTTGGTACGTTTGTTGGAGGACAGGCTAAATGTTTCCTTGCAAGTTTACTCGAGTATGGATAGATATTCTGCGTATTTTTCCACCAACTAATAGGATTGTCACATGCAGCCAGGCGTTTTTCTTGGTGATAGCTCTCGATCATTTTTACTACATCTTTTGACATCGCGTAGGTCTCGTCATTGCTGCTTGACTCAAGAAACTGAGAGACAGATTCTGTGATAGATTTGCTTGATGAAGGTGTTGGTTCTGTCACTGAAACTTTTATTCTTTTGGTGGGTGGCGAAGCGACAGATTCAAGAGATTGAAGCTCTTCAACTGCTTTGCCAAGTGATGATTTAACTCGTTCTAATGTACTAGGTGAAAATAATTTAGCTTTGTAACGTGGATCTAAGTAGGTTGCAAGAGAGTAACTTCATACAAGAACAGCCTCTCGTCTTGTCGCTTGCATCACTTTTGCGCACAATGAACTAGTTCTATTAATATAGTAGAATTTGATAATTTCCGCTTATTAATGACATTTTATCTCAACGGTCCACATCCGCACGACATCCGCAGTCCAAAGTGCAGATGCGGACGCGGACGCGGAAGCGAGAAAATGAACAAATTTAGTGGAATTTCTTTTATTAGACTTACAAGATATACTAACACCAAGCAAATGATCGATCATATCAATCTTAATACCCCTAAAACAATATTATAGATTAGTACGAAATACAATAATCCCAATAATTGCATTTCTAGGTTCAAGAACCATTTCTCTCAACTGGCGTACAATGAAAAAAAGAAATACTACTACCCCGCAATGCCTGGAGTGTTTGAGGAGCGCCAGCAGGAGATGGCTGACTTCTTCCGTGAATCTCTAGCCCAACCATTTACACGTGGCGACTACAAGGAGCTGGTAGAGCTTTATCTGCTGCTTGTAACTAAAGGATCCGAGCCAGTGAACTTCACAATGGTCTACCCCGGCGCACTTCACAAAGCAAGGTGGATGGCTAAACTGCTCTATACCCTCAAGATTGTTCTTTTGTCAGGCCAAATCAAAGAGCAGTTTCCCAAAGCCGAGGTTGTGACTAAAAGTCAAATCAGCAAGTTAGAACGGTTTGCTGTGTTCACAGTCGCTGTTTATGTCCCATGGTGGATTGTTTGCCCCGTTCCAGCAAGTGCGCCACTGAATGACTTGAATTTGGTCGAAACCTTGGCTGAATTTGCCCCATATGACGCCACAATAGTTGACAAAGCACGTGTGGCACTCGGTAGACACACTTGGTACCTAACTGAGGAATTGGCCCCACTGGCTTTGTTCTCGTCCCAAGTACAAGAAAGGACAAAAGAGGAGATGAGGAAGGCCCTTCTTTGCCATGAAGGCACTGAAGTTACTAAAAGAGTGGGCTCAATCATGGGGGCTATGGAAAGCCATATCTTCCCCCTGTCCCAGAAAGTGGCACTGCCCTGGTGGACCTAATTGGGCCTGACTCAAGCCGGTTCTTCACCATTTTAGGCATGCCCTATCAGTTTCTCCACATTCCAGCCAGTGAATGGGCGGATCATGACGACTACCTGAACATGAAACGGGTTGTGGACAAGCTTCAGGTCGTCAATGAGGCTGCAGAGCGTGGTGTAAAGCTTTGCCATGACTTTCTTAATGTTGCCAGGGATGAGGAGCGCTTTCAAGAAGTCCTTCAAGTAGTTGAAAATGACAGACTCCGCGTTCCTAATCAGCGCAAACGATCATCTGTTTCCGAACAGAAATCA
>JAJOZX010006942.1:215000-217753 GCA_023014485.1 Bathynomus jamesi | reverse complement strand
CTCAAAGGGAAGTTTTACAATCAATTTAATAGATGCTGCCAAATTGATATATATGTCACAAAAAAATAAAGAAATAAACCAAAAAAAAAAAACAAATTAATTATTAAAAAAATAAAAATAATAATAATAAATTGAAAGATAAATTTTAAGAGAGGCACACCAATTTATAAGGGAAAAATTACCACATATGCATATTATAGTCACAAACGAATAAAAAAGTACAAGTAAATATAAATTGGAAAACAAAATGATGCCTAGATGATATGACGCGTTCGGTGGAGAAGGGGCGAACGCCACAAAATTCGAAAAATGAGTTTTTTGTCGTATAATTATCCTTTAAAACCTTTGCTTTACCTATGCAAAAAATTAGATGTTAGTCTGCACTCTTTCACGGTAAAATTTAGGTTTTAATGTATCTCAGAGAAATTCACTCCGCATCATTGCTTCACATTGAACACATCTATCTACTTTCTGGTCACTCGACAATGCCCTGTGATGCTCAATTTGGCCAAATTGAACAAAATATAAAAAATAATTACAGCAATATTATTTACACCAAAAAAGATTATGTTACGGCCATAACTACAGCCGTTTCGCAGCACTTCCTAGTTGTACTGTAGAAATGAAACAGGCTGATTTTCTCGATTTTGACGTCCTAAAAACGTGCATTGTCATTAGGAAATCAACAACTACTAAATTTACAGATGCAAGAAAGTTAATATTTGACTTTCAACACAAAGAAGGCTACGTAATATCTACTGCATACCGCACAACCCCAGATAATAGCCATCCCGTCAGACTGCAGAAAGGGTAAAAATCCTACAGTGTCAGTTTATTCAATCTAGCCCAGCAGACACTGCAACCAAAGTATTCCCAATTGCTGCCAATAACTAAGGAAAAAATAAAAGATCTCAAAGAATTATCAGACCTAATGCCTGCAACTGCAGTGAACCCTTAAAGGAACTGGAAGAAACCGAAACAGTTGAAGCAGGTAATACAACATTCGACGAAGAGGACCAAATAATGGATTACACCAGTTAACATCAGAAGCTATCAATAAATAATATTGTAAAATTTCTTGGCGTTTTATTATATCGACATATTACACAACAATATTTTACTCAAATATGTGTTCAAATTCATACAACATTTCAATAAACTGGAAAAATACAAAGGTTTAAAGTTTACAAACTTTAACTGCATTTTGTGGCATAATTCGAAAATGTTGCGTTCGCCCCTTCTCCACCGAACGCGTCATATATAAAGAACAATAAAATATATATACAACATATATACGGTATATATACGAAATATAAACGCAATATATACAGTATATATATATATATGCATAAGGGAAAAAAATTACAAAATTTGTTTTTATAATTATTGTCTGAAAAAACGGTAGGTCGCAAAAGAATAAAGAAATAAAAATAAATATAAATTGAAAAAATTACAAATAATACACGTACACATGTATACCCGCATAACCAATATACATATACACACATATATACAAACACACACACACACACACACACATATATATATATATACAAGCTTGACCTTCGCGAAATGAGAAATCATCCCGCAGAACCTTTGTGAGGTTGTAAGGTAAGGTAAGGTACATACACATATATATATATATATATATATATATATATATATATATATATATATATATATATATATCTACACATTTAACTGCATACATACATACATACATACATACATATACACACATACATACATACATATACACACATATACATACAAACACATTTAACTGCAATGACCACACACATACTCACATACACATACATACATACACATACACGCATACAGCAAAAAATTGAAAAATAAAATTGTAAGGGAAACAAGAGACAAAAACAAATTTTTTACCAAAGATTTAACAACCTGCCCTTTTTGTTTAAATCCATTCTGAAGGAATTCAGAGCAACGGGATCGAGTTGAAACAGACCTTTACTCATGTTAAGGTTATTTGTAAGTTGAATTATAGCCGACTCAAGAATATTTCTATTAACAATGTTGCTAGAGTGAAACAAAACTGAAACATTATTCCACTCAATACAATGGGATAACTCTGACAAATGGACAAAAAGGGCACTGGACAACTGTCCCGTTCTAACGGAATATTGATGCTGTTTTACACGCGTTTGCAAATCCTTTCCCGTCTGACCTATGTAAAAGGAATCACATTGCTTACACCCAATTTTATAGATAATGCCTAAATTATTGGTAGGGCTAGTTTTTACTATGATGTTTTTCACAATATTGTTATATGAAAAAACTACACTGATATCCAAAAGTTTAAGTACATTAGCAATGCCTAAGAAGCCCGGGAAAAATGGAAGTACTAAAATATTCTTTGACAAGGTGCGAGTGTTATTATTCACACGATAGAAGGTTCGCTTAGCCTTATTAAGACAAGATTCCATGAACGCAGATTTTGTGTATTTTGTGTATCTGGCCCATGAATCGTGACCTGGATGACTTCCTCCTTCAGTTAAATGACCAAGTCCCCTCCATTAAATTTACTTTAGAAGTGGAACAAGACAACTCAATCCCGTTTTTGGATGTGCGTGTTCATAGGGATAGCCCGGGTTTTAAGTTTAGTATCTATCGGAAAAAAACAAACAATTTGTCCTACGTACACTTTTACTCTGGACATGACACCCCTATTAAAAAGGCCATATTTTCCTCAATGTTTCTCCGCGCTCTTAGGATCGCCAGTC
>JAJOZX010006942.1:10000-195000 GCA_023014485.1 Bathynomus jamesi | reverse complement strand
TATATACACACTACATATATCTATATACACTACATATATATATATATACACACTATATATATATATATATATACACACTATATATATATATATATATACTATATCTTGCGCGGAATATTCTCCTATACAAGGCGTCGTTCTTTACGTTAATTATACTGCGTGTTTGCAGTTATAATGTATACAATGTACGGCATGCGGGAGGTGCCCCTTTGGGCATTGGTTTCTGCGCGTATGTAGAGGAATTACGACATTTGATTGAGCGAGGCCTGTGGTGTAGTGGTTATCACATCTGACCAGCAATCGGAATATCCTGGGTTCGATTCCCGGGCGGTTACCTCGTTTTTTCATTTGTTTCGTTCTTTCGCTCTCATCTTGCGCGGAATATTCTCCTATACAAAGCGTCGTTCTTTACGTTAATTATACTGCGTGTTTGCAGTTATAATGTATACAATGTACGGCATGCGGAGGTGCCCCTTTGGGGCATTGGTTTCTGCGCGTATGTAGAGGAATTACGACATTTGATTGAGTGAGGCCTGTGGTGTAGTGGTTATCACATCTGACCGGCAATTGGAAGATCCTGGGTTCGATTCCCGGGCGGTTACCTCGTTTTTTCATTTGTTTCGTTCTTTCGCTCTCATCTTGCGCGGAATATTCTCCTATACAAAGCGTCGTTCTTTACGTTAATTATACTGCCTGTTTGCAGTTATAATGTATACAATGTACGGCATGCGGGAGGTGCCCCTTTGGGGCATTGGTTTCTGCGTGTATGTAGAGGAATTATGACATTTGATTGAGCGAGGCCTGTGGTGTAGTGGTTATCACATCTGATCGGCAATCGAAAGATCCTGGGTTCGATTCCCGGGTGGTTACCTCGTTTTTTCATTTGTGTCGTTCTTTCGCTCTCATCTTGCGCGGAATATTCTCCTACACAAAGCGTCGTATAGAGACAGAGTTCTCGGCTGGCATCCTGTTTTCAGATGTAGCCAACTTTTATGTTCATGGAGGTTAAACGTCAAAACGTACGTTACTGGAGTGGTGACAACTCGCACTGGATGAGTCCCTCAAAGAGGCAAGGCGCTGGAAAAGTGATGGTGTGGTGCGGGATATGGGGGCAACACAATTGTTGGCCCTTTTTTCATTGACACCAATCTGAATGCTGAAATGTATCTAAACATGCTACAAGACAGTCATGCTGTTCCTGCTGAACGAGGATGGGGGATTTCCAGCGTACTTTCAGGAAGACGGGGCGCCACCCCATCATGGTATCTCGTGCGCCAGTGGCTGGATCAGCAGTTTCCGGGTCACTGGATTGGCCGCCGTGGTTCCGTGGAGTGGCCTCCGAGGTTCCCAGACCTCACCCCCCTTGATTTTTACTTGTGGGGGCACTTGAAGGCCATGGTGTACCAGGTGAAAATACAAAACATGGACCACCTAAAGGAACACATTCATGATGCGTGTGCACGCATAACACCAGAAGTGTTAACGCGCGTTTGCCATGACTGGAGGAACGCATCCGTATGTGCATTCAGTGTAATGGTGCCAACATAGAGCATATTTTGTGACTTACACTTGATTGCATAATAAAGTGACCATTTGCCTATGCATGGAGACTTTTGAATCACCCTGTGTATATAATGATAGCATTAAATCACTTTGGCATACACACACCTTTGTTTTAGTTACAAGCTAAAAAATTTGCATGTATTGGTGACCAATACATGCAAATTTTTTAGTTTACAATATTTATATTTGTTGAATATTCAAACTTTCCGCTATTAGTCAAAAAGACGTTATCTGAATTTAAAAAGAGTAAAAAATTCGCCAACCCACGACTGTAAAATTTTACCCACCAATTAGTCTTAAAACTCTCAGTTGTACTATCTTGTGCACAATAAAAGCTCAAAAGTGTTTCAGTATTCTCTATGTTAAATCCTGTCTATACACACGCAGTAATGTAACTATCCTTTTTGACTCGGTATTTTTCGCATGAAAAATGTGTGGTAAATCTATTCATTTATCTAATTTAGTTTACACTTGCTGTAAATAAGGCTTTGTTAATACATGAATATTGGCTCTAGTAAGTGTTTATGTATGTACATACTCATATGGTATATACACCTTTGTTTTATTACTCACCCCCGCTTGACCAAATCCTAGGTACGCCCCTGATCAGCAGTAGACCAATTGATTTCATATTGCAAAACTAGTGTGGGAACGCAATGTGGGAAAGCAATCTATCCGTTGGTCATCAGTTGAACTGAGCTCATATAATGTGTTTGTGTTATACATGTGTATAAACTAATGTACTGTATCTATTTCTATAAGAAAAAATAGGACAAACTAGAGAAGAATGCCACCTTGTATACTGATAACTAGCTACTAACATCGATAATTTTGTTTTTCACCTGTTGTAAATTGTAACATATAAACTTCTAAATAATATGATTTGAAATATATATATATATATATATGAGGGGTCTCGTGTTTTAAGGAACCTAAGCGCCAAAATTAAAATTTGCCAGAAATTGCCTCCAAACTTCAGCTGGCGATAGAGGTGAAAAAAGTAGTTCACTTCATAAGGTTTTCAACCATACTTCTAGTGTCGTAAAGTCATTATAACCCAAACCACGCGATAGAGGAAGGGTGAAAATAGTGATATCCATCAAAAACACGTTTTTGCCTGTGGTGGCGCTTTGGTACCTTAAGACGCGCGACCCCTCATATATCGGATGCAAACAATAATTTTGCTAATATCGGCATAATAACCGAGACGTAAATTGTTATGTTGTTTGCAAATAATTTTTTCGGTCTTTTTCATTTACTTTAATATAAAGTATTATACATATAACTTTGAAAATGTCTGATAATGGATAATATCAGGTGCAAATATACTCTTGAATCAAATTACATATATAACATGTTGAAATATCAGGTGCAAATAAGCACACCGGACAAAAAATTAGTCACCCCTCTCAGAATGTACCTAATAACGTGTGACGGCGCCTCTGGCCTTGATAACCGCACGAATCCGGCGAGTTTAGTATGCGGAGGTACGCCTGCTGGTTCAAATTCATCGTCACTGGAACGAGAGGCCCATTTCGTGGTACGAAAAACATCCCCAGAACATCACGGAACCACCTCCAGCCTGAACAACACCTTCGACGCATTCAGGATTAAAGGCTTCATTGGACCTGCGATGTACTCGTCGCCTCCCATCATTGGAGAACAAACAAAAAAACGGGACTCATCGGACCAAATTACACGTTTCCAATCTGCCGCAGTCCAGTTTTTGTGCCTCTGACCCCATTTATAACGTGCCAATTTGTGACTTGCTGTTAACAGCGTCCTCTTCCGTGGTACCCTGCTCCAGATGTCCATCGCATGCAGTTCTCGTCGCAATGTCCGTTCGGAAATTGGTCGCTGGAGAACCTCATTGGTTTCTTGGAGCAATTGTTCTCTGGTTTGAAAACGATTTGCAGTTACTAGACGAGAAACATGGCGGCGGTCCCTATTGTCGAGAATTGTTTTCCGGCCACAGTTACGCCGTCGATTTTCAGTTGATTGCGAACTACACCACTCTTTGTAAACTCGCTGGACAGTACGCGTTGAAACACCAACAAATTGGGCTACTTCAGACATTTTGTGTCCGTGGGCTTTGCCAAACACGATGGCTCCTTTTTGCCAGAGTAACGTCTGCCTCACGACCCATTTTGCAGACTATATCCAACACACACTTTGTTCTTCACCACCTCACGAAACAGATCTGATCCTGTGTGCTACGTCACCGCTACTTGTCACTTACCAATGCTACATCAGCGCCCTCTGTGTGACCTTGAACTTCCTACTATCGGTGCTATTAGGGTGACTAATTTTTTGTCCGGTGTGCTTATATTCTTAATATTATCGTTATTATATTATTATCGTATATATAACTACAGTATATAGTAATGGCATGATATAAACTTCATACCTATAGGCCTAACATACATCAGAAACATCTTTCACATACAGTACAAGCTACAATTACATTAATAATCTTTGGTAGTCTTTAAGACCACAATATTGTCAAGGTACATAAAAATGCAAAACTTAAAAAAAAATAAAGACTCTCCAAATGTAGCTCCGTTTGCAATGCTCGCTAGAGTCGCTAATAATTGTAGCCATTCAGAAATTATACAATCAACACTCAGTGCGTTAGTAATCTTGAAATATTTTGTTAGATCATCTTCACATCATAACTTTCCATATCATAAATACTTGAAATATTGTGGGTATATTAAAATGAAAAATAAGAACTGCATAAAATGATAAATAAAAAGTTATTGGGCTCATGTATTGTGTCCAGGAAATCTTGTTCTGGCAACTGTGTCTGTGTGACCTGGCAAGAGTAAAAACACACCGTGTCGGTGTTGTGGTGTGGCCGAGTGTGATAGATGAACGTGCTTAATGCTTAATAATTCCTTTTATTAGATAAGTGATGTGAGCTGTGTCTTTGGTTATTAATTTTGAGTAGAACCTTGCTTTTCCTTATAGATTTAAAAAAAGAAAAGAAGAGACGCAGTCTAATGTGAGGCTATGGTAAGTTACCTTTGGAAGAACTTTAGGCCTAGGTTTGGCTAGACTGTTGAGCCTTCCCAAAGCATGGAGGAACTTATTTGCAAAAGATTTTGAAGTGAGTATCTACACCCAGAAGTGCAAATACAGCATTCGTTATTTGCATCCAAATATCACACTGCTGGGTGAAAATGCCTCCAGCCTAAGAATCTTAAGGCCTCTTGAAGCCATCCCTTAAAAATGCTTTGAGGCCTTTGAAAAATGTATGTCCTCGGCCTCGTCCCCATGCCTGCCACAGATAAGCAGCTTCACTGGATAAGAACACAAATGGAATTATGGAATATTGGCCTCCTCATTTCATCAATCCCGATATAAAGAGGTGGTTCTGGCCCATCTCCGCATAGGACACATGGGCACCATTGCCAAATCACCAGACCCGCTCTGCCCATCTGCCATACCCCTGTTACTGTCATTTACCTCCAAGTGCAGTGATGGCAAACCACTGACCCGCAAAGCAATTTCTAGTGACCCACGAGTTCTTATTTAAATAAAATATAACTTTAATTTTTAATATTTTCTGCCTTACAGTTTTAAAATTATTTTATTATCCCACCAAAATAAACAGCTGATACACATTGAAACATTTTTAAATGTATAGTATACATTTAAAAACGTGCATGTATGTATGACAACAGACTCATGGTG
Organism: Bathynomus jamesi; assembly: GCA_023014485.1. NCBI lineage: Eukaryota > Metazoa > Arthropoda > Malacostraca > Isopoda > Cirolanidae > Bathynomus > Bathynomus jamesi. The sequence goes on along the minus strand of JAJOZX010006942.1, from coordinate 189,741 downwards.
CGTGCCGTGTGGTCATCCACCTTCCCACTTTTGCAGTTCAAGTCCTTAAGTTTGGGAGTACCAAATTATTAGTGCAGAAATTATCACCATAAAAAAATTAAAAACGAGTTGTGAAGGTAGTGGAACTGGAGGGTTATTTCATGAAGAGTGGACTGTGAAGTAGGGGAAGGTGGGGTAAGACGGACTACTTAACACAAAAATGAGTCTAGAAACCACATTTATATAATTTTGGGGGTTTTTAGGGGTTGTGGTGGTGCTTTCGGGTGTTATATTTAAAGCCCACACCCTGGTCACGGTTTTTAGAGGAAAAGACTGAAACACAAGATTTTACCAAATCAATATTTTTATTGTACCAAAAACGAATCACGGGGTAAGATGGACCCTGGGGTCCATCCTTACTGGCACAACTCTCACACAAAAACCTCTTCCTCATCATCCTCTACCCCTGCACATTCCTCATGTGCCAATCTCTTGCAAATGGCGCAACAAACCCACCCTTCCCCTCGCACAGAATTACCAAACGTGTCACTGCAATACAAGCACTTGGTTGAATCTCCATCCTCACTGTCACTGTCATGAGCCCAGGATGGCCCAGCTTTCGCTTCCTTTGCTTTTTTCTTTTGTGTCATGCTTTTGTTTGGTGACGTGAAGGACATCTAGCAACCAATATCTAAACCTCGCCCTTTTTGCTTGGGTTTAGAGGGGGAGGTTCCATCTCACCCCATGGGTCCGTCTTACCCTACCGTCCCCTACGGTGTTATTAAATGAAATAATAAAGCTTTTTGTTGTATTTGTAAAGTGGACATTGTTGCTCACTTTTATAATATTAAGTGACATTTTCAAAGTAACCACAAAAATTTGTGCTCAATGTCAGATGAGGAAAGGAATGAAATTATTATGTAGCAATTAAACCAACAGCAACAACAATCTGCTATTTTCAAAAGAATTTTTAAACCAAACAACACTATTACAGCAGCTAGTCTTCAATTATCATCTACCATTGGCTCAACACAGAAAACCACTTTCTGATGGTGATTATTTAAAAAGTTTTTATAAACTGCTCAGATTATTTATTTGAAGATTTTCAGAATAAAGATCAAATAATTAAATGAATTAACGAGTTGCCTGTTGCCAGAAATATGGTCAAACAGAGAATACTGTAATTATCATGGACAAAGATGTATCTGATCAACTTTCATTGAATTTGACAAATGCTGCAATGTTTTCAATTTGTTTGGATGAAAGTACAGATGTCACATCACAGGCCCGTCTAGCAGTTATTGCAAGCTTTTATTCCAAAAATATAATGAAGGAAGAGCTAATTAAATTGATGACACTGCCTGAGAAAACCACAGGACAGGATATTATGAATGAATTGAAGAAGGAATTCATCCAAATGGGTATTAATTTCAGAAAAGTTGTATCTGTGACGACTGATGGAGCTCCACGTATGATTGGGAAAAATGTTGGATTTGTTCAATTACTTAAACAAGAAGTGAAACACCCTTTAGTTGAATTTCATTGTATTTTACACCAAGAAGCTCGTTGTACAAAAAAAAAAGTTTACTTGAAAATGTAATGTTTCTTGTGACAAAGATTGTCAATTTTATAGTTGCTCATGATCTTAAAAAACATCAATCTACCAAACTACTAGATGAGGTTGACTCTCAATTTTCAGGGTTAGTCATGTATCACAATGTCAGATGATTAAAGTCGTGGTCAAGTTTTGAATCGCTTTGTTGAATTGTTAGAAGAAACAAGGTATTTTTTGAATAAAAAGGAACATGAATATCCAGAACAAACTGACATGAATTGGTTGAATGAACATTTTTTTTGCTGATTTCACATTACATTACAATGCTTTAAATAAAAAGTTGCAAGGTCGCGGCTGTGTTGTATCATCAATGTTTGAAAATATTAAAGCTTTTGAAAAACTAAATATTTTCTTAAAAGATCTGGAAGAAGAAAAATTGAAATATTTTCCATTATTGCAGAAAACACTTTTTGACTTAAAAATATTTTGCAGACAATGAAGAAAATAAATCTGACGTGCTCAAAAAGTACTCTTCAATAATAAGAGATGCCAGACAATCACTTTCAGAGAGGTTTTCACAATTCCGACAAATTGATGCAACATTACAATTCATCCAATTCCCCCATACTATTCAATTTGAAGATCTTCAGTTACCAGCTTTTCATTGGCTTGACCTTGGTAATTTAGAAATGGAATTAGTCAACTTCCAAGAAAGTGCAGTAGGGAAGACTAAATTTATTAATCTTAATCTAAGTTACAAGAAAAGGAATTGGAGTTGTCAATTTTGGGTGTACCCAGAGAACAAAACTCAATAGAAAGAGTAGAAAATCTTATTCTTGCAGAATGGAACTCTTTACCAAATTCTTTTGCACCAATGAAAAAGCTAGCATTAGCTCTGCTAATGATGTTTGGTTCATCTTATGTGAACATTGTTTTCCTCCATGAATTTCGTCAAATCCACAACTATGAATCGCCATGGCACAGGTATGAGTGCTGCATGTGTGAGACTAAAGACAACTAAATATAAACCTTGGATCAAAACATTAGCAGCTAAAAATCCAACAACAAATTTCTCAGTAAAAATAACGTAAATAAATCATTTGGACCCAATTTATTTTTTTAAAAATCTAAAGTAACAAAAATGACCCACCAGCAAAAAAGGTTCGCCACCACTGTCCTAGTCGAATACCCGAATTTCTCTGCTCTCCACCATAGGTGCTTCATAGGTTAGGGTGTGTCAATTTTAGTAAAGTCAACAATTCAAAAACTACTAATGCTCAAATGATGTCATATTATCTAGCAAACTTAGAAATATCTTTAGTGTTGTTTAAAAAAGCCATTTACCTACTTATATTTGACCATAAAGGTTTGAAATATAACCTAAATATGACTGTAACATCGTATATCAATGTGCCATTGATATGTCTGGTCAACTTTGGTTATTTTTGGTGTGCAGTATGGTTCCTAAGTTTCACAGTCACAAATGTTGGAGTTTTGATTGTGAATGCATGTGTTTTTCGTCCTTTTTTGACAATTTTGATTACTTCGTAATGTAAATATTGTGTAATTAAAATTATTTGAAATGTTATGTGTGACCCAAACTTTCTGTATATTTTGATATGATGGATATATGAAACTGTCATTACTTTGAATAATTAAGTCTTGTACCTATAACAACACAACCTTTTATCTTAGCTTATAGGAAGATATTAAGAATTTCAATTAATTTAATTTTATGTAATCATAATCAGTAGGCCTATCCAAATTTCAATGACATTTCTTTTGTTCACAGGTCCACAGGATGAGTCAGAAAGAAATCAGAACCCGAAGCAAATCAATTTGTCACCTAAGTTATTTGGTGGGGACTGGGAGGGAACTTCCCCCTGCTGAGCTGCCCATAGCCAGAGATCTGCTGAGGAGAGAGATGAGTGAGGAAGACAGGAGGAATTACCCAGTTAATGACCTGATTAACACCACCATTGTTCCAGGGCTACTGGCTCAGTGGAGAAAGGCCAATGCTCTCCTCAGAGGACCTGTAATCAACACTAAGGTCAGGATCAGGGCTAAAGTGAAGGCACTGTGGGATGAGGCAGTGAAGGCGTCTATTGGCAATGTGAAGCTAGAGGTCAAAGATAGGTTCATGATGAAACTGGACAAATTGGTGGATATCCTGACCTGTCACTGTGCAATCAGGAGCTGCAGTGAGCTTGGGTGCAACCCTGTCTGCAACAGTGAGGTTCACATTGACTGCAGATGCAGGAGCAAGCAGAAGATACCAGTGCAGGAGCTTGCCTTCATTAAAGGTCAGAGATAAAAGGTGGGCAGTGTGGGGGCACACCAGATGGGTCTAGCTGATCACCCTGAGACCAAGAGACAGGAAGCAGTGCTGCAGAGACAGGAGCAGAGCAGGAAGGCTGAGGAGAAGAGGAGGAAGGCAGAGGAGTCAGCCAAGAAAGAAGAGGAGTTGGGAGAGGAGTCACTGCTGGAGATGGAGTTGGAAGAGACTGGAAATATACTGGAGGAAGCAGGGAGGAGGACGAAGACTTCATACCAGAGGCTGCGACAACTTCTTCCTTGCCTGTGGCCGATAAGAAGAAATACAACACTGAAGATATCACCAACATAGCTCTGGCCAGCTTGAGACATCACACTGGGCTGAGAGAGACTGCAGAGATTGCCACTGCTGCCTGGATTGATGCTGGTCTTATCACAGAGTTTGACACAGCACTGGTGATTGACCACAACAAGGTGAGGAGGACTCAGGAGAGACTGACTAAGGAGCTGGTCAAGAAGTTTGCTGAAGAGATTAGGGAAAATGGCATCACTCGTATGTTCTTTGATGGGAAAAGAGATGACACTAAAGTGAAGATGGAAGCTGAGGGCAGTGACAGGCAGTTTCCTGGCCTCATTAAGGAAGAACACTACACAGTGTGCAATGAACCAGGTGAGAAATATTTGCGGCATTTTGTACCAGAGGAAGCTGCAGAGGAGAGAAGTCATGCTGAGGTCATTGCTGATCATCTGGTGAATTGGCTAAGAGAGAGAGGAGCAGACCAGACCCTTTTGGCCATAGGAGGTGACAGTACTAATGTGAATACTGGCTGGGAGGGAGGAGTAATGCATTATGTGGAGGCCAAGCTTAGCAGGAAGTTGGTGTGGATTGTCTGTGACTTGCACACTGGGGAGCTGAGTCTTAGACACCTGGTGACTGCATTGGATGGCAAGACATTGAGCAACAAGTGGTCTGGGACCCTAGGGAAGATGTTAGTCACTGCCACTGAGCTGGAGATCAACCCAAATTTCACAAGGATCACTGTTGGTCCTCCTCTACCCCATCTCAGTCAGGAGGTAGTCAAGGACCTCAGCACAAACCAATCATATGGCTACAGAATCATCACTGCCATCAGATTGGGAGAGGTACCTCAGAGTCTAGCTCTCCTGGAGATTGGGCCAGTCTCTCACAGTAGGTGGCTCACCATGGCTCTAAAGTTCTGCAGATTGTGGATTTCCAAACATGGGCTGAAGGGTAGGAACCTGAAGAATCTGACGATAATTGTGGAATTCATAGTGGGAGTCTACATGCCAAACTGGTTCAATATCAAGTTAAATCACAGATGGGTGGAGGGTCACAGGCATGTACTGTACCAGCTGGAGCTGCTCAGAAGTTAGGAGGAGGTGGTGATAGGAATAGTGATGCCTACAGTGAAGAGATCAGCCTGGTATGCACACACTGAGGCTGTGCTCCAGGCCATGCTGTGCAGTGAGGTGGAAAGGAGGGAGGTGGTGAAGAGGATAATGGAAATCAGAAGTGAAGGAGGACACACAGGTAGGAGACTGCAGTGTCAGACCCAGGAAGACTCCTGACATCAACCCAGATACCACCAAACTCTCGAAGCTTACTGACTGGAACTCTGGTGTGGCTGAGCCTCCTCTGACCTGCTCCCTCACCACTGCTGCAATCAAGGAGTTTCTGGATAGACCAATGGAAGTTCCTGCATGGCCCTCACACACACAGTCAGTAGAGAGGTATGTGAGGATGACAGCTGAAGCAGCACAACATGTTTACTCACAAGAGAGGAGGGAGGCATACATCAGTGGCCAGGTGGCCAGTAGGGAGCTCATGTCCAGGAACAAGAGCAAGGCAGACATGGCATCTTTGGCAAAGTTCAAGAAACCTATCTATATTTCTAAGTTTTAATATTGAAATACAATCAAAATGTCTTTAATTGGAGGTAATGTATGTAAAATGTAATTATATACAAAAAAAAAATACTTGCAAAAATTGATGATTTTTCGTAAACTTCAACTTCAAATACAAGTAGCTAGGAGTGGTCAAATCTGGATTTTAAAGCCATATTTTGATTTAGCACACAAAAATGCATCATTTGGTCACTAGTAGTCTTTGAAAATCCCTAAAATTGGCACACCCTATTATAGTAATGTACCGCGATACATGTATCGGTATCAGTATCAATTTAGCCATCTATAAAGTATCGATGTATCGGTACTGCTTTAGATGGTTTACGAGTATCAATGTATCGGTATTGCTTAAAGAATGTGTGTGTATTGATGCCCATCACTATATATATATATATTAAATTGAGGCCCTTAGAATTGCAATGGCATATACACCAAAATCAAGTTTTGAGAAAAATGGGTTTAAAGTTTTAATATACAGGGTGTTTCAAATCGCCCCGAGAAATATGGAAATTGGCGGAATTTGTAGTTTGACCAAATTTATACTACATTGAATTACTACCTACTTGCTACAAATTCTGCCAATTTCCATATTTCTTGGGTCGACCTGAAACACCCTGCATAATATATAGCAGTTGGGTACATGCTAATAGAAAGGCTAGACACTGAGTCCACTCAGCAGCACTGATTGGTTGATAAGGTAGCCATTCACTCACACACACTCTCAGGACATGAGTGTATACATCATTGCTATTCTCACCACAACTCTCATTTTCGCAGTGGAACATAAAACTGAAAGTTGTATTTCTTTCAATGGAATTACACCCACTTTCAAGATGTATCAACCTTTGATATTCACAGTGGTGAGAGAGGACAGATTAGAGAATATTTTGCAACAGAAAATGGAAAATCAACAGTGTGGTGCATACGCCATTGTTATTCTAATGGCCTCATTATTTATTTTATTGAATATATATATATATATATAAATAAATTAAATAATAAAAAATAAATAAAAATAAATTATAAATAAAATAATAATAATAATAAATTAAATTAAATTCAGACAGTAAAATTTAGGGTGATGCAAAATCATGACCATCGTGGATTTTTAGGGATACCCCCTCATTTGTTCCAATTTGTCACAAAAACACCATGTGAGAAATTCCAGGTCAAACAAATAACATCCAGAGGTCGCACCTGCCAATTGAAAATTTGAAAATTAAAAAATGAGAGTAAAATCAAATTTTTGAATTTGTTCTTATTTTTGTTGCAGGTTTGCGGAAGCAGCTCGCGGAAGAAGCTTCCGGACAAAACTAAGAAAACTCTCGTATCTTTGACGCAACAGTAAAATTTACGAGTATATCCATTCTATGTATCTATTATAAATATCTATTGTATTGTATCCGTTTTATGAACAAATGGAAAAGAGGAAGGTGGTATGATAGGCCTCCTGGGGAACTTCAACTAAAAAAAAACGTAACGTGACGCTTGCTGTACCTCCTGGGTGTCATGGAAATCAGCAAATTTTCAAATGGTGGGCGCGACCTCCAAATATTCGAATTTTGACCAGAAATTTCCCCAGGATCATTTTTCCACCAAATCAAACCAAATGAGAGGGTATCTCAAAAATTTGAAACAAAAAATTTTTTACTCCCCCACTTTTGCATCACCCTAATTAATTTATTATTTATTATTTAATTTATATATATATACACATATATATATATATATTTTTTTTTTTTTTGTTTCAAAGAATGACCGCTCATGGCCACCAAAAGAAAGGTGGATAGCAGAGCGAACACAGAACGAAGAGTATGGAACAACTAACGGAAATGAACAATAGACGGGGGGGGAGGAGGAGGAGGTGGGGGAAAAGCAAAAAGATCATAGTGGGGTCACAGCCGGTAAAGAAGTCGGGAGCGAAAGAGGAAGGAGAACAACCCGGTTATCGAAAAGTAGGAACCTTCAGACAGAAGAGCGCCAAGCCTATCACAAAGCCCAACGTTCTCCAAAAAGGGAAAATACTCTGCGCGCAGCGCAGAGTAAAGCGGACACTCCACCAGAAGGTGGGCAACTGTAAGGAGGACGTCACAATTGGGACATCGGGGCACCCGATCCCCGGCCATCAAATAGCCATGGGTCAGGTGGGTGTGGCCAATACGGAGGCGGGCCAGAGCCACCTCCTTATGGCGCGACCGATGGAAGGAAGAGGCCCAACATCCCAACTTGGGTTTAATCTTGCAAAGTTTGTTGTCGTAGCGCCATCCCAGCGACTCTGCCACCGGGAGCGCAAAAACCTACGGAAGCCAGGGATATAATCAGAAAAAGGGAGGGACACAGGTGAAACCTGCAGTCGGCACGCGGAACGGGCAGCTCGATCGGCAGCCTCATTTCCAGCCACGTTAACATGTGCTGGGACCCAGCAAAATACCACCTCCTTGCCACCGAAAGCGACAAGAGTATGGTACAGTAGCTGGATTCGTCGGACCAGCGGGTGGACAGAGTCAAAACACTCCAGGCCATCCAGGGCACTGCGGGAATCCGAATGGATGACGAACGACCCATCCGGATGCTCCCGCACCACCTCCAGAGCGCTCAGAATGGCATAGAGCTCCGCCGTAAAAACGGAAGCCTCATCAGGGAGACGGGTACATCGGGGAGCAAGGACAGACGACTGGGGAACAGCCGCGGATCCAACCCCCCGACGACCTCGAACCATCCGTGAAGATCGCAACACATGCAGAGTGACACGCCGCATGCTGAAGGAAAAGAGACCGAAGCAAGGCAGAGTCCGACTCGGTCTTGCGAACGGGGCGCAACGCCCTACAGCACGCAACAGGGGTGCTCTCCCAAGGTGCAACACCACTGAAAGAGACCGGTATAACGGATGGAGGGGGAGTGCCCATACCATCGAGGAGGGAGGTCACCGTGTCGGTGAAATACCAACCCCCATCCCGGCAGAACGCCCTCTCAACCACCTGGAACAGAGGAGAGGTGGGAAGACGGAGGATCCGGAGATAGTGTTTAGCAACGAGGAACGACCTCCGATCCTCCAAGGGAGGGATGTCGCACTCCACCTGCAGACTATCAACCGGAGAGGAGCGGAAGGCGCCAGATGACATGCGCAGTCCTCTAGAGAGGACCGGATCCAGTATCCGAAGGGCCGTGCGGGAGGCGGAGCCATACACCACACTCCCATAGTCTAATTTGGACTGTACCAGGGACACGTACAAACGGAGGAGCGTCCGCCTATCCGCGCCCCATGTAGTATGCGACAGATGCCCCAGCAAATCCAGGGTACGTCTCGCGGACTCGCGCAGCCGGCGAAGGTGGGGAACCCAGCTCAAACGGCTGTCGAAAACCATACCCAAGAAGAGTACTGATGAAACGAGGGCCAGAGGCTGACCCCCGAGTGTAAGGTTAAAGGCCGGGATGGCGCCGGATCCCCGTCTCCTCGACGGAAGGAAGGCCACACACGAAGTCTTCGGAGAAGACAACGTAAGGCCCACCGACGACGCCCAGCGTTCAACCCGATTGACCGCGAGTTGGACTTGCCTCTCCACGAGGGGGGGACTCGTCCCCGCGGCATAGACAGCCAGATCATCTGCATAGATGGAACAGCGCACCGAGGGCGGAAGAGCTCCCGGTAGCGCAGACATAACTAGGTTGAAGCATGAGACGCTCAACACACACCCCTGGGGCACCCCCTCCTCCTGAACATACAGGGCAGATAGGGCCGCCCCATTACGGACGCGGAAAGTGCGACGGCAGAGGAAGTTGCGAAGAAACGTGGGCAAAAAGCCCACAAAACCAAGAGACTTCAAACGGTCCATGACCACTCCCCGACGGGTCGTGTCATAGGCCTTTTGGACGTCAAAAAAGACGGCCAGAACAAGATTCCGGCGGGAAAATGCCTCCCGTACATCATGGCCAAGGAGGAGAAGGGGGTCCAGAGTACCCCGAAATCGACGAAAACCATACTGGGTCGGGGGGCATAACCCAAGCGACTCCAGTGTAAAGGAAAGTCGGACGGCCACCATCTTTTCGAGGAGCTTGCATAAGCAGCTCGTCAAAGCAATAGGCCGATAGCTCGCCACCTCCGCCGGATCCTTCCCCGGCTTAGGTATCGGGACCACAATCGCCTCCCTCCAACGGGAAGGGAACGACCCCTCAACCCACATCCGGTTGAAAAGATCCAGCAAGAAGTGCAGGGCCATCGGGTGCAGATTCCGAAGAAAGTCATACGGAATGTCATCAGGGCCAGGAGCGGAAGAACGACGGGTTGCCAAAGCAGCCCGAAGTTCCCGCATCGGAAAGAGATGGTTATAGGGCTCGTTCCCAGGGGGCGGGAACGTGACCTCCGATAAAGGGCGATTCGCAGCCGAAGGCGAACGGGAAACCGCAGCAAAAGCACCGGCCAGCCGATCAGCCACAGCAGCAGGATCCGAAAGGAAGCCGTCCCCGTCCCGAAGGACAGGGCGACTAGCAGGGACCGGCCTCCCCTCGATACTACGTACCTTCCGCCACACAGCAGCAGAAGGGGTAGATGAGGAGATGCCGGACACAAAAGCACGCCAAGAGGCCCGACGGGCCAACTTGAGAGTCCGGCGGGCGAAAGCCTTCGCCCGCCGCATCTCAATCAAGTGGCCCGCGCGCCGGGTGCGGTGGAAGCGGCGCGTTGCCCTCTTCCTCTCGCACACCGCCTGGTGACATGCTGGAGTCCACCACGGGACGCTACGAGTCCGCGGGTTACCGGAAGAACGAGGAATACAGTCTTCCGCGACGCCCATCACCACCCGCTCGAAGAACTCCAAGCTCTCATCCACCGAGCCAAAGCTCAACACCGAACGGACAATGACGGAACGAGCTCTGAAAGATGGCCAGTCAGCCCGCGCAAGGCACCACCTCGGTCGAGACGAAACGCCCGGCTGCGGACCGACCGGCTCAAGACAGACTGGGTAATGATCACTGCCATAAGAGTCCCCCAACACCTTCCACGAAAAATCGAGTAAGGCATCGAGGGACACCAAGGAGAGATCAATACAGGTAAATGAACCCGTGGGTTCGTGGAAGTAGGTTCACCGGAATTGAGACACGCAAAGGAAAGTTCCTCCATTAAGGAGAGTAAAATACCAGCAACATTAGTCGACCGAACATCTCCCCAAGCCGGGTCGCGACTGTTAAAGTCCCCGAGGAGGAGAAACGGTCGGGGTAGTTGCAGCACCAATTCGCGAACCGCGTCGCGAGAAGGAGGGTCATGAGGAGGAATATAAACCGAGCAGGCAGTGTACTGGCGATCTAAAAAGAGCCGCACAGCCACAGCCTGCAAGGAAGTGCGAAGAGGCACACCACGCGATGGTAACGAATGATGCACGTAAATCGCCGCACCCCGCCGGCGTGTGCGCTCATCCGGGGTGCAAGGGAAACCAACATAGCCAGAGAGACGAGGGAGTCCCCGCGCAGCCAGGATAGTCTCCTGGAGACAAACACAGGAAGGCCGCTCGCTCTCCAGCAGGGAGGCAAGGTTCTCCCAGTTAGCTAAAAGCCCCCTACAGTTCCAATGCAAGATGGAACTGTAAGGGGAAGCGGCATTATAAGAGGCAGAGAAAACAGCGAAATAGCCACGGACCAAGCTGAGCAGCAAACTCAACGGTCCGTAACCAGGGACGGAATCGGTTTCCCCGACTCACCCAGAACTGGGGGGGTAGGGGCCACCGACTCCGCATCTGCTGCACCCGTAGTAGGACGAGAAGTGGAGAGTAGAACAGGGAGGTCAGAGGGGGGCTCTCCCGGCGGGGGGAGAGACGACGAGTCGGGCCCAGCCGAAACCCCCAACTCCCCACAAGAGGGGGACCGGGGGGAACCAGCTGTTCGAGGGCTCGTCAAACCAGACAAGCACTGACGGGGGGGAGAGGAAAGGTCGACCACAAGTGGGAGAGGTAGATCCAGGGGAGAGACCCGACCACTCTCAGCAGGAGCCGGAGAGAGAGAGACTCCATGAAGGAGGGCCAGGCCCCTCTCGACCGGGTCTATCATGGGAACAGAGTCAGTAATCGAGGGTGTCATGGGGCAATGCACCTCGACCGACACCCGGACACTGGTCGGGGCACCGGGAGGTGACGCCCCACCAGCGCTCCGTATAGGGGGGGGGGGAAGTCCCGAGCGGATCAGGAACAGCGCGCCGCTTCCCCTCCGGTGAAGACGGGGAAGAAGGGGAAGCAAGGCGAGCAGCAATCAGGGTCGGGTCGGTAGGACTCCGACCACGGCGACGCTTCCTCCTCTCCTTCGGGGCATCCCCCTCCCCACCCGAGAGACGAGTAGGCAAGGATCCAGACCCCAAGGCCGGAGGGGGAGAAGGGGCACTTGTAGGCAGGGAAGCAGATGGGATGTCAGAAAGTGAGACAGAGGAACAAGAAGGACCCGCGGCGCCAGGAGGACCACCAACCCCCGGGACTTCCAGGGGGGGCACCACTCCAGTAGACGCCGGGGTAGCACGGGAGGGGCCCGAGGGCCCGCCAGGGCCAAGAGCCGCAGCGTAGGACAACCCCCGCCGCGGCTCCCGGTCACGGATCTTATCGCGCGCCTCCCGCGCACTAAGGAATTCGGTAGTCCTTAAGGACCGCACCTCAAATTCAAACTTGAAAACGGGACAGTCCCGGGAAGAGGAAGGGTGGGCCCCCGAACAGTTTGAGCAACGCGGGGGCTTCGTGCACGGGGTAGGGTGCGCAGGCCCACCGCAGCGGACACATAGCTTACCCTCACGGCGGCACGCAGAGCTAACATGGCCGAACCGGTTGCAGCCAAAGCAGCGAACCGGGTCAGGCACATATGGTCGCACCGAAAACTCACACGACCGGCGATCACCCATGCCCCAGAACACCTGGGCCGGAGGCACAAGGGAGTCAAAGGTCAGGAGCAGACGAGCGGACGGGGTAAGAGCACCATCCCGGCGCGACGAAAAGCGGAAGACCTTCGTTACCCCCTGGGGGCAAGATCCTCCTGCAACTCGCCAACCGGGATTGACAGCAGACGGGAAGCGAAAATGGTGCCTTGACAGCTATTCAATTGCGGATGGGGAGTCACAGAAACTCTGCAACCCAAGACATCCTGCAACTGTAGAAGGGACCCAGTCACCCCCGAAGAACGGGACTTCAAAAGAAGAGACCCATCCCTCAGAGGGCGGATATCATAACGACAGGGAACCCCTATCGTCTTAAGGCGCTGAAACACCCGTTCCGAGTTGCCCGGAAGGGAGCCAGCGGAAGGGCGGAGAACAAGGAACCTGTCCACTGGACAGAAATTGACAGCAGAGACAGGTCCATGTGTAACGGTAACCGAGAGTGGGCGAGAGAACAAGGGCCGCGAAGACCCCGCCCTACGGCCACCACGAGTCCGGCCACGAGAGCCAGACACCGCAGAGGACGAGAGGGGGCCATACGGCTTGAGGGTCAATCCAGCGGAGGCAGAGGCCGCTGAACGACCAGAAGTAGTAGTCTGATCCAAATCCAAGGGCGGGCCAGAGTCGTCAACAAGAGGGGAGTGAAGTTTAGTAATAGAACCCATAAACAGTATTTTTACAAAAAACGGCAGCCTCGGACCCAAGGCGATGCACCAGCCGCCGCTGCATCCTTCAAAGCGCAGGCCCCAACGTCCCGGGTAGCCCGCCCCCCAACCTAACTGTCGTTTTAAAAACAGCCGATTGGCACTACGGAGATTTGTCCGTTCAGGGCCAAGCAAAGACCCAATCCAGACGCAGCAGCGGTCCGGGCGCCCAAACCGTCCCCGGAGCACGGCTCAGCCACGGAGCGATGCCCCCCGGCGGGTGCACCTGATGACCCCAAGACTGCAAATACAAACAGAGGGGGGGGGGATACTACGATTGACAGAGGCACAGGACCGAGTCAAGACCAAAGAAATTCCGGGAGAAACGGAAAAAAGGGGGAGCAAAAAAAAGAAAAAAAAAAAAAAAAAAAAAAAACGCAACTAGGTAACTCTTCGCCCACACCCCGCGAGGAGTTGAGGAAACCTCAACAACCCACGAGGTGTACGAGCCCCCTCGGCCCGGCAAGCCGGAGTACCTAATCGAGGGGGCATATATATATATATATATATACTGCTATGGATAGTGTGTCTGATTACGCTTAGAGTGTCTCTTTTCAGCTAGTATAGTCTACTTGGCAGCTCTAGTTTACACTTGTATTTGTGATGCCGTGCTGTTTACAGGCTTACTAGATGGCCATGGGAGGAAAATATTTTGTTTTAATGTAAAATGAACATAGTTTTGATGTTTCAGTTGAATTGTAAAAACAATTTTAATGAGAAATTGCATAATAAAGGTGTTTATGTTGTAAATATATTGATATACAGTACATATTCACTATTTTTAACCTTGCAACCCTTGAGAGACCAAACTGTGGATATAGTGTCTCATCAGATATAGTGTCCTTTTGGCTTGGCACTGAGTGGGACACTATAAACGGCGTCTACTGTATATATATAATTCAATTATTTATAGCTGTTTCCTGGATATAAGTAAGACATATGATAGAGTGAACCACAATATTTTATTTAAAAACTAGAAGACAGGAAAATTCCCATGCACACTTCCCGCATCTGTAATGTTCCTCACCTCACAGACAACTCCGTACATGTGGCAATGCCACAGTGAGAGTCAAGGTACCCCAACTTGGGGAAAGGTGGGGTGGAGAGGGGACAACAGAGTTCAACAACAAAAACACAGACATATACTGTATTAGTAATGTATCGGATGTCAGATTTCAGACATCTGCGGATGCAGATGTTCATGCATAAATTTGTCCCACATCTCTCTCCCTCTCATGTCCCCCTTGCATCACCCTTTATCTCAGTCCCATTTATGCCGCTACTGCATTAAGTTCAGTGAAGTTGTGTTGGATTATTTTTGCCACTGTTTTGCTATTATCCTTAGACAGCAGTATGGCACCAAAACATAAAGCATCTGCAAGTGATGAGAAGAAAAGTAAGTTATGACATTAGCCAAAAAAATAAAGATTCTGGATAAGTTCCATGCTGGTATGAGTATAAAACATCATTTGGCCATGAGCATCACTGAACGAGTCTACCAAATGCACCATCAGAAAGAGTGAAGAAAAGATATGTGCTATTTTCATTTAATATATTTTTATTTATCATATGTAAATATCATTATGTTTATGATTTTATTATGTTCTTATTCATATACAATACACAGTAGGTAGCAAAATTATTTATCTGTGAATAAAAAATCTATGTATCTAAGTATCAATGGGAGACTATGTGGCTGCATTCACGTATCCCCATTATCCCATAAGGTATTAAGTTTGTCCAAAGCAGTTTTACCAATGCACTGTTCTTGAGGAACCTAACCCTCACATTGGATGAGGGTTTACTATAATTCTAAAATCTTAAGCTTGGTAATTATGAAATTTGAAAGACAGGAATAGCAGAATTATTGGAATCACAAGGATTATAAAATTTTTAAAGTTTTTAAGATAGTTTTACTTGATTGGTGGGTTATGCCAAGGGCAATTTTATATATAGGTGCTGCTGAAAGCCATTTTGAGTATGAATCGATTTTCTTTAAAATGAACTATTATATTCACCAATTACGAAAGAAACAAAATTTAGTGAAGTAATTACCAGGGTTGTTGAAACTACCAGGGTGTTGAAACTACTGTAAAGTTGCCAAGTTTATTTAACAAAAGGTCTATTTTAGAAAAAGAAATATACTAATTTAAGCAAAAGGCCTGCTATGTACATAAAACATTTGAGCCAACAGTAGTGATGGATCGAGTGGTCGGTTTTTCACAACCGCGGTTGCGGTTGTGTTTGCGGTTGTCAATTTTTTTCCAACCGCGGTTGCGGTTGCGGTTATCATATACTAGGAAAAATGCGTAATTATTAACTGGATTTAGCCACTATAGTGCGATTTAGCCACACTTGGTACATAATATATACTAAATAGTATTTATTTAGTAAATACCTTATGTTGAACACAAGTTTTGCAATACACCGCTACTGCTATTTGTGTGTTGCAAAACTTGTGTTCAACATAAGGTATTTACTAAATAAATACTATTTAAATGAAGTATATTCTAAACTTATATAGCTATTATGAAAGAATAGGTCAAATTAATTAAAACCATATTTTGCACTAAGTGTGTTACCAGGATGAGGGACGTGGACCCATCGCACTGTTCATCCCACCTACCACTTTCCCCAGCCTCCACCCATTGGAAAGTTATGGATTATTATTCATTTGAAAAACTGATGTCAAACTTAATGACAGGCAGTGTGAATTTCAAGAATAATATTTTTGCTGCATTTTCACCTTACAACCGCAACCGCACTTATGGAACGGCGGTTGCGGTTACAGTTGCAGTTGTGAATTTTTGTGCGGTTGTAGTGCAGTTGCGGTTGCGGTTATTCGATCCATCACTAGCCAACAGTCATTACTTTAAAAAATACTCATTAATTCAATGACATAAATTAACAAGAAAGTCACTAATCAAAAGCAAATACATATAGAGAATATGCAACAAAATAATCAAACAACTTAATTTAACTGCATATTAGAAGCCATCATAAATAACCACTGTGGTAAATGATAAAAGAAAAGAAAATAATAAAGTATATAATAATTAACAATAAAAAGAAAGAATAACTTCACAATAAAAAATAGCAAAAGACCTGTTCAGTTAAAAAAAAAAAGGAAAATCAACTCTTCATAGTACTAAAGCTAAGAGAAAATTCTTCACAATACAAAAGCTAAGTATGAATTGTTATCAGTACAAAAGCTAAGTTCTAACTCTAATGCAAAAGCTAAGAGTTAACTCTCTCTATTCAAAACTTACACAGTTTTATTTTATTTATTTTGTAACAAATGAATTACAAAATTTCTAGACAAAGTTACAAATAATTTCACACTTAATCTTTACAAAATATTTACTTACCAAGTTTTCTTATTTCTTTTTACAATAATATATTCTACACTTACAGTTCTTGGGTTAACTCTATGAATACTGCTGCACTCTATTTTAAATCTGACTCTGCCCCAACACAATGTTCCAAATCTTTTCCAAATCCCTGCATCAACCACTCCAATGATCCTTCCTGTTTATGTAGTCCTTCTCTAGCCCTTATGCATATCTTCCTGCCCTCTTGTGCTGTTGCCATGCACACTTATTTTCTTTCTGTGCATATTGCATGAACTCTTCTCCAAAATCCTGTGTCAATTTGATGATGTATGTTTAGTGGGACAGTTTTGTTTCATGATGCTCTTTAAAAAATGCTAATGCTGTGTTTCGGGTACGTTTTAAATACTGTCCTATACAAACAGTGGCAGAGTAGTGCAACTTCTTGAGTTCTGAGAGGCTGAATCCCCTGACACTATTAGACACATATCCTTGGTAGACATTGGTTTCTATAAGTTTGTATCAGAATCTGCATAAAGATCATCCATGAAAAGGAGATAGTTCATTATTTTGTCTGGGTCTCCATCTTGATGTTTCTAGGTAATTATCCTTTATAACTATTTTCAAGGAGTTTGCTCAGTGAATCTAAGGTGATACAGAAGAGCAGGGAACAAGTTGTGTCCCTGGAATATGTTCCTTTGAAATATTAATTTGCCTTCTCTTGAGACTCTGGGAAATATTTGTTTTGCAGTTAGCTATTTGGTGTTCTAGTAATGTTGTGATTTTTGGGATGAACTTTGTAGAGCCTCAACTATTGGTGTGTCCATGAATATGGTACACTATTATATGCTTTCATATAGTCACTCCATACCACACAGGTTCCTGCCCCATCTTTTTGCAATCTTCAAAGATGGCACTATTGAGTACCATAGTAGTTGATCTTTAATTCAAAGATGTTTTCTTTTGCAGGCTTTTTGTGCTTTAACTGGGAAGTTGCAGGTTTTCAGATGATCATAGATATTTTCTTCCATTAGTTCAGGGAACAATTTCTGAGCACTATATTTAAAAACTATCTTGGAATTTTGGAGTGAAAGAGGTATATCTAGCTATTAGCCATGTTTGCAAATCTTTTTCATCATTCATTAGTCTGTTGAATGAAGCACTAATATGATAGTGTAGTGCAGAGGCTTGTTTTGACCAGAAGTTGGCTAACATATCTGGTCCAGGGTTTTTGAAATTAGGGAGTTTCACCAATTTTCTCTTTACATCCTTCTCTGTGATTAACACTTCAGGCATTTCCAGTTTGTTCTCATTGGCTCTTATTTATCCAATCCAGTTAGCATCATTGTGCTGTTTTGGGTCTTCAAATGGGATCCCCCAACCTGCATGAGGGTTCCATTCCTGCAATTCTGCAATTAGGCCTGTAAATAGTTTATAGGAGGTGGTGAGACAGCAGATTGGGTGGTATTTATTTGGGAGATTTGTCTCACGAGTCTTAGGGATGAGGGTTGTATCTCCACCTGTAAGCCATTCTGGTGTTTCTTCTTCTCCCTGTAAAATTCTGTGAAAAGTGGCAGTGTAATGGTGGTGTAATGCCAGGACCTGTTTCAGCCAGAAATTTGGGAGCTTGTCTAGACCAGGTTTTTTAAAGTTGGAGAATTTTGTCAATTTCCTTATCTTATCTTCCATTATAAATAACTCCTCCATTTCCAGTTTACCCACATTTGCTACCCTGATGGTCTCTTTCCAGTCAGCATCCTGGTTATGTTGTTCAGGGGTTTCAAAGAGGGGTTTCCAGTATGCCTCCAACTGGGTTTCATCTGGTGGTTCATAGACTGTTATTCTTTCTCTAATGATTATTTTGGTAAAAGTCTCTACGGTTTGATGAAAATTGCTTGTTATGGTTTTTCATGTCAATCTGCTTTTGTTTATTCCTGATTCTACTGGCTATGGTTGGGATTTTTCCTTCCAATTCCAGTGCTTGTCATGCAGTTGATTATCTCTCAAGTTATACTTTCTCTTTATTTAACCTATTTTTTTTTGTTTTCCTTGTTGTGTGGGTGTTTGGAAATATTGTTTTAATTGGTTCAGTTCTCATCTGGCTTGTGTGAATTGTTTAGTTAATTTAACTTTCCAGGGAAGATGTTTTGGTTTATACTTATCATTTTGACTGGGGGGGGGTCTAAGGTTTGGGACAAGTTTCTGTTGCATGTATAGGCCAGCAGTGTAATTTACTTGATTAAGTTCAGTAAGGTCTGTGTTGACTGGGACTAGTCTATAATTGCTACATTTACTCTGCATAATAGATGTTTAAACTGTCCATTTTTACTCCGTTTGATCAGTTGTGGCCAGCTTTCCATATTCATGGTTTTAACAATTTCAATTAGACTTGCTGTAAATCTATATCTTCATATTGTGGTGGTGGTGAGGGGAGAGGGGTTCTTGATCTGACCAGGCAAACTGCAAACTAGGTGGTGAGCCACCAATTCCTATCTGATGATTTGGATTGGTTAAAGAATGTTGGCTGGCATGCTGTCTGCTTTGTGTATCCAATGAGCTATCAGATGCATCATCATCAATATTTTGAGTGGCTTCAAGACACTGGAGTAGTGGAATAGGGTTCATTATTGGGCTGGTTTCATTGCAGATAAGCTTATCTATTTCATCATTCATGTACTCCATTTCTTGTTCACTAAATACCCTCTGAGCTATGAAGTTGTGCTTCTGAGTGGTCAATCTTGTAGCTGGAGTCTCTCTCTTACATGGGCAAAAGTAGAAGATCATCTCTCTCTCTATTCCCTTGTGATGTTCTTCTGCCTCTCGTGTTCCTGTCTAGCATACTTTGTAGCCTATATCAGTGTCCATTTCTCTTCTCTTGTCCACAATCTTTTCATTTTTTCCTCTTTCTTCTCCTTCTCTGGCAATGTAGTCCTCAGCTGCTTCCCTATGAGTGCTTTGTTTAATATTACTAATTTCCTCCTCTGTAAGGTACTTATGCACTTGTGAGGCTCATGATGGGAGTTTCTTGACAAAAGTACTTTTCTTTTCTTCAGGCAAGTTGGATTTCCTGATTTGCTCCGCTAGGATTACGTTGTTCTGCCTGCTCCATTCCTCAAACCGTGAGTATTCAGAGCAGTGCAAAATTCTTGTTTGTGGAGAGCTACATACAGGTGGGAGGGGTTTCCCCTGCACCCATCCCTTATTCAGTATGAACTCTTAAATGCCCTTGAAGATTACCTTTACTTACTGCAGTGTAAGAATAACTATCACATTTAAAAGGTTCTCTCTTTTTTGGTTTATACTCCTTTTAGTATTTTTAATAGCTGTAAGTGGGGCTTCCACCCAAAGCCAAACACTTCAACTATATCTGAACTTAGCTTAGCATTGATTTGCCACTATGATTATGTTCTGTTCTTTTCTCCAATGGTCCAGTTTATTGTGTCATAAACAACATATTTTTTTTGTTGGGTCCATTGTCTGATGGAACTGCTGGGGTCCAGGGTCAGTACCTTGACCTGGTGGGATCTCCCACATTGATCCCTTTGTCAAAGTTTCTTCTCTTCTGGGACTGAGAAAAGTTGCGCCATTGCTCACCTCACCCACCCTGGTGAGTAAGCAGGTTGAAGGGACACTTTTATCCTGGGTGACATCCTGCCAGTGTGTGAGCTTTCCTTGGTAGACATTACATCCAGTTCTTGTTTGTTGAAAGCTACATACAGGTGGGTTTTCTCCAGTTTAACTCTTAAATACTCTTTAAGACTACTTTTGTGTGTTGTAGTGGAAGAACAAATCTTGCATTTAAAAGGTTCTCTCTTTTGGTTTATACTCTTTATTGTACTTTTTATAGCTGGAAGTGGGGCTTCCACACGAAGCCAAACACTTCAACTATATCTGAACTTGTCCTAGTGTTCATTTAAGGAGGGTGACCATTCCTTTGAATGCCCCCGTTTGGATTTGTATTGCCTGGGGCTGTCCTGGGATTGAATTCAGGTAAGTTGATAGGTTGTTCTTCATCATACCTGTTGCCCCAACAATGATGGGGAGAATGACAGCTTTCAATCTCCAGTTTCTCTTTAAGTTGTAGATGAGCCCTGGTATTTTGTAATTTTCTCCCTTTCCACCTTAATAAGGCCGTAGTCATTTGGGACACTGACTTCAATAAGTAAGGCAATCCTTTCCCTCTTGTCCCACACTACTATGCGCAGTTTTACTGCAGAGTTGTCTATAAAAGTGGCTGTTGGAATTACTGTGTCATAGTATATAATATAATGGTTATTTCCAGTGACTGGAGCAGGTGTGTGGTTCCATACATTTTTACTGTATTCTAATTCTAATACTATCATGATCTTCCAGTGAATATATTTACAAATTTTATTGTGTCTGGCTGTATAGTACCCCTCTACCTCAACATGACAGAATCTACTGTCATTATTACTTATTCCAGCCATTTTTTTAAATGCATATGTTAGGATTGCAAGATCTTGGGCACCCATTATTAGTCGCTGTCCGTCATATTGCCGAACTCCTCTCCTTAACCATTCCAGTGATCCTTCTTTGTTGATATAATCCTTCTGTAATTCCTGATAATATTTTCCAGCTCTTTGATGGTGTTCCCATTCTTCTGTATGCTTGGCCTGTTGTTCCAGCACATATCTTTTGCGACTTTTCTTAGCTTTTAAGGTGGCTGGTACTCTTTCAGTTTCTACTTCTTCTGTCATATTAATGCCTCCAAAGTGCTGAGCCAGTTTGGTTATGTTAGTATGTTGCGTTACCCTTGTGTTGTGGTGTTCACGGACCAGAACTATTGTAGGACTACTCAAACTTTTCAGATACTGCCCAATGCTGATGGTCGATGATCGGTGCAGCTGGTTAACCTCAGTCAATCCCATTCCTCCCAGTTTTCTTGGTAGGTACAATCTGGGAAGACACTGGTTCCAGTATGTTGTTCTGTTTAGATTGAGGATCTTTCTGGTCTTAACATCCAGTTTATTTAGTTCTGATTGTGGCCAGTCTATGATCCCTACACTATAATTGATAACAGGGATGGCGAGTTGGTTTATGGCTGTTATTTTGTTCTTTGATGTAAGTTGGGTTTTGCAGATCTTTTTCAGCCTTTGTACATACTCTCCATTGATTTTCTCTTGCATTTTCCTCTTTTGGTTTATACTCTTCTTAGTATTTTTAATAGCTGTAAGTGGGGCTTCCACCTGAAGCCAAACACTTCAACTATATCTGAACTTAGCCTAGCGTTGATTTGCTGCTAAGATTAAGTCCTTTTCTCTTCTCCAATGGTCCAATTTATTGCGTCATACCGACATATGTTTCTTGTGGGCCCATTGTCTGATGTAACTGCTGGGGTCCAGGGTCAAAACCTTGACCTGGTGGGATCCCTTGCATTGATCCCTTTGCCAAAGTTTCTTCTCTGGGACTGAGAAAAGTTGTGCCATTGCTCTCCTCACCCACCCTGGTGCGTAAGTGGATTGAAGGGACCTTTTTATCCTGGGTGACATCCTGCCATTGTGTAAGCTTACCTTAGTAGACATTATGTCCCATTCTTGTTTGTGGAAAGCTACATACAGGTGGGACGGGTTTCCCCTGCACCCGTCCCTTATTTTCAGTCACCTTTTATGACACGCTGGGACCACGTGGGAAGTATTCTTTAAATCCCCTATCCCCAGTATGCATTGTTAAATGCATTTCAAGTTGACATTTCTGTGAAGCAGTGTAAGAACAAAGATCACATTTAAAAGGTTTTTCTCCAGTACGAATTTTGAAATGCTTTTTAATGTAACTTTTTGCTGATGTAGTGTAAGAACAAAGATCATATTTAAAAGGTTTTTCTCCAGTACGAATTTTTGAAGTGCTTTTTAATGTAACTTTTTGCTGATGTAGTGTAAGAACAAATATTACATTTAAAAGGTTTTTCTCCAGTATGAATTTTAAAGTGCTTGAATGTAACTTTTTGCTGATGTAGTGTAAGAACAAATATTACATTTAAAAGGTTTTTCTCCAGTATGAATTCTTAAATGCCCTTGAAGCTCACTTTTCCGTGATGTAGTGTAAGAACAAAGATTACATTTAAAAGGTTTTTCTCTTTCTTGGTTTATACTCTTTTTAGTACTTTTTATAGCTGTAAGTGGGGCTTCCACCCGAAGCCAAACACTTCAACTATGTCTGAACTTGGCCTAGCATTGATTTGCTCTGCTAGGATTATGTTCTGCCTGCTCCATTTCTCAAATCATGAGTATTTAGAGCAGTGCAAAATTATCTTTTCTCCAATGGTCCAGTTTATTGTGTCATACAGACATATGTTTTTGTTGGGCCCATTGTCTGATGGAAAAGCTGGGGTCCAGGATCAATACCTTGACCTGGTGGGATCCCCCACATTGATCCCTTTGGTGAAGAATCATCTCCTCTGGGACTGAGAAAACTTGCACCATTGCTCACCTCACCCACCCTGGTGCATAAGCAGGTTCAGGGGATCTTTTTATCCTGGGTGACATCCTGCCAGTGTGTGAGCTTTCCTTAGTAGACATTACATCCCATTCTTGTTTGTGGAAAGCTACATACAGGTGGGAGGGTTTCTCCCACACCCGTCCCTTATTTTTAGTCGCCTTTTACGACATGCTGGGACCACATGGGAAGTATTCTTTCAAATCCACTATCCCCAGGGATTTTACCCAGTATGAATTCTCAAATGTCTTTGAAGGTTATATTTCTGTGATGCAGTGTAAGAACAAAGATCACATTTAAAAGGTTTTTCTCCAGTATGAATTCTTAAATGCTTTTTAATGTAACGTTTTGCTGATGTAGTGTAAGAACAAAGATCACATTTAAAAGGCTTTTCTCCAGTATGAATTCTTAAATGTCTTTGAAGGTCAGATTTCTGTGATGCAGTGTAAGAACAAAGATCACATTTAAAAGGTTTTTCTCCAGTATGAATTTTTAAATGCATTCGAAGCAGATGTTTTGCTGATGCAGTGTAAGAACAAAGATTACATTTAAAAGGTTTTTCTCCAGTATGAATTCTTAAATGCCCTTGAAGCTTACTTTTCTGTGATGCAGTGTAAGAACAAAGATCACATTTAAAAGGTTTTTCTCCAGTATGAATGTATAAATGTCTCTGAAGGTCATATTTCCGTGATGCGGTGTAAGAACAAAGATCACATTTAAAAGGTTTTTCTCCAGTATGAATTCTTAAATGCTTTTTAATGTAACGTTTTGCTGATGTAGTGTAAGAACAAAGATCACATTTAAAAGGTTTTTCTCCAGTATGAATTCTTAAATGAATTTGAAGCTGACATTTCTGTGATGCAGTGTAAGAACAAAGATCACATTTAAAAGGTTTTTCTCCAGTATGAATGTATAAATGTCTTTGAAGGTCATATTTCTGTGATGCGGTGTAAGAACAAAGATCACATTTAAAAGGTTTTTCTCCAGTGTGAATTCTTAAATGCACTTGAAGATCCCTTTTTCGTGCTGCAGTGTAAGAACAAGTATCACACTTAAAAGGTTTTTCTCCAGTATGAACTTTTAAATGCCTTCGAATACTAGTTTTCCGTGCTGCAGTGTAAGAACAAAGATCACATTTAAAAGGTTTTTCTCCAGTATGATTTTTTAAATGCATTTGAAGCAGAGGTTTTACTGATGCAGTGTAAGAACAAAGATTACATTTAAAAGGTTTTTCTCCAGTATGAATTCTTAAATGCCCTTGAAGCTCCCTTTTCCGTGATGCAGTGTAAAAACAAAGATCACATTTAAAAGGTTTTTCTCCAGTATGAATTCTTAAATGCTTTTTAATGTAACTTTTTGCTGATGCAGTGTAAGAACAAAGATCACATTTAAAAGGTTTTTCTCCAGTGTGAATTCTTAAATGCACTTGAAGACCCCTTTTTCGTGCTGCAGTGTAAGAACAAGTATCACATTTAAAAGGTTTTGCTCCAGTATGAACTTTTAAATGCCTTCGAATACTAGTTTTCCGTGCTGCAGTGTAAGAACAAAGATCACATTTAAAAGGTTTTTCTCCAGTATGATTTTTTAAATGCATTTGAAGCAGACCTTTTACTGATGCAGTGTAAGAACAAAGATTACATTTAAAAGGTTTTTCTCCAGTATGAATTCTTAAATGCCCTTGAAGCTCACTTTTCCGTGATGCAGTGTAAGAACAAAGATCACATTTAAAAGGTTTTTCTCCAGTGTGAATTCTTAAATGCACTTGAAGACCCCTTTTTCGTGCTGCAGTGTAAGAACAAGTATCACATTTAAAAAGTTTTTCTCCAGTATGAACTTTTAAATGCCTTCGAAGATTACTTTTTCGTGCTGCAGTGTAAGAACAAATATCACATTTAAAAGGTTTTTCTCCAGTGTGAACTCTTAAATGCATATGTAGGTTTACTTTGAATTTTGTCTGATACAGACATATAGAACACCTGAATATATTGCTTTGCATAAACACTTTATCATTATGCTCAAAATTAAGTAAGTTTGTGATATTATTTGCAGTTGGAGTACAGCCATTGTCTGTTTCTTTGCAAAAGTCAAAAGATTTAGCTTCTGATTTTGTTTCTAGGTTTTGCTTTGGTTTGGATCCCTGCAAATGAGTTGCATAAAATTAATTACAAACCTCAGTCTATAGGCCAAATACTCAACTTAAACCATATTTAAGCTTTATATTTCCCTGCAATGAAATATATAATTTATTGATCAAAATGCAAAGAATATTTTTTTAAAGTTCTGTAGTTCACTCTTGTATTTTTGTACCATTCTTTTCTTACCATTCACTTTTACCTCAAAATATTTTCAGATAAAATTAAATATAATTCATTTCCTTTCTAACAACTTTCCTCTTTACCATTAATCTTTTTGTCATATAAAGGATTTCCATGCAAGCTATACTTCCCATCTTGACAATGTGAGGAAATGAATTAAGATCTGGGTTAATAAGCACACGCATGTGTGCGGTGTTTAGGTCTGCCATGCCCCCCTTCCACCCCCAAAAAAGAAAAAAATTAATGAATTTTTACCATAGCTAGGACATAGGCTAGTGATGCCCACTAAGTTCCATAGCAAAAGTTTGCCCTATCCTCACTATTGAAGTCAAAATATATTCACCTATTCCCCTTTTCAGTTAAAAATTTTATAAATCAATATAAATCATTTTAGGGCTAAAATTTTGAATATTATCTCAATGCTTTAGCATATTACAATTCAATTTATTAATATCTGGCTTAGCTATTAGGTGTACACAAGGTGTTGAACTGTTTATTTTAGTAAAGTTGGGTTGGGAACAAGTTTAGTGGCCTACAAAAAAAAATAAAACCAGTTGTCCTTGGAAACTACATTAGGAGTAATTTTATTCACCCAAATGATATGAATAACAAAAACAATTATGATTTAGATGTTTAACCTCAATAGTAAATTAATGTCTTATGACAAAAGGAACCTACAATTTTTTGTAGGATCTAATTCACTACCCTACAAAAGAAGAACCAGACACATCTTAATTGCTGAAAGCTAAAATCAGAGCCAAGACTCAAACTCAGAACCTTCAGATTAACAGCCCAGTATCTTACAACTAGGCTACTCTGGCTGTTAATTCAGGCAAATGGTTGTATGCATTTGCCAATTAGGATTAAAACTCTGGAATAAAGTATTTTTATTAAGAATTGAGCTAATATCAAACACAGCATATGAACAATGTTTTGCTACTTTTAAAAGAAGCTTGCCAAAACTACTCAATTAGCTCTGTTCTGGTGTTTGCCTACATTTAGCTAAGCTAATAGAGGTAGAGAAAGCAAAGTAAATTTAATGCATCAAGTTCTTCATATATAAAAAAAGATCAGGAAATCAAGAACTAATTTCCTTTTAATAACACAATTCATTTAAACTACATTATTTGGTCAAAGTCCATGATGTGTGATGGAACCATACGTTTAATTTTGAGTGATGTATCCATCATCCAATTCTAAATTCCTGATTTTTAATGATTTTGCTTTTCACAAGTTGTTTCATCAATCAATACAGTCAGTCCATTTCACACCAGCCAAATTCAAACTTCTGAAGTTATTTATCTCAACTGATCTCACTTTTGACATTATACCCCACTATCAAGTAAACCAAGAATCTAACATCTACACATTATTAACACCAATGAACATTCGTGTAAACTACTTGTTGCATCTATATTAAAGCATTTTCTTTCTACTGAGGCTTTTATTGCAACCATGACATACTTTGCTTCACTCTCATTTTAGCTTAATCAAATGCCAAAACTTAAATATTTCCATAACCTCTAATATTTCTCCATTTATCATAACAACATATTCTAACTCTTTCATCAATGAGAATAGTTTTTTATTTACACTTTCAATAATTTTTAATATATAGGGTGGGGCACGGGAATCAAGTGTTTTTTGAATAGCTAGTAATCGGCCATTAGGAATGGGAGGGGCGTGCGGTAGGTAGCATTCCATTCCTGGGTTCATAGCATTTAACTTTAACTAACACTCACCTTTATCTTTCAGGTGCCATCATGGAGCAGTGGACGTTAGAACACCGCATGTTCGCGTATGATCATTTTGTTAGGAGTGGCGAGTCAGTGACAGCAGTTCAGCGTGCGTTTCGCCGCAGATTCAACATTCATCGAAATGACTCTGTTCCCGCTCGTGACACAATCTTACGTTGGGTTAACAATCTTCGAACAGGAGGTTCAATAATGAAAACAAAACCGAAGGGGCCGCAACGCACTGTGCGTACTCCAGAGAATGTTGAAAGGGTCAGACAAGCGATGTTGCAAAGCCCAGGCCGCTCTGCTCGGAGACATTCAGCTGCACTCGGAATCAGCAATCGTACTGTTAGACGGATTTTGCATGAAGAATTACATTTTCACCCATACAAGTTAGCGATGGTGCAGGAATTGAATGTAAACGATTGCCCCCAACGACTGAATTTTGCACAGGAAATGCTTGCACTTTATGAGCAGAATGAAAACATGATGGTGGTAATGAGTGATGAAGCCCATTTCCACCTTAATGGGGCCGTCAACAATCAAAACTGTCGGTATTGGGCTGCTGAAAATCCGCGACAACTCCATGAAAAACCGCTGCATAGCCCTAAGGTTACAGTTTGGTGTGCGGTGGGAAAGTTTGGCGTCATCGGTCCCTATTTCTTCGAACAAAATGGGGTTACCATTACCATAACATCTGGGCGTTACATTGAGATGGTGAACACCTTTTTCATCCCTGAGTTACGAAGAAGGTGTATTGCTCGTCAACATTTGTGGTTTCAGCAAGATGGGGCCACGCCACACACCGCCAGAGCGTCAATGGCTGTTCTTCGCCCCCTGTTTCCCAACCATCTCATTTCGAGATTTGGTGACATTGCATGGCCCCCTCGGTCCCCTGACTTGTCCACATGTGACTTCTTTCTATGGGGGTACCTCAAGTCACGTGTCTACGAGGACAAGCCCCGTACATTAGATGCATTGAAGGAAGCGATCCGTCAACAAATCATACAAATCAACAGAGACCTGCTGGGAAGAGTGGAGGCCAATTTTCGTAAACGCCTTCAACAATGCGTCGACGGCCAAGGACATCATATGCCAGATATAATTTTCGGTACATGATTATTATGACATGAAATGCTATGTTCTTACGAATGTTGTTCTACCAATATATTTTCTTTACAAAAATAAATATCATTTTCCTGATTATTCCAAAAACACTTGGTTCCCGTGCCCCACCCTGTATATGAAGAATATTTGCCATTACTCTCCACTTCATTCTCTGATTTATCCAGAAGTACCATGTCATCAGCATATGTAAAATGTAACAACTACATCACATTCACAAACATTCAGATATACTGCTCTTTCTAACATTCTTGCTTTCATCAAATGCATTATCCATTATCCCATCCATGAAGGGAAGGAACACATCTCAACTTAGAATTAACTAATAATTGTAAATATGGTTGTCAGTGACATCACTTCATGTAACACTCCTCAATGAATCAACTTTGTAAGAAAACATTTCAAATTTAGTTTACACACTTGGACCCTAATACAAGAGAATATGAAAGTTCTCCCAAAGAAATATTTCAGAATTAAATTTGTAAATGATTGGAGAGGAAATATATGAGTACAAATTCAAAATTTCAGTGACATCTTATTAATGTAAATCTATAAATCTTGCACTTCATTTTGAAGCTTTTATACTACTTTCCGACATTTTAGGGTACAGACTTACACACCATTTTAGTGACATTTTAACATTTTAATGACAGTCTATTCTGAAAACAAGAAACTGTAAAATAGTGATTTAATAGCAGATTTCATGACCAACTGTCTACTGAGTTGTTCATACAGTCAGCTACAAAGATAAATAATAAAAGGTGCTAAAGAATAACCACTTTTTTGACTCTTCAGTGAAAGTACTATATATAGAACCAAGCAGATAAGTATTGAATTTACTTATTTTAGTCAAGGTATACAAAAGTAGAATGTGTTACAAAAACCAAAAAAAATTCTCTTCAATCAAAATCCATTCACATACAAAATGACCCCCTTTTCACAAAAAAATTCATGAAACCCCTTTCCCTAAATGATAAACCAGCACATACTTAACACGTTCAATGCCACCATTTCTCGGTTGACACTGGGTTCAACTGGGGTTGGGGGTGTTAAAATAAAATAAAATAAAAAGACAAAGTTTGGAGTACGACATTCGGGGGAATTGAGTGACTAAGCAGGGGGTATAAGTCTGAAATTGACAATTACATCTTTCGTGAGCACTTTGCTCTTTAAAAAAAAGATTGCTTGTCACACTACTTTGAACAAAAATTAAAAGAGTTGAAACAAAACGGAGGGACGGTATGTTCCTCAGCATAGTAATTTAAAAGGAGTCATTGGGACAAGATCGATTAATTAATTATTACACAACTATTATTATCACATATACATTACAATGATTATCAAAGTCATTACAAACAATTGTAAAAACTGTTTTGGTTACAAACAATAAAATGTCATTTCACCTATATATTTATATACGCAACAATGGCATGAAAAAGAAAAGACAAATCGGTCCATTTCCTTCTTACAACAAAACAAAGAAAGGTTAACTAAAGACACAAACCGGTCAATTTAGGTTGAATTTAATTCTCTTTTACAACAAAAAAAAAGGTTGAATTAAATTCTTAAATTACATTTTCTTAAATTAATAGCAGATTTCATGACCAACTGTCTACTGAAGAAGAAAGGTTAACTAAAGACACAAACCGGTCAATTTAGGTTGAATTTAATTCTCTTTTACAAAAAAAAAAAAGGTTGAATTAAATTCTTAAATTACATTTTCTTAAATTAATAGCAGATTTCATGACCAACTGTCTACTGAAGAAGAAAGGTTAACTAAAGACACAAACCGGTCAATTTAGGTTGAATTTAATTTCTTTTACAACAAAAAAAAAGGTTGAATTAAATTCTTAAATTACATTTTCTTAAATTAATAGCAGATTTCATGACCAACTGTCTACTGAAGAAGAAAGGTTAACTAAAGACACAAACCGGTCAATTTAGGTTGAATTTAATTCTCTTTTACAACAAAAAAAAAGGTTGAATTAAATTCTTAAATTACATTTTCTTAAATTAATAGCAGATTTCATGACCAACTGTCTACTGAGTTGTTCATACAGTTAGCTACAAAGATAAATAATAAAAGGTGCTAAAGAATAACCACTTTTTTGACTCTTCAGTGAAAGTACTATATATAGAACCAAGCAGATAAGTATTGAATTTACTTATTTTAGTCAAGGTATACAAAAGTAGAATGTGTTACAAAAACCAAAAAAATTTCTCTTCAATCAAAATCCATTCACATACAAAATGACCCCCTTTTCACAAAAAAATTCATGAAACCCCTTTCCCTAAATGATAAACCAGCACATACTTAACACGTTCAATGCCACCATTTCTCCGGTTGACACTGGGTTCAACTGGGGTTGGGGGTGTTAAAATAAAATAAAATAAAAAGACAAAGTTTGGAGTACGACATTCGGGGGAATTGAGTGACTAAGCAGGGGGTATAAGTCTGAAATTGACAATTACATCTTTCGTGAGCACTTTGCTCTTTAAAAAAAAGATTGCTTGTCACACTACTTTGAACAAAAATTAAAAGAGTTGAAACAAAACGGAGGGACGGTATGTTCCTCAGCATAGTAATTTAAAAGGAGTCATTGGGACAAGATCGATTAATTAATTATTACACAACTATTATTATCACATATACATTACAATGATTATCAAAGTCATTACAAACAATTGTAAAAACTATTTTGGTTACAAACAATAAAATGTCATTTTACCTATATATTTATATACGCAACAATGGCATGAAAAAGAAAAGACAAATTGGTCCATTTCCTTCTTACAACAAAACAAAGAAAGGTTAACTAAAGACACAAACCGGTCAATTTAGGTTGAATTTAATTCTCTTTTACAACAAAAAAAAAGGTTGAATTAAATTCTTAAATTAAATTATCTTAAATTACAAAGAAAAAGTTGAATTCAATTGACTGCATTGAAAACTGACTTGGGACTCGAAATAAAAGTGACTTGGGACTCGAAATAAAAGTGACTTGGGACTCGAAATAAAAATGACTTGGGACTCGAAATAAAAGTGACTTGGGACTCGAAATAAAAATGACTTGGGACTCGAAATAAAAATGACTTGGGACTCGAAATAAAAATGACTTGGGACTCGAAATAAAAATGACTTGGGACTCGAAATAAAAATGACTTGGGACTCGAAATAAAAATGACTTGGGACTCGAAATAAAAATGACTTGGGACTCGAAAAAAAATGACTTGGGACTCGAAATAAAAATGACTTGGGACTCGAAATAAAAATGACTTGGGACTCGAAATAAAAATGACTTGGGACTCGAAATAAAAATGACTTGGGACTCGAAATAAAAATGACTTGGGACTCGAAATAAAAATGACTTGGGACTCGAAATAAAAATGACTTGGGACTCGAAATAAAAATGACTTGGGACTCGAAATAAAAATGACTTGGGACTCGAAATAAAAATGACTTGAACTCTATCAAGTACTCTGAAACTAACTTGAACTCTATCAAGTACTCTGAAACTAACTTGAACTCTATCAAGTACTCTGAAACTAACTTGAACTCTATCAAGTACTCTGAAACTAACTTGAACTCTATCAAGTACTCTGAAACTAACTTGAACTCTATCAAGTACTCTGAAACTAACTTGAACTCTATCAAGTACTCTGAAACTAACTTGAACTCTATCAAGTACTCTGAAACTAACTTGAACTCTATCAAGTATTCTTGAAACTAACTTGAACTCTATCAAGTATTCTTGAAACTAACTTGAACTCTATCAAGTATTCTTGAAACTAACTTGAACTCTATCAAGTATTCTTGAAACTAACTTGAAATTAACTGAAACTGGAAAATGACTGCACTTGATCTCAATCAAGTGGAGACTATTATCCTCTGGACTTACTTGAAATACAATGAAGTATCTCTATAACTCTATAAACTCTCTGTAAACTCTCTTTCTTAATTTGCAAGTCAATTCAATTCAATAATTTGAAAAAAATTGCAAACAAAAATAAAAAATGTAAACATCATTTCACTCTAATGTACGCGAAGGTACTGTACTATTATGTTTGGTACATAAAATAAAATTATTCTATACTGAATATAATAGTGAAAATAACTGAAATTAACTCTCTCTGAAATTAACTCTCTTGAAATTAACTTCTGTGAAAATTACTGTTTCACTAAAAAAATGTATCACTGGTGTCTGAAATGTTCACTGTGTTTCTTGTAAATTCTGACTTGATACTCATTATTAACTGTTAATAATACTGACTTTTCAAGTGTTTATAAATTACTTAAAAAAACAAAATGTACTTAACAAAACTTCTACGGCGAAATCCTTGAGACGTGTCCTGAATATGTCTTGCTGGCTACTTCTTCTTGGATGAAAACTAGGCGTGGAGAACTTGGAGTCGTGACACACCGGTTCAAGGGTGGATGTTACGAACTGGAAGTCGTGACACGCCGGTCAAATGGTGGGTCACCACTTGTTAAACTCTTGGCTACAGACTCGCCAGACTGTTATGCCAATATCTTCTATGTGCTTGGGTCGTCTTGATTTTTATCCTGATGCAGGGTCGCCAGACTGTTAACCCCTCCATCTATGGCCCTGGGGTGGTTCGGAGTCGACGGGGGTTCTGGTTAGGAGGCAGCAATGGATCTGTTACTTGCAGTAGTTTCTTCTATACTACTCTCCGAGTTCTTCTTTAGTGGCTCGGAGGATTCTGAGAGGCTTATTAAATTCTTTGAGGTTTCTCCCCGATTCTTCTTGTAACTTATCGGGAGATTCTAATGACTAAGTTTTCTGAAGAGAGCATGGCTCGAAGGAGAAGATAAAGACTTTTTCTTACTGTGTTTTACTCCTAAAACTGTTACAGGTAATGCTCAGCCTCGTAGTTGGAATCAGAATAAAATATGGAAGAAATTTGTGGGGTTTATATACCCATTCTACTAACATCATCATTATTAAATGTTGAAGAGGCTGTATTATTTTTGCACAATATTTGGAAATAAAGTAATCTTTTAGCTGTGTAAGGTTTAAACGAATAAACAAGATATTTGAAGATGAAGCCATATTTTTATCTTAAATGCGTATTTTCAGATCTGATGTTATCACGATCTGCCAAGTTAACTAAAAGTGGAAATTGAACTATGCATCTTTACACTAAAATATGCATACGAGTAAAAATTAAAGGTTTAAGATTTACAATTAAATGCTTAGGCAAGACATGACTTCATCTTTTATAATGAAGAAAGAATGTATACAAAACATGACATGGCAAAAGTTACTCAGGATTCATTATTAAGCTAAATCTAAAAAAATGATTATGAGATTTTAAAAAACAACAGGTCATCAATTATTTGGCAAAGTAGAAAGCACATCAAATTTATTCCAATGAAAAATAATATAAAAAAAATAACATTATTGCTGATTCTACATTCCTTATGGCGACATAATGTCGGGTCGGACATTGAGTACATTGTAATTTTGGTCTACTGTAACTATGATTATAATTATCAATTCATTTATTATCGTTAACTACAATTTCATTAAAGTACATTGACTACGTCATTTAGTACATTACATCATTAAGTACAGTTTCATTAAAGTACATTACATTATATTAAATTAAAAGTATTACAGTTAATTATAATTAAACAGTTCTATAACTTTGTTTTGTTACAGTGTTTCATATTAATAGACAATTGAGATGTTAGAAATATAAACAAAGTACATGGGCACATACGGTATGGATGAATATGGTTGAATAATAATATTTATACTACATAACATATAAATAATGACTTCTATAGAGTGATGAAGGGAAATTAATGACGGGAAAATGTGATGTCATAGTTATTTAATTTGTACGTATAGTACAAATCATTATTAGGAAGATTTACAAGAACGAATTAGAGACAAAGAGTGGGTATTAATGACTAAGAAGTACAACTACGGGTTCCAATCCTTTATATGCCAATGTGTATGCATAATCTAGGTCGAGGGTGAGATGCAAGGACAATTCATAATTAATTATAATAACTTCTATAACAAATGGAAAATGGATAATGGATACGACTAAACCATAGAAATGGTAGATCGTATTAGGTTAGACACAAAAAGAAACAAAAGTAGAAAGCTACAAGTAAAATTATTATCCAAACTCGCGTTAAGCGATTTTGGTTCTTATGTAAAAATGAATATTGATTATTCATTGTTCATTTTTTACATACCGTATATAATTTAGGGTGATTCAAATTTTTGGGTAAAAAATTTTTTTTAGATTTTAATGTGTTCAACCCTTTAAATGGTTCATTTCAGCATAAAAACAACTATCCTACAATATTTTAGCAAATTTTTACTTTTTAGGGGTTGCTACCAGCAATTAAAAATTGACAGAACGACTCAAATTGTCAAATTTTTCCACACCACCCAGACGATACAGTACAAGGCGCATTGCTTTTTGTTAATGTGGAAAGCTCCCCCGTAGGTCCTACCATAACCACAAGCATGCATAATTAAACTAGCATGATATTTGAGACATTAGCTGTCCTTACTTCATCACTGTTTCTTTCTTTCTATCAGGGTAAACAGCCCTGTAGTTTTTCACTACTTGTAGCAAGAATTGTTTTTGATCTTCGTCATGTGTTAGTATTTTATTATATTCATCCATTAATTTTACTCCTCTTTCCGCTATATTATTCACGACTTTCCACTGTTTGATAGATTTCTTAGCGGAGTTATACTCATCATTATTATGCCATTCTTTAGCATCTTTGAGTAAAAATTTTGAACTAAATTCTGTTATTGTAAAGAATCTGAGTATTTCATGTGGCAAAATCTTCTAATTTATTCGTTGGAATAAGTGCAGGATCTAGAAAAGCCCGTTTTGCAGGAAGAGTTTCTGTTGTATTTTGCAAGGCCTTTACAATTTTGTTTTTCGTTTCAGTAGGCACTTCATCATCATAAAAGGCCAAGGCTACCAGTTCTTCTGATAGGTACCAGAGGTGACCTAACAGTTTTTTAATAGCAACAAATGCAATTGTGTCATTTATTTGTTTGTAGACTACAAGATTCTGTAATAATTCCAGATCAAGACGAGGAGCACAAGATGGCACAGGAGCTGTAAACCATGCCTTTACATATAACTGAGTAGCAAATAGACAGATGTCTTTTAGTCCTTTTTTGTCTTTTACTGAAATTTTGAACTGAGATTTGAACATAAAAGTTTTTAATGAATATGTAATTTTGGCCATCCACCTAGCCCGATGAAGTCCCGCTGGATGTTTAAATTGATTCCACTTTTTGGTTCACCTCTCAAAAAAATAATTGTTAACTGCAATAATAGTTGTAGGTAATCGTCTCTTGGTTGGAATGTATCTAGTTGATTTGCTGCAAATATAATTATGTCATCTTTGATGTCATGAATATTTTCATAGATATCTGGATCTGATAATGCTGTTTCGTAGTCCTCCTTATTAATGCTTGACCATTTTTCTCTGAACTTCTTAAAAAGGACTATATCTGGGCCAGAAGATGGTGATAAAGACTTTCAAACAACAGCTTCCAGCATAATTTCAAATATGTGGTGTCGACATGCCAGCCACAATAAATCGTTGTCGAATTTTTGTTCTAGAACAGGCGTCGGCAACCTTTTTGGTGTTGCGTGCCAATTCCATTTTTAAAAAAATAATTTTATGGTCTTGAGTAGTATTTTTCCTCTCTTTTTTTAATCATAAAATTCTAAAAAAAATTTAATCTTTTCACGTGCCAAGGATAGATGCCTCGCGTGCCAAGTTTGGCCCGCGTGCCAGGGGTTGCCGATGCCTGTTCTAGAAGAATAGCTGCACCATTTCTAGGACCAATATTGGCTGCCGTTGTATCAAAACACACGCATTTTATTTGTTCGCAGATGCCCCACTCAAGCGATGTCTGATTGTTTGCATTAAAACTAGAGACGCATTTCTGTCACTCAATTTTGCAACATCAAGACTTCCTAATAATTAATTTATCATCAAATAATTTTCTACATTTGCCAACCTTACTTTTCCATGTTGAAGGTTGTGCAGCACAGAAACCAGATTCATCACTTTTACTCTCCTCTGATTCTGATTCTGATGATGTACTGGTGAGTATGACAGCCTCTTCATTCTTCTTTCTTTTGATCTCTTCTTCTGCTTTCCTCTTTTCATAATGTTGTTGCTTTTCTGCTGCTCTTTGCTCATTTTTAGCAACAGCCTTATCAATGGTACCCATTTTTCCATGACGTCCTTTCTCACGTTGCATTTTCAAGAATTTCTTATCATCTTCTATTTTTATAAGCTGCATAGCATTCTCATGAGCAATGTCAAATAAGTTTTCCAGTTTATCTTTCCATTTTTCTTCTTTATTATTTAAATTTTGTGATCTTTTCAATTTGTTTGCTTTGTTTTTCTTAAGCAGCTGCCATTCCTTTAGTATTCCTTGAATTTTATCTACTACATGTATTCTTTGTTTTGCTGGTATTCCTGCTTTTTTCCAAACTGCTAGCACATCATCCGCAGTAGAGCAGCATGATTCTCTAATGCCTCGCTTTTTAATATTTCTGTAGTGCATGAAGAGGGCCATCATTTCCTTCTCTGATGGTAATACGGATGTTTTTAGTACTGCAGAGGGCTGCCCAATTAGCCATACTTCAGTTTCTTTTCTTGTAGAACTTCTCCCAACTGAGCAACTGGGTGATGGTGAGTTAGGCCTAGCTTCCATAATCGATTAACTGGTATCAAAATTACGAGTTCCAAGCAACAATTAAAAGCAAGCTAGTATATAAACCATTAATTAAAAATTCTGAAATATAAACAATTAAACATAAAATCATAAGTTGTAAAAACAAACAAATTGAAAAAAAGGGAAACTTTGACGTCTGGTAGCACATAGTAAATTTTATTTAAAATTCACCAAATTTGGCATATACTACTTTTTTGTCATAGGGAACAAAAATACAGGTTGAACAATTAAAGAAAAAAACTGATTTTTTTGAATCACCCTAATATATATATAATTTATATATATATATATATATATATACAGTAATACCTTGCATAGTACAGTTAATGCGTGCTGAAAAAATACTATACTATGCAATACCGTACTGATGAAGGTGGTATTATAATGTGTTTTAATGTAATGCGTTCCAATCATACAATTATATGCGTCTGTTCGCAAAAATATTTAGCCATTTGCTTACTGCAAATCAATGCACATGGAACTCTTGCACACACTTGTGCATAAAGAAATTAAAAAGGATAAAATTAAATTAAAAAACAGTAGTACATACAGTACTAAAGATTTTTATTAGTAAATAAACAATGTACCGTACATACAGTAAAGACAAAGATAATTTTTATTTTGAAAAATATTTGAACAACATAGTTTGCAAATTTTTTTCTTCTTTTTATCAGCATACATATCTTTATAGCATCAAATATCATTTTGTAATGCCTGCCTAACTTTAATGCCTCGTTCAATGTTTGGATCCGCATTCATTATGAAGTCACAAGCATCTTCTACTTTTGCAATTAACGTTGATAGCTCATCCAATGTGAATTCTTTCGTGGGCACAACATTTTCTTCTTGATTTTCCACTTTTTCTTCGTATAAACGTTGCTGATCCATTTCCACAAGAGTTTTGTCATCAAGGTCAGCGAAATGTGAGTCAATGCATTAGCGCACATTGTCACAATCCAAAGCTTCCAATCCGAGATGATCTTTCCCAAGCTGCACAATGTTTTCAGAAACAGTTTTAATTTGGGATTCAAAACCAGCAAAATCATTGGCACAATGCAGTAAAAGAAATTGCCAAACAGCTCTCATGTTTCATATTTTTAAATTTATAAACCGTATTATAGCAAAACCCATACTGTTCAAAACTGTACTATACAAGGTATTACAGTCGGCCCTTGGTATCCGTGGGGGATTAGTTCCAGGACCCCCCGCGGATACCAAAATCTGCAGATGCTCAAGTCCCTTATATAAAATGGCGTAGTATTTGCATATAACCTACGCACATCCTCCCGTATACTTTAAATCATCTCTAGATTACTTATAATATAATACAATGTAAATGGTATGTAAATAGTTGTTATAGTGTATTGTTTAGGGAATAATGACAAGAAAAAAAAGTCTGTACATGTTCAGTACAGACGCAACCATCATAGGCCTAACTACATAGTACACATCAGCAACAACGTAACATTTTCTTTCTTTCAACACAGATTGCTTTCGTTTAATGACCTGAGAGAGAAATACATAGAATAAAACAGAATATTTAAAGTACAAGTACATATAGAAAATATAATTATAAATAGAGAAAATATAAATTCTCTCTCTCTAGCGAGGCGAACGAGACGCGAGGCGAGGCGAACGAGACGCGAGGCGAGGCGAACGAGACGCGAGGCGAGGCGAACGAGACGCGAGGCGAAGCGAACGAGACGCGAGGCGAGGCGAGGCGAGGCGAAGCGAACGAGACGCGAGGCGAGGCGAACGATGCTATTTCATAACTTTCGCTCAAAACAATACATAAATTGTGAATCTAAAAGAAATGTTAAATTTTGAGACAAAGAACGAAAAGTTTAAAATCAATTAAGTACTCAAGTTATAACACGACAGAAAAGGCGGTTTCAGTAAATTTGAAGCTATTTTGACCCTACTGTTCTCATGCAATAAAAATTAAATTTCAATAAACCTAAATTTTCTCAGTCTCTTAGTTTTGGATGAAATGAAAATAAAACTGTCAATTTTTTTTTTTTTCTCTTTCATTGGATTATGAACCAAAATTAGTGCTTTCGTAAGACTGTTTATTCTGTGATATTTCGCTTTTTTATTCATATCAACAAACTAGGTAGAGTATAAAATTCAAGTTTTGCTTTTTGGAACTTTCTGGAATTTTTTTTTTCGAATATTTTCAATCCGCGGTTGGTTGAATCCGCTGATGCGGAACCCGCGGATACGGAGGGCCGACTGTACTGATTACTGTATATATATGTGTATATATATATATATATATATATATATATATATATATGGTGAGTCAAAAGTCTTCATACATAGGCAAAATGGTCATAAGTAAATGATTATTTATTTTTTATTTTTTGCAGGTGATGTGCTGAGATACCTTTATGACAAGAAGAGCATATAGAGATCATTCTTCTGGCAGGATTAGGAAGCTGTCACAAGGTTGCCAAGGATTTTAACAGGAGAGACGCCCCCAGTACGCACATCACACATGACACCATTGCCAAACTCATTGAGAAGTTCAAGAAGACTGGAAGTGTTGCAGACCAACTGAGAAGTGGCAGTCCACAAACAGCCACTGATGAAGGCACAGCAACCATGGTGCTGGCAGCATTCACAGAGAGTCCCCAAAAAAGCACTCAACGGATGTCTGCAGAATGCAGTGTCAGCCAAAGGAGTATCATCCACATTATGAAAGAGCACAGATGGCATCCATACAAAATGCAAATGTTGCAGTATCTTAGCGAAGACGACCCAGCCAGGCAGCTGGAATTCTGTGAATGGGCAAGAACAAAAGTGGACAAAGACACTGAGTTCTCAGCTGGCATCCTATTTTCAGATGAAGCCAACTTTTTTGTTCATGGAGGTTAATTGTCAAAACGTATGTTATTGGAGTGATGACAACCCACACTGGATGAGTCCCTCAAAGAAGCAAGGTGCTGGAAAAGTGATGGTGTGGTGCGGGATATGGGGCAACACAATTGTTGGCCCTTTTTTCATTGACACCAATCTGAATGCCGAAATGTATCTAAACATGCTGCAAGACACAGTCATGCCATCCCTGCTGAACAAGGATGGTGGATTTCCAGCATACTTTCAGCAAGATGGGGGCACCACCCCATTACTGTATGTGTGTGCACCAGTGGCTGGATCAGCAGTTTTTGGGTCACACCCCTTGATTTTGACTTGTGGGGGCACTTGAAGACCATGGTGTACCAGGTGAAAATACAAAACACAGACCACCTACAGCAGTGGTGCACAAACTTTTTTGATGTGAGGGCCAAGCGAAGAAAATAACTAAATGTATTAGCCTACTTACTTTCCATCTAAGTCATAAATTGGGTCACTTTTATATTCTAACTTTTTCATTGAATTGAAGACCTGTGGGGCCACTGAAAAGACCCGTGGGGGACACATTTGGCCCATGGGCCAGGGTTTGTGCATCACTGACCTAAATGAATGCATTCGTGATGCATGTGCACGTATAACACCAGACGTGTTAACGTGTGTTTACCATGACTGGGAGGAACACATCCGTATGTGCATTCAGTGTAATGCTGCCCACATAGAGCATATTTTGTGACTTACAAGTGATTGCATAATAAAGTGACCATTTTGCCTATGTATGGAGACTTTTGACTCACCCTGCATATAGGTATATATATATATATATATATATATATATATATATATATATATATATATATATACAGGGTGTTTGAAAACTTTCTGTACAAATTGTAATGGGGGATAGGCAACACCAAGACAAACCCTTTTCGTCTATAAGTGTATGTCCACTGACGTCACCATTCAGCGCGAAAGGGTGCCGCTGCAATTGGCTAAAAGGTGAAGTGGGCTAGACTCGCGCTTGCCACAGGCATTCTTAAATCGGACATGTTGAAACCACATTCGTCTACGAATAGCCACGGGAACATCTTCCAACAGTTCTGGCAACATTTCTTCAAGAAATATCCGATAAACCCGCCTGTCGAGTCGGGCAGGCAGCAGGTACGGCCCAATCAACTTGCCATGGATGATACCCGCCCAAACATTGACAGCGAACCATTCTTGATAAGCATGCACCCGTGTAGCATGTGGATTTGCGTGCACCCACACGTGAGAATTGTGCATGTTAAACACACCCTCACGTGTGAAACAGGCCTCATCTGAGAACAGAACATAAGCCGGAAAATTAGGCTGCACCACTGTCTGCTGCAGAAACCAGCGTGCAAATTCCACATGAAGGTAATCCCGAGGTTGTAATGCCTGGACTCTCTGATGATGAAACGGATGTAACTGCTGCTCGTGCAACACTCTCCAGACCAGGTCGTGGTTCACACCGAGAATACGTGCAACACCTCATGTGCTTGCGCTTGGATTGTCCTCAAATCGCTGTAGGATTTCTTCTTCCATGTCAGGAGTGTGCACGTTTCTCTCCCAACCAGTGTCATGCATGTTTGCATGGAATGTTCCAGTTTCTCGCAGTCGCCGATGCAAATGCGCAAACGTTTGGTGGTTTGGCACACGTCTGTTTGGGAAGCGCTGTCGGTACAACCTCACAGCAGCTCTTCCATTTCCATTGGCAGCCCCATACACCATATGCATGTCAGCCATCTCAGCAGTCATGAAGCGCTCCATGTTACGCGTACTACGTCCGATTTAAGAATGCCCGCGGCAAGCACGAGTCTAGCCCACTTCACCGCCCTCTCGCGCCGAATGGTGACGTCAGCGGACATACACTTATAGACAAAAAGGGTTTGTCTTGGTGTTGCCTATCCCCCATTACAATTTGTACAGAAAGTTTTCAAACACCCCGTGTATATATATATATCAGTGTTGCACTGATTAATCAGCATTGGTCAAACTGAACTGATTCTCTCACCAATTCCTTGAAATTTTAAAATTTTCATTGCAAAGGAAAATCTGTACTTGCAGAAAGCTGAATATACAAAAGCCACAATGATAATTTATATTCATTTCAAAGTGTAGTTATATAAAAATGTTTTACATTCACAAGAATTTACCCATAAATTTACATTTTTTCTAACTAGCTAATCTCTAAATATTATCAACTATTGGAATCTCCTACTCTATATTAACAATAATTCTATATGAAATTATACTTCATAATTTACATATTAAACCATCTTATTATGATGACTATTTTAAATATTTTAATAATTTTACAAATTCAAATTGTATAACCATTTTTTATTCAAATAGGCCATGAGGGCCTTTAATTTTAATGAAATTTTGTTGTTCTTTACATTGTTAAAGAAAGAAAATACCTTGAAGATTAAGAAAACCAATACTTTAAATACTGGTATTCAATTTATTAAACTAAAATAAATTATTTTATCATTTTACTGAGTAATAAAACTAACATTATTTTAGCTACAGGAGATGAGTAACAAATTGTGGTTCAGTATATTGTGGAGTGATCTAAGGAAAAGCATTTAAACAAATGTGAAACTTAAAAACATGAACATTGAAAGTTTTCACATTAAATTAGGAAAATTAATGAAGAGAATTGATTAAAAATATTGGCAAAGAATCAGCATTGGTATCCGCATTGGCTAAATTTTAGAACCATACATCACTAATATATATTTATATATGATTATTTAGATTTTCAAATTCTTCAAATTTAGAACACTTCCAGAAAATGACCATCATTCATCACTATAGTGTATATTCAATGCTCAAACTTTATTAGAGCATTAGGAAGATCCTCTTGTGGAATGCATCCAATAACCTCTGGTTCTTTGATGGGCTACTGCCAGATATCTGGCTTTGCTGATTTACAAAACTCCACACATTCAAAGGGGTTATTGTCAGGCAATTGAGGTGGCCTATCCAGTGATGAAGCAAAAATGAATGGGATTCACTAAAAATTATGTTCAGTGTCCTATGTCACAGGATTACAAACTCGTTTTTTAGTGATGTACCAATTCCAAAATTTAGCCAATGCAATTCTTTGCCTATATTTTAAAAAATCAATTCCCTTCATAAATTTTACTAATCTAATGTGAAAACTTTCAATTTTCATATTTTTACATTTCAAATTTGTTCAAATGCTTTTCCCTAGCTCACTCCACAATATACAATACCACAATTTGTTACTCATATACCATAGTTAAAATTGTTAAAAAATTTTATTACTCAGTGAAATGACAAAATAATTTTATTTGTTTCATAAATTGAATACCAATATTTAATGTACTGTAATTGGTTGTTAAAGGTATTTTCTTTCTTTCACAATGTAAACAACAACAAAATTTTTCATTAAAATTTCACTCAATTTCAAGTTCCTAGAAGCCAATTTGAATAAAATGGATATACAATTTGGGTTTATAAATTATTAAAATACTTAAAATAAAGTCATAATAAAAAGATGGTTTAAATAAATAAATTATAAAGTACAACTTAATATGGAATTATTATTTATATACTGTAGAGTTACAACAGTTTATAATACAGGGT
The DNA here is from genome assembly GCA_023014485.1 of Bathynomus jamesi. Taxonomy (NCBI): domain Eukaryota; kingdom Metazoa; phylum Arthropoda; class Malacostraca; order Isopoda; family Cirolanidae; genus Bathynomus; species Bathynomus jamesi. The sequence goes on along the minus strand of JAJOZX010006942.1, from coordinate 146,193 downwards.
GTACATAAAGTCAGGATCTATTTTTGTGAAGCACTTGGAAATTATTTGGAATTCAATCATAAAATGATAAAGTGGTAACATGTATTAAATAATTAAGAGTAGGATTCAACGTGATGCCCATCGGTATCCCTGCACATCTCAAATCATTCCGCAGCATTTCTAAACACATTCTGGAGCATTTGTCGGGTTATGTTATATGCAGCAGTTCGTATATGTGTACGTAAGTTTTCAAGACTCGTAATCTTCATCTGATAGACGTGCGATTTGATAAAGCCCCATGCAAAGAAATCTAAAGGGGTTAAATCTGGTGATCTCGCTGGCCAAGGTCTGTTGCTTCCGCGTCTGATCCAGCGATTTGGAAAACATCCATTTAGATAATCCTGAACAATTTTGGCATAGTGACAAGGAGCACCATCATGTTGATAGACGACAGTACTAACAATCCTATCCCCAATCAGCTGAGGTTCAAGGAATTGCTGCAACATGTCCAGATAAATAAGCCCCGTAACTGTAGCTTCAGCAAAGAAAAAAGGACCATAAACCTTAGATTTTGTTAAACCTATCCAGACATTAACTTTAGGTGTCTCTCTCTCCCAATTTTGGACGAAATCATTTGGTCTTTCATCTGCCCAAATTCGACAGTTATGGCGATTTACTTTTCCACACATATGGAAAGTGGCTTCATCACTAAAGAGAATGTTATCCATTAAATTACACTGGGGAATAAATTTCAAATTTTTGTCTATTGAATTAGATTTGACAGTTACTTCTAGGTAATTTGGGTGCGCTGAGCACAAATTTTTACTCGGTTTTGCTCTATCAGGTCCTGATTTTGCTCAACACCCCTCCTCTTTCGTCATATTCATAAAAAGTTTTTTATCTCAATACTCGCCAAGTCTTTTTGCAGTTACACATTATGCAACTAGGTTTTTATCTAGGTATTTGTACCTATTGTTATGGTATTGTTGTATTATGTATATTTTTATATGTAACACCCTAAAAATATTTTTAATTTTGTCATTTTTAACCCATTTTAATATTAGTAAATTAAGCTAAAAATATCATAGAATTCTAAAATGTTCTCAAGCGTTCCTGTTCTCTGTAGAGTATTCTGGAGGGACAACTAAAATATGTAAAAGCGACTCATTGTCAGTCAGTCAATGTCAGTCAGTCAGTCAATGTCAGTCAGTCAGTCAATGTCAGTCAGTCAGTCAATGTCAGTCAGTCAGTCAATGTCAGTCAGTCAGTCAATGTCAGTCAGTCAGTCAGTCTCAATGTCAGTCAGTCAGTCAGTCAATGTCAGTCAGTCAGTCAGTCAGTCAATGTCAGTCAGTCAGTCAATGTCAGTCAGTCAGTCAATGTCAGTCAGTCAATGTCAGTCAGTCAGTCAACATATGATTTAGTGAGTAATTTTGTCATCGTGATTTAATATAGTTGATTTAATTAGACGTAATTTATATTGTACCTACTCATCCGTGTTTCTAGTTTAATTTCATAGATTGTAAGTACCTATTTAAACTAATTTTTGTGTTTATATTTCAGATTTTCTTAAATTTATATGAATTAAGGGCTTTAAATACCTTTACAAATTGGCAGAACACTCAAGCAATATGTCATCAAGCACTAGAAAGTTCAAATGCAAAAACAACCCTGATTCCTTCTGTTATATATGTGGAAATTTTACACTTCCATATCAACGAGCAAATATAACTGACTTCGTAAAAAGAGCTTACTTAGCTTATTTTGGCATAAAACTGGGGGACCAAGATAAATCGTGGGCTCCACATAAAGCCTGCACTATATGCATTGAAAGACTGCGACATTGGACGAAGGGTTCGGATTCAAAAATACCTTTTGGAGTTCCGATGGTAAGTTTATGATTTCATAAAACTACGTAATTTAATCACTAGTATACTGTAACTTACCTAAATGTAATTGTAACTTAGGTACATAAACAAAAATTTACAGAAAATGTTTATAAGAATCTCAAATATTGCATAAGGTTGAAACACATAGAAATGTTAAATGTTTGGGTGATAACTTTTGATAAAATTCATAAAAACAAGTCTCTCGTCACTTTTGTTAACGCTTTACAATTTTTTTTCCATATCAGGTGTGGTGAGAGCCTACTAACCACGAGACCGATTGCTACCTTTGCTTTGTCAAGACTTCGGGCTTCACTAAGAAAAATAAACATTGTATCGAGTACCCAAATTTCGACACCGCGATACGACCTGTGCTACATTCAAATGAGATCCCCATTCCAAAATTTAAGGGTCTGCCAACTCAAGAATTAGTTGAAGATGTTCCTGAAAATATTGTTATGCACTTTGAGGAGTCAGACACCGATTTTGACCCCAGCGTATTTGAAAGTCAAAACGATCCGCAAAAGTTTAACCAGGCCGAGTTGAATGATCTTGTAAGGGATCTAAATTTGCCAAAAAAGGCTGCGGAAATTTTAGCTTCAAGACTTAAAGAGAAAAACTTGCTTACTTCAAACACATACATTTCATTTTAAAGAAAAAGAGAAGAACTTGTTAAATATTTTAGAACAGAGGATAGTTTAGTATATTGCTGCGACATAGTTGGTTTGTTAAAGAAGATGGGGGTTGAGTCTTACGATGCAAATGATTGGCGCTTGTTTTTAGACAGTTCGAAAAGAAGTCTTAAGTGTGTGTTGTTGCATAATGGCAATCTATATGGCTCGATACCGATTGGGCACTCAACAAAATTAAAAGAAAAGTATGAACATATAGAAAAGGTTTTAAATCTTATCAAATATAGGGAGCACGAGTGGATCATATGTGTTGACTTAAAAATGGTTAATTTTATGCTAGGACAACAAGGAGGGTATACTAAATATCCCTGCTTCCTTTGCTTATGGGACAGCAGAGCCAAGGAAGAACATTATTTCAAACAAATCTGGCCAGCACGAACATCACTTACTGTCGGAGAAAAAAACGTAATTAATCCACCTTTAGTGAGCAGAGATAAAATCATATTTCCTCCTCTGCATATAAAACTAGGCCTCATTAAACAATATGTAAAAGCTTTAGATACGAACGGCGAGTGTTTCAAATACATAACTTCAAAATTTCCAAGTTTAAGTTATGAAAAAATCAAGGCGGGAATTTTCAACGGTCCACAAATAAGAACAATGATTAAAGACAGCAATTTTCCTAATGTCATGAATGAATGCGAAAAAATGGCTGGTTCTCATTCGTGGACTTGATAGAAAACTTTTTAGGCAATTATAGGGCAGATAACTACGAAGAAATCGTAAAAAAACTTTTAAGGGACTACAAAGAGTTAGGTTGCAATATGAGCATAAAAATGCATTTTTTGAATAGCCATCTTGACCAATTTCCAAGTAATTTAGGTGATGTAAGTGACGAACAAGGGAGAGATTCCACCAAGATATCAAAATTATGGAGGAACGGTACCAAGGCCGCTGGGATTCCCACATGATGGCTGATTACTGCTGGTGCTTGAAAAGAGACCTGCCATCAACAAGCAAATACGCTAGAAAGTCTTACAAAAGAAAATATTTGCCACAGTGAAAGCTTCATATCTGTTTGTTTTTTATTTTAAGTCATTTCTATCGTTATAATGTAATTTTACTGTAGTTTGAACTGCTTGTATTCATGAAACTTGAAAAAAAATTTAACACATGACTTAATTTTAAGAAAATTTGAAAAATCTGGAAAATGGCACATAGGCTGTCGACAAGAATCAGGACCTGATAGAGCCAAACCAAGTTGAAATTCGTATTCAGCGCACCCAAATTACCTAGAATCAAGTGTCAGATATCATTCAATAAAATACGTGTTGCCCAGTGAATTATCACTCCAGATTTGTTCTACGAGATCAGCACACACAGCACTTCGTCGAAGGAAATCTTCCTCATGTAAATCATGTAAAACCTGCAAATGATAGCTTTTCTTCTGCAAATTAACTTTCAGAATTTTGTGCACAGATGACGTCGGGAGGCCGAGTCTGTGTGATGCAGCACGAATGGACGTACGTGGCTCCTCAGTGATAATTCCACGTACTGCATTCACGGTAAGATCTGACATACATGGTCGTCCTGATCTTGCTTCATCATTTACAGATCCCGTTCGTTTAAATTTGTTCACCAATTTTCGTATTGTCTTGTCTATTGGCCCCGGCTTATGAAATCTCCTTCTAAACTTCTCTCTGATGTCATTGTATTTCTTTCCCTCGATTCGCCAAATTACTATTGCCACACGCTCTTCTGTATTCATTTTAAGGGCTTCTGAAAAGAAAAATAGAAAAAAATAATTATTTCACAAAAATAGATCCTGACTTTATGTACACCCTGTATAATACTTAGAGATTAGCTAGTTTGAGAAAACGTAAATTTACAGACAACTTAACTTATTAACCCTTTCACTTACTGGGTAGACAATTGTGCAGCTGAAAAATAAACCATATTGATTCTTATATAACCACACACAAAAGGCCAGGGCTGTGGAGTCGGTGATAAAATTTGCCGACTCCAACTCCAACTCCAAAAATTTTAACATTCCAACTCCGACTCCAGAAATCTTACTTGTATAATTATGACTCCGACTCCGATGGAATGTTACGGCCAAATTAATTACGATTAGCTTTATTAGGCCAATGGAGATTCATAAACAAGGCATTTCGTCACCACCCCATGACTCATCAGTTACTTACTGGCTGTAACTATGCCTTAATGGCTTTTTTTCTCTTCATTCAAAAATTACAATAAATCCCAAAATACAAACTGATTGAAGCTTAAACAAAATAAGATTATTATTGGTTTAGCAAATTAATAAGATGTTTTTGTATTATTATAAACATCCGTAATACGTAATATTTTCCATCAGCAGTGAGTGAAAAATATTCAAAAACAGCAGATTTATACTTTTGATGTGACATTACGCTGTTATCATTACTTATCAAATTGAAATCTAAAAATCTGAAAAAGATTTAGGGTTGCTAGTACAAAATTTTTAAATTTCCTTTTATTAATTATGTTAATTAATTAATTAATTATAATCCTTATTAATTACAAGCAACTATATTTATATATTATTTATATTTATATATTTATATATTATATATTATTTATATATTATATTATATATTAAAACATTAGGTTAAATCTATTTTATTCATAAAATTGAGCTAGGCCTAGGCCTAGGCTGCTATGGTTATAGTTGAAGGATTTGCACTGACTCCGACTCCATCCAACTATGCACTTCCAACTCTGACTCCCGACTCCACAGCCCTGATAAAGGCATATTTCTTTTTTACCCTATGTCATAATTTGAGAGTGAAAGGGTTAAGCTTTCCCTTTTTCATGAATGTAAACTATTTCTATATAATTACATGTTGAAGCGAGAATAAATTATCACAAATAGTTGGTTTTATGTTCAATTTTCTATAAATGGAGAGCTAATTTCCAAAAGGCGCTAGATCCATAAAACCAGTTTCTAAGATATGAACATTTTTTATATTTTTTTACTATATCTGTCATTAAAGTAGTTTTTTTATACCAAAAATATTATTTCAACTTTGGCTGCCAGACAAGGCAAACTGCAGCCTGAATCCATGGAAAGAAGTATGGTACCTTAAAAGCAATATGACATTCACCTGCAGAAATATGGGAAGCAATAGACTTTGGGAAGTAGGTCACCTCTTCATTCCCATTAATGGCAACCAAGGCAACAAAACTCAGCACACCATCCACAACAATCAATTAAGAGGAGTCACTTTAAGGCATCTAAAATTATAGGGCAACTCCAAAACTTGAAATGCACTCTTGGAGTTGCTAAAAATGTAGACAGTTAAGAGTGAAGACTTCTTGACTAATGGCTATCAGAGCTGACATTACAAGTGTAATCTTTCAACAAGATGGGATGACTTTCCATGATGCCATTGCTGTTTGCAACTTTCTAGATGCAAACTTTCCTCAATGCTGGATAAGCTGTGGTACACTGATAGCACAGTCAACACAATCACCTGACTTAACCTCTTTCAATTTTTATCTGTGGGTGTTAAAACGTGTGTGTATTGTTATAAACTCAGTGTATTAGCAAAACTCCTTCAAAGAAACACAGGTCAATAGATCCATTCCTCAAGGGCACCTTACTGATGCTAATAGAGTTTCAGTGTTGAACACTCATTATAGTGACAAATGATGGTCATCTTGTAAAAAAATAATTTCTAAACTTGTAGTTTGGAAATGTAAATAACCAAATACATATGGCTTAATTAATGATTAATAAAAAAGTTATCAATTATTTTTACACCATTATTTCTTGGACACACTGAATATTCAACAATAACAGTTAATATAATCCTAAGTCAGGTCAACAGAAGGGATTTCTTTTATATTACTTAATAATTTGATCACTTGTAGATTTATATTTTAAATAAAATTACCTTTGAGCAACAATTAAAGAATGTTGATTTTTGGCAAAATTAATGATATAAAAAACCCTACAAAATATGTTTCATCACTAACTAAAAACAAACAAAAAAAAACATTCATATATATTTACCTTCACCTCAAGTTTGCAATCACTGAAGGGCATATTTTGTTCAACAGAAATGTCATCTTTGATCTGATCACTCTGAAATTGATTTTCTTTTTATAACATTCAATAATTAATTCCTTATTTCAATTCATTTCTTAGTTTAATAAAATTGCCTTATAATCTATTAAAGCTTTAAAAATTAATTAATCAGGTTAATGTTTTTATGAATGTATCAATAAATAAATTACTAATCTCAGTTGATAATCTCTAGTCATTTGAAGAATGAAAAAGGTCTATTTGTTTTCATTGTGCCGTGAATAGTAAATCCACTTAAACTATATAATAATAAAATAAATTTTCATATTTATTCTTTACCTCCCATTTATCACAAATGTTTCTGTGGACAAATGAATTTTCCTCAAAGTAATTTGTTTCATAGAAATCTTCTTCTTCTTCTTTCTTCTAATATAAACTTCATCTTTAATGTTCCACTCACTTTCACCTTTTTCTATTTTGAAACTCATTACATCAAATGAGTGATGTGAAAAATTATTTTCCTCAGCAAAAGTGGCTCTCTTTAGTCAACAGTTCATTATTTTTAAGGACATAAAATATTCCTTCTACTGAAAACAAAATTTCCAAATTAAAAAGTTCATATTTTGCTTTTAATAGTTCTTTCAAAGAAGTGTACCTGAAGAAATAACTCGGGAATGATTTCAACATATTTGAAGACATAGTGCTGTGCAATGGCAACTCAGACACCAAATTTATTATAAAAGTGAAAATATGGTTTCAACATTAAGACAGAAAAAGAGGGTCTTTCATGCTACAGCCAATAAACCTAACCAACACAGGTCTATAATTTATTCTTTCAAACTACTCTCAAAAATCAATATTCATGGCTGAAGTTCAGATTATAATTTCAGTTTTCAAACATAAAATCAAATAATTTTAGTTATCTCAATAAGAATCAAACCCAGTATGCAGAATCTGTAAAATCTGACACCAAACTTTTAACATATGATGCTTGTAAATATATGAAGAATCTACAGGGAAAATTGATATCAGAAATATTAAACTATCAGGTCATCCCATAAGTAATGTCGTTTTTTATGACAGATTAAATTTAAACTAGTCCTACTCGGTTTAAGCATAAATTTTCCGAAGGTTATATCTAAGAGCAAATCTATCGTGTTTTGCTACATACTTTACAGACCTTGACCAGTGAAGATGTGTGTTTTGCTTTATGTGAACCCCTCATAAACATGGTGGTATCAGAAGAGCATATCAGGTATATAATGCTTTACGAGTTCAAAAAAGGGAATAGTGCTACTGAAGCAACGCGAAACATTCAAGAAGTTTATGGCAACGATATTCTGCATGTGAGGAAATGTCAAAGATGGTTTCAAAAGTTTAGGAATGGTGACTGCTGTTTAACAGATGTAGCACGCTCTGGACACCCTACTGAGTTTGATGATGACCTGCTGTTAGCCGCACTTGAAGAAGACTGTTCAACAACTGTCAAAGAATTGGCCCAGAAACTCAATTCATCCCTGTCCACCATCCATCGACATTTGCAACAACTCGGAAAGTGCCTAAGTTAGGAAAATGGGTGCCACATGAATTGTCCGTTGACAATCTGAGGGTGCAGGAAAACATTAGCACAGCTCTTCACTCCTGTGAACTCCAAGATCCATTTTTGCACCATTTAGTGACTGGTGATAAAAAGTGGATACTGTACCAGAATGTTAAGCGCGTTTGACAGTGGGTTTGTGCCGGAGAACCAGCAACAACACAGCCAAAACCAAATCTTCACCCTCGGAAGGTGTTGCTTAGTGTTTGGTGGGATAAAGGTGGTGTAATACACTTTGAAACCTTACCACACAACCAAACAATCACCGCTTAAGTCTACTGTCAACAACTGGATCAATTGAACACTGCACTAAAAGAAAAGAGAGTTTCTTTGGTTAATCAGAAAGGAATTGTGTTCCACCATGACAACGCACATCCTCATACCGCTCGGATCACTTCTGCAAAAATTGAGGAGCTTGGGTAGGAAAAACTTCCACATCCTCCATACCTTGCGCCTTCAGATTATCATCTCTTCAGGAGTCTGCAAAACTATCTTGACAAGAAACACTATACTTCTTTAGATGACCTGCACACCAGTCTTTGTACATTTTTTTGCCTGAAAACCACCTGAATTTTATAAACATGGCATTGAAAAGCTTGTAGGACATTGGCAGTGTCATTGATTCTGATGGAAAATATATACTAGATTAAAAATTTTGTAGAGTTTTTTTTTGTCCTTCAAATTCCAATCTAAAAACAACATTACTTATGGGATGACCTGATATATACATGTACATGGAATTTTACAGTGTCAATGATATGAGGCTGATGCTCATGTTTAAGGGCTGGGAGAGTCACCAGAGAAAATTCAACAAAAGCTGTCTACTGCTTAATACTAAATATTCACACATGTACAGAAAGTAATAATGATGGAAAGATCAGAAATTACAATTTTCAAAATTTTTTGAACACCTTACAAAACACACACTACATTAAAATTTATGGTAAGTATGGATCAAAAATCTCAGTTTATGTGATGGCTGACCATCAGTTTTTTTTGGTGTGTGTGTGTGTGTGTGTAAGATTTCTTTTAACTTCATCAGGAAGGTGGATAAAAAAAACATGAAATTGAGTAATGAATGGTGTATAGGCTGAGAAAATACTCAATATGTATTACCCAGTTTATTATAGAAAGCTTACTAAAAACAAGAATATATCAAATGATGATAATGAACATGAAATGGTAAGTGAAATAATAATTGGCAAACAATGAAACCATATTCACACCAAATTGACATTTACCATCATGGGATTTATCCCAAAAGGACAGAGCATGGACTCATTTCTGGTAAATGATTTCACACTGCCCTCAGTAATAATATACTTGATCTTAAAATACAAAAGTAACCCATATAAAGAAAATTCTAATGAAGTAGACTAATGCTGAAAACTACTCCCTCCAATTTTTATGAAACTTGGTATCCTGGGTAGTTTTTGGCCAAATGCCTCATTTTTCAAATTTTAATTTAATCTAAACAATGGTTCAAAAGTTACAGGTCAAGGTCACTGCAGGGTTAGACCATGACCATGGTTTTGGCAATAAAACTTGTTTATCTTTAAATTATGTTTTTTTTAAATCATGAGAGGCTGAGGATTCCAAATATTTAAATTTTATGCAAGTAGGTTAAATAAATAAATTCACTCTTTGACCAACAGCAGTAAATGACCTTTGAGGATCCAGTTGCCAAAAATTTTAAATAAATTTTTTTTTTTTAAATTTGGGGCAGTTGTAAAAACATTGCATATTTGACCCTAAATGGGTGCAGTTCATTTAAATATATAAAGGGATCCAAATTCTCTGATCCAAAAATAAAAAAAATGTGAAACTGTTTATGACAACAAAATTACAATAAAATTACTTCAGGCTGGAATGACTCTTATATTTTTCTTTTCAAAAGGAAACTGACACAATGAATGCACATGACTTTTCTGGAAAGAGTATCTGACCCAATCAGTGGGTCAAATGGATTTTGACCTATGAGTCAATGAAGGTTTTACCATTTTGGGTCTCTGACAAGTAAAGTTTAACAGTATCAATCATAATTCCTATATTTCTGGAACTACTAAGAAAACCAAGATATTCTCATAAGCAAAGTCCGGGTTATTTTTCTGCACTCAGTGACCTTCACCAAATGACACAACTCACATTTTCAACAACTATGTTGGAATAGGTTCCTCAGTCCATGGGCAAAATATGTCAGAAAAATAAAACTGGGCAATGCATGAGTATCAGGGATATTACCATTAACGTATTGTACCATGCCATCTAGAAGCCGTTCTTAGAGCAAACCTTGCCTGTTCACTTCCATTCTTCCTTTTCATATCTGTGTCATAGTCTTCATGCATTTCTAACATTATGCTATTAAATTTACCACAATCGTTTGTCACAATTATTTATATGTCATACTGAAGGAATATTATAGGTAAACAAATTAATTTGTATATGCCATTTATTCATGAATAACCTTAAGTTAAAGTCTTTACTGTACATTCCTTTATTTGCTGCTGCCACATGAAGAGAAAATGGAAGACTTCTGTCACTAAAGATTTGTCAGGTTTAAGGCAGCAACTGGTACCTTCATAGACCTTTAACATTTACCTATTAAATATTCAAGCTGCTGCTTCACAATTCCAGGTCCTGAAATGATTTCAACAGGGGTTCCTGATAATTAACTCAAAATTATTAAATCACCCATTTTAATCAACTGACTTTTTTTATAAAGGAAATCAATCATTTATAAATTTTTATTCTATTGACTTTTTGAAATATTTAACACTAATAAACAGACAACTGGAGTCTCTTTGCTGCAGAGTACCAACTTCACTATATTCATAGTTAATTTAATGAAAAATTAGTAACTGCTCTCTCTCTCTCTCTCTGTGTTACATACAGTTGCCAATTCACCACATATCCATAGATAATTACTTATGGTGGTGGTGGTTGTCTATTGATATTGGGTCATTCTCTGTCAGATCAACCAGTGCCTAACACCCTCATCTCTCAGACTTTGCTGAAATTTGGTTTATAGGGAGTTTGTGGGCCCTGAATCCATTTCTGAAATTATAAGGTCAATCCGACCAACGGTTCAAGAGATATGACCTCGGGAAATTTGAGGTCACTTGCGAGGTCACTAACATTTGGCGACCCATAACTTGGGTAATAATGGTCACAATTATATAAAAGTATATATATTTAGAATCAGAAAACGACAAGGAATCCAAATATGCAAGTTTTAGAACTCTAGGTTGAAAAATAAAAAAGTTACACTGCAACCAAAATTTGAGGTCACGATTTGACCTCTGGGGTATCAAATGAGAATTTTTTTTTTAAATGTAAAAAATGAAGGCATAGGCATTGGCTATTAGAATCAGCAAAAAAAAGTTTGTTTATGTTAGTATTTTTCATGTAACTAACATATAAGTGAACACCATATTCATAAGTTGTGCGTCAATTCTACCTATTTTTTCACACTTAAGCTCATAATTTGACCTATAGAAATTAAAATTACACTTTTTTATAGATATAAAAACAAAGGCAAAAAATGTAAAATTGTATTTCACTGCTAATCTACACTGGCAATAATAGTTATAATAGTGAAAGGGGAAGACCTACTTAGAGGATTCATGTGCTAGCCTAATACAATTTTTGCATGCTCGATGCTCTCATCAATTTCTTTTTGTGGAAAAATGTATTGAATTCTGCTGCCTCCTCTTAGGGTAGGACAACTCATTACAGTTAATATATGATGTCCTGGCACTGCACATGAATCCTTGTTTGATGGATAATAATATGCACTTGATCCTGATGCCCAGAGGGATGTAGAAAGTTCACAGTGAAATCATCAAACTCTTCACAATATTCCTCCACAATTCCATACCAAACTTGCATGTCATAAATGCAGCCAACATACTCTCCTGGTTTGACACATTTTAGGTTACCAAGCATTGCAGGTTCATTAGTAAAATGACTTTTCCTTATTCTTTTCTTTTCTCCAATGCCACTTGAAATGGGATACACCATCAGTTCTTCCTTGTTTAGGGGAACAAATCTATGATATTTCTGAGTTCCAGGAATAGCCCTACTATCCTTGAATCGATGTTCCAACCGTTCTTCTGCATCTTTCAAATCAGCTGTAGTTACAAAGAAAAAATTTATCTTCTTGCTCAAGTTTTCTTCACAAACTGAAACATGTGTTCTGGTATAAGAATTTGCCTCTCTGTAGTTCTCTGCAAACTGGCACGAGCAGTAGCTCTTTTCACTGTTCCTCCAATCCCATCACATGCATTTTTGCCATGGGATGTAGCAAAGAAGTGCCATTCACAAGACAGACCAAAATCCTCTTCATGGTAACAGAGATTTGTGAAGTTGTATCTGTTCTTATATTGGCCAGCACATCCATCTGAGAAATAGTGCACCTTCTTCAATTGTGGGCATCTGAATTTAACATATGTCATAAGCTTCAATATGAATGAGTAAACCATTATAGTGTTGTGTTTTAGTGATGCAGATAAGAAACAGACACTAAAATGGCTAAGTTCCTGGTCTGCAGATGATCTATAATAGATGACAAAAGGGTGAACTGTACACTGTGAATTGTCCCAGTGAAACCCTTGGGCAGCATCCTGGACAATGAAAGAATAATTCTCAGAGAAATCACCTACTATAACTACCTCGCTCTGAGGTGGTAGTGTTTCTTTCAACTGCTTGAAGTACTGTGATTGTTGCTGAGCAACAAAGTGATGACGAACCATGCGGGATATTTTCATGCTTAGGGATGATAAGTATTCATGAAGTGGCTCCACCTTATCAACCATTGTACAACAGTCAACAGTCACCCATTGCTTGTAAGATATTTCATTTGGAGCTGATTTCACACTGTCAAGTAACTCAAGAAAATCCAGGACACCCTCTTCTCTTGGGCAATCATTGCAAAGTTGCATCATGCAAGTCTCTCTTTCTGTACTGCAGACACTGTAATCCATAAGATCCTTGTATGAAAGACCTCTTTCTCCCAATGCAGCCAGCTGCAATTTTGGATTTTGATGGTATGTGCAGACACAGACAGAATGAGCCCCACCACTACCGGCAAGCACACAATATGATGGACGTAATTTTGCAAATGTGGAAAATCCTATTTTGGGATTCTTTTCATCATTTTTATATAGTTCAAACATCTCTCTTAAATTCCCGAGGACCAATCGTTTTTGCACCTTCATTGCACCTTCAGCACTGATAACTTTCACGCAATCCTTTTGGCCAGGACACATACGACTAACCTCTTCTGACTCATAGAATCTTCTAACTATATCTTTGTGTTCTTCAGATATCACTTTTCCTTTGCTCATTAGTGGAATCTTCGGAAGGATTCCATGTTCTGATTTAAGTGAACGGCTTCTTTTCACCATGTATGTTGTAGTTTGAAAGAAACTAGCTATTTTTTCAATTGTGTATGGTGAGTGTCAATATTTGTAGTTTGTGATGGTGACATTTGCTCTCCAGGAATGACTGTTTCAATTCATTCATTAATTTGTCTAGATGTTTTTCAGATTTAGTTTCAGGTTTTGAAGTATCACTTACCTCCTCGGTAATTTGAACACCATAACTGAGTTCTAGCCTCTCCTTCAGGTGTTTCTGAGCAGATGATAGCTTACCACGAGCCTTGCGCTTTTTCTGGCTTAATGACAGCCCTTCTGAAAAGAACAGAAAAAAGGTTTCACACACCTGAATATTAGTAATTAAATATTAATTATAGTACCTTAAATGCTATATAATTGGCTATATAGTAGATCAAACAGACCTTGTAGTAAAGTATAAGTTATTATATTAATTTATTACTTACTTTTTTTAACTGGTGTTTGGTCCAGAAATGCTAGAACTGGTTCAACTGAAGTTGAAGGATTTTCCTTTATCAAGCAATCACTGTCATTGTCCAGATCTTGAATTGAAGAGATGTTACTCAAGCCACTGATAGTAGATGATTTATTTGAATCCTGCTCAGACTCGTTGTTTTCAGTGGTACTAAGTATAGTGGGGTTTTTCATTATCAGTGTCCAGCAGTTCACACACAACAATGAGTCTTTTTTCACTCTTCCAGCACATTTTTCAACAAGTACATCAGTCACTTTTCTAAGATTGATTGTTATGCGTTTCTTGTGTTTTTGAATAGGGTCCTGGCAGTATTTCAAGTGCCGAACCATTGTATTTTGATCTGTAAAGATATAGGATTTACAATTAGGTAATATATATTTTTTAGAAAATATATAGCTATACACACTTAATATTTTAGGCCTTGATAGTCTCTGAGGCTCATTAAAACACCATACCCACCAGCCACCCACAGTGCTGGCTGGAACTGTACTAACCTGTAGACAAGGAATTTTGCAACTATCTGTGTTGATTCTGCACTTAGACAAGTAGCAACATGTTTCAACAGGTTTGTTTAGGCTACATGTGAGCTTAGTCTTCCCCTTTCACTATTATAACTATTATTGCGTGTAGATTAGCAGTGAAATACAATTTTTATTAAATTCTTGGAGCTTGAGGTCAAATTGATAGCTAAGATATAAAAATTCCTTGAAATGACAAGCAATTTATAAATATGGTGTTCACTTATAAGTTAGTTACATGAAAAGTACCAACATAAACAAACTTTTTATGATTGTTTCTATTAGTCAAGAACTCTGACTTTGTTTTTTATATCTATAAAAAATGTAATTTTAATTTCTATAGGTCAAATTATGAGCTTAAGTGTGAAAAAATAGGTAGAATTGACGCACAACTTATGAATATGGTGTTCACTTATATGTTAGTTACATGAAAAATACTAACATAAACAAACTTTTTTTTGCTGATTCTAATAGCCAATACCTATGCCTTCATTTTTTACATTTAAAAAAAAAATTCTCATTTGATACCCCAGAGGTCAAATCGTGACCTCAAATTTTGGTTACAGTGTAACTTTTTTATTTTTCAACCTAGAGTTCTAGAACTTGCATATTTGGATTCCTTGTCATTTTCTGATTCTAAATATATATACTTTTATATAATTATGACAATTATTACCCAAGTTATGGCTCGCCAAATGTTAGTAACCTCGTGAGTGACCTCAAATTGCCCGAGGTCATATCTCTCGAACCGTTGGTCGGATTGACCTTATAATTTCAGAAATGGATTCAGGGCTCACAAACTCCCTATAAACCAAATTTCAGCAAAATATGAGAGATGAGGGTGTTAATTTCAATTTTTTTTGGTTGATCTGACAGAGAATGACCCTATTGGTAACATTTGAAATCTGGAAAATCTGGAAAAAATAGCTGCAAGAGAGTTACAGAGTTAAAAGCCAAGAAAGACCCAGGATCCATTCTGGGCTAACCAAGAAGGAAGTAGGAAAGTTAGAATTAGCAAGGAAAAAAAGGAATACTCAAAACCTATACCATGCTTACACTTTTAGATATGTAAAGCTTTCATACAGGAATAGTAGTAATAGTAATGTATAGAATAGACAAGGCTCTCTCTCCCTCCACCAGCTACTGCTGATGAAGTAATGGTGAAAGAAGATTTATAGGTGTGGGGGGTCTCTGACCTCCCTCATTTTCTTTGTCATAAAGTTTCTCCAACCCTCGCCTGAGTTTCATTTTCCCCAAATGTGTGTCCTTTCATAGTTTTATTATATAATTATTTAATTATTTAGGTATTTAGTTATTTGATGTTATGCAAGTTGTTAGGTGTTTTCATTTTTTAAATATATTTTCTTTCCCCATTTCAAACAGATAATTTAAATAAAAATATGTTCTGTGGCTAGAAGCTTTTTAAGGGCTCAAGCCCCAATCTTTGCCCTTTAAGTTTCTCCCTCTTCTCTCAAGGCACAGTTTTTTTTCCTCTGTACCAGGACCAAGTTCCTAAACTTGATCTTGAATGAATACTAGTCTCTTTAGAGAAAGTGGCCAGCCAGTCTTTTGTCTACGAGTTAAAGATAGAAAAAATTATAAATGTGAAGGAAAATCTAAAACTAAGGAAAAATAAACGACAAAACCTTTAAGCTCAGTGTTCTCTTTTTTATGAGTTAACAATGTAAGAACTTATAAATATAAAGAAAGGATGGAAAAAAATAAAGAAAATAAGCTTCAAAATCTTTAAGCTCAGCCCTTATTTTTCAAGACCCTTATTGAGGAGAGAAGATGGTGAAAGCCACAATCTGCTGCTTGGTCCATCCAGCAGCAGACAGCAGCTGGGAGACAGGTTATTAAAATCAGAATTTATATCTTTAGGGATGAAGAAAGAAAATATATTAACTAAAAAAAAAAAAAAAAAAAATATCAGAATAGTAAGGAAGCAAGGAGGAACTCAGCAAGAGAACAGAAATTGACCATGAAGAAAGAATATTAGAAAAATTATGGACTAATCCATCTTTTAATAAAGCAGGGTTAATATAAAAAAGGTGAAGGGATAATAGGTAGGATAGAAAGGTAGTGGGTGCATAACATAGGGCTGAGGGGAAATAAAAAGTATTACTGAGGGGAGGGTGAGCTAGTTGGGTGAAGAAGGGGGTTGTATGCTCTTATATTCAGAAAAGTGTTTTCTTATCCATATTGTGGAAAAATTGTAAAAGGTGTGGCTGTCTCTCATTTTGTTTTGTCACTTGGTCACTAGTCATTTCAGGACTTTGGTGAGACCAGTTGGGTCTGTGGGTTGGCTGAGTTTGCTGATTGTTGGGATTCTAGACCACTGATAGGCACAAAGGGAGGGCAGAGTAGGGTGGTCTAGTTGGTTTGTGGCAGAATCAACCCAGCTAAAGCCCAGGTTATTGGGCAGGCCTGGGTGAGCCCTGAACCCAATTGTGTGGTGGGTGAGCAGATCCCTACTAAATAGGAAAATAGGAAAAAGTATAATGAAGATTACAGCTTCAGAGTTTATTCACACCATGTCTACACTTCTCATGTACTCAGTTACACACAAGAAGACAGCAGACAATAAAGGTTAGAATGAATACTAAACTGTTTAACCCTTTAAGGACGAGTCCGCAGCATGCAGTCACTCTTGTTACCAGAATGTATAGGTTTTATTATTATTCAAAATTAAATATTTTAGTAACTAGTCACTGAAATGACACATTTTGGGTCCCTTTCCCGACACCTAAATGACATCTATATATAAACACGTAGAAACACTTATAGAAATGAGGCATTGTAGTACAATTTATATTATTATTTCTGGTCGACCTTAAGGTACCATCCGTCGTTAAAGGGTTAATCTAATCTATACCATACCCACTATAATGGAAACTTATCATGCAGTCAGGGGCATCCGCAGGATTTTTCGCAAGGGGGGCGGCAAAACTAACTTATTAGTTCTTTATTAGGTAGAAAAAAATGCACTGCGACCACTACGAGTAAAAACCATCATCTCCCCTTATCATAGCCTGCTTTCGGTGCTAAATTTATGTACTTAGTAATACTAAGTACATAAATTTAGCACCGAAAGCAGGCTATGATAAGGGGAGATGATGGTTTTTACTCGTAGTGGTCGCAGTGCATTTTTTTTTCTACCAGTCAAGTCCATTTTTTATATGTTATATGATACTATGATTAACTATAATCGTGTAAGTTTCAGTGAAATTGACCAAAAGGTTTTCAAGAGAAAAAAATAAATAAAACACTCAATATAATGATCTTTGCAAATAATTCCATTACTATATCTTTCAGTATAGTTTATTTAACACTTCTAAGTTCAATGACACCGCACTTCGGTAAAGTAAACAACATTTCCTTGAATGTGGAAACACTGACTGAGCTGCAGTAGAATTATAGAAGTCGTTGCATGGGCAAACACAAATTTCCAAGGGAGGGCAACTGCCCCCTCTTGCCCCCCCCCCTCCGGACGCCCATGCATGCAGTAATTTATATTGTATTCTTCCCCATGTACAATGGGGAATAATAGTACAAAATATGCAGAATTTTTTTCATAAAAATTTTGAAGTACAATATTTAAAACTAAAGTTCCATTCTAAGTATCTTCCCTGAAGATGAGTATGACTATTCAGAGGGTTTGACTCCCAAGTGAGCTAAGTTAAATACTCCATAATTTACCTAAATCATACTAACATTCCTACACTATAAACCCAAATATCATCCCTAAAATTGAAAATGTCTATTCAGAGGTTTTGGCTACCACCAGATCCCATCAAGCCTCCCTTCTCTACCAATGCAGTATCATTTGTCATGTGTTTACTTAGAAAGCCAAACAATTGTTGTTTGTGTCTGATTTTGTATTTGAATATAAATTTTATTATTTGATTATATATTACTCTCTCATATATTTTATTAACAGTTGGGAGGATGGAAATAGGTCTGTAGTTTGAGGAGGAAGTTTTATCACCCAATTTATAGATAAGGCATACTCTAGCCTTTTAGAGGCTGTTTGGGAAGACAACATTTTGAATAGATAAGTTTATGAGCTATGAAAGCAGGGGCACAATTAAGTTTGTATGTTCTCTGTAAATTCTGTTTAGGATTGTGTTTAACATAAAACTTTTATTTTTTAATTGTTTTATGGCTGTCATTAGATCAGGGGAACTATGCAACAAACATTTTGGGGGGCACTGTCAGAGGAATAATTTTTAATCAGTTGTAAGATATCAGTAATTCAGTGCTTTAACTACATTTTAAAGATAAGGAAAGTAAACAGTATATATAGGGTTAATTTATTTGAATTCTCCTATTTTTACTAAATATTATTTTGTAACTAAGTTTATTCAATTAAAAATTAAAACAAAATTGGGGGATACATACTCACCCAATGTCTATGGGCATGATACATCTGCATTAGATCATGTGTCGCAGCCAGAGACAAAGCATGTGTATGGTAATGGAGAGCCTAGGTACGTATCTAAAGACCACACTGTGGGTGGTATTTTTTAATTAAGGTTGGCTCCCACTTCACTGAAATAATCATTGAAAATATTTCAAATATTTATTTTGTCAATTATGGGTTCATTATTTACTAAAAGCTTTACTGGGGCAGAGGGTTTTGTTAGTTTTTTATTAATTGCTTTGTTAATGAGGTTCCAGTATTGTTTGGGATCACCTTTGTATTTTCTCAATTTATGTTTATAGTAATTAGCTTTAGCTTTGTGTATGAATGAATTAAGTCTGTTTCTAGAGCGAGTGTAGCAGGGGCATAGTGAGGGCATCCCACACCATGGGGCAAAGCTCGGATTGGTGTCCCCTTTCCCTCCCCCATTTTTGTAAATCCCCAGCCTGGGTAGCCCTCCACCTCACAAAGGATTATAAAGATGAGATAATAATCAAATGATAATGGAATCTTTATTGCATTTTGAGTATCAATCTAAAATAAAATTGAACACACACACACACACATGTGTGTGTTCACATGGTTCTAGGTATTTTCACTGTAAACATTTTCGCCGTAGGATTTTTTGCTACAAAGAAATTTGCTGTAAGGCATTTTCGCCATAAGAATAAAAAAAAATGAACAAATATGAAAAACAAGCACCAATAAATGAAAAATCCAACCACCTTCATCAGAATTAATTTATTTTAGCTTTTCAGTTTAGTTCGCAGTCTGATTGTAAGTCTTTTTGGTGGAAGTTCTCCCATTACTCTTATTTTTAAATTATACAAATCTAAGCCCTTATAATGGCCTATACAGTAAAGAGTAGTCATGGTGGTCAGAAATTAGTGGATGATAAGAATTACGTATACCGAATTGATAGAAAATAGTGATAAAACTTACTGGAAGTGTGAAATGAAGTGTAGAACTAGAGTGCACACTATACTTGAAAATGATGCTATATCAATATGCAAAATATTCGGTGAGCACAGCCATCCCTCTCATCCTGCGAAGCCTAAAGTTTACCAAGCTCTTGCAAATATAAAATCAGCGGCTACTAATTCACAACTCTCTACGAGATCTTTAATTGCCGATGCTTCTGCCAATTTAGATAGCACAGCTTGTTCCCTAATGCCCTCTTTGCCAAATTTATCACGCAATATTAGAAGTTGGAGGCAAAAAAATAAACAAGCTCCCCCCACCCCTAAAGCAAGAAGTGGTTATGTAATTCCTGAGTAGTACAAATTTCATGAAAATGGTGAAAAAATTTTATTATTTGATAGTGGAGAACATGATGCTGACAGAATTTTAGTGTTTGGCACAGAATCTAGTTTAGACGATTTGGTGAATCATAAGGATTGGGCATGTGATGGAACATTTAAATGTAGTCCAGATATATACTACCAGTTATATACGTTGCACATAGTAATAAGAAATAGTAGCATTCCTCGTCTATTTGCTTTACTTCCGGGGAAATGTGAAGAGACTTACAGCAGACTTTTTCATATTTTAAAGGGCTTACGTTCATCATTAACTCCCGAAACCTTGATGATCGACTTTGAGAAAGCAAGTATCAGCACATCCTCCAACGTATTTCCAAATGCAACTATAACCGGATGTTTATTTCACATGGCAAAAAATATTTACCGCAAAGTAATTGATATCGGACAAAAGTTGCGCTATCAAACTGAAACTGAATTTAACACAAAAATTAAATGCTTCACAGTGCTAGCATTTCTTCCAGTTAGCGATGTTATTGACGGATTTATCGAGCTAACAGATGACGATGATTTGCCCCAAGAGTTGGTATCTTATTTTGAAACCCACTATATTGGAGGAGAAAGAGGCCAAGGCCCGCGAAGATGCAGAATGGAACCCACATTTCCTATTGAACTGTGGAATGTCTACGAAAGAACGTGTAATGGTATGCCGCGAATGAACAACAGTGTAGAAGGCTTTCACAATGCAATACAAAGCTCTGCTATTAATATGCATACCAGTATTTGGAAACTCTCATTTATTTTAATGAAGGAAGGTGTGTTAGCGAAAAAGAAGAAGTGCAACGTCGAATGAGGAGATGAACCAACCAGAAAAAAAGCGTATAAAAATATTAGTACGAGACTTCATAATCAAGTACTAAGGTACAATCCAGAGCAAAAACTGCATTTTTTGTGCACCATAGCTATGAACTTGCACACTTTTTAATTTAAAAATATTGTTTTATGTTTTTTCTATTTCTTTACTTTTAACGTATCAATAAACTATTTTTAATTGCCTTTAAATCTTTTTTTTTTTTAATCTGCTCTTTTTATTCTTACGGTGAATTTCTTTGCGGCAAAAATATTTTTGCCGAATTTCTTTGCACCAAAAATGTTTTCGGCAAATTTTCCTACAATGAAAATGTTTACAGCGAAAATACCAGACACGGTGTTCACATATATTTACACATCACATATACATCACATACATATATCGTAATACATATACATTATATACCTATGTATGCATATGTTCATCAACATAATTATATTCTTATGCAATGTGCATCTTTCTTGCTGTTGTTGTAGCAAACTGATCAATGATTTTATCAAAGTGTTTTCAAGTGTTTCCCTTTCTATACTAAGAATGGCTAGGTCACTGAGGTGGTCCTCTCCCATTGATGCCTGCAAATAAGAGAGAATAAGCTTCAGTTTACTGAATGAGCATTCACAGCTTGCAATAGATACACCAATTTTAAGCATAATCTGCAGTGCAACACGTAAATTTAGGAAAACATCATCATCATGTGAAACAATGAATAAAAGTATCTCTAAAGGAGTGTTTGGTGTAATATCATAGCAGGTTTTTAAAAGCATTCTGCAGTCACAAATCTCATTAAAAAGTTCATTTTCATCCAGGTCAGTGTGATAAGTAGGGCCCGGATGTTTAGACACTAATAAACTACAAAACAGGCAGGTAAAAAGGCAAAATAAAATACAGAAAAAAGGCAAAAAAGGCATTTATTTTCTTACAATTCAAACAAAATGTATCAACACATGAAATACAAAGAAAGAAAAATTGCATGAAAAAAAAGTGTTTTTATTGATTGCAATAAATGACAAGCATTTTTTTCAAATTTTACATTTAATTTTACACTTTTGGATGCACTGACTTTAGGCATTGTGACACGTGCATACAGCAGAAAACAAATGACCATGTGTCACGCAGGGTTCTACGATGAAACTACAGTTGCCAATCAGGAATAAATTCACCAATGTAGAACAATTAACCCTTAAACTAGTCGCATTAAGAGTTATCGTAATTTCAATTGTATTTAGGCTAATGATAACATCATATTTTAAAATCCTTCTTTAATTAATGAAAAAATATGACAAAAATGGCGCTTTATCATGATATTGGCAGTTACCATATAAATAGGCATAAAAGTCATTTTATGGCATTTTGCCTGAACATCCAGGCTCTAGTGATAAGTATTGCCTAGAGCAGTGATAGTCAACTTTTTTTGAAACTGGATCAATTTGATTTGTTGGTAATTTGATAATGGGTCAGTGTTCAAAATTTAAATCAAAATACACTATTTTCACAACACTAAAATAAAAAATACTTCATGTAATAATATTTATTTTATATATACCATAACTCTATACTTTCATGGGTCAGCAAAATTGCTGTTGCAGGTCATAGGTTGCTGACCACTGGCCTAGAGTAACAGTTTTGCTTGAGGGAAGGAACACCAAAATTCTTGTCCTCCAATAGGCTCCTTGTGTCAAGTAGGAAGCCAAACTTTGCATTGAGGTCCTTCAATCGAGTGAATTGTTGCATCATTTCTTACTTAAGGTGATCTAGAATGTTTTTTATGGCTCTCATTATTTCTTCCTCTGCTGAGAGTCCCACATCTCTTCATAGTTCTCCACTCCTTTTTCTTCATCTTCTTATCCTCCTCTGAATCTCTACTCCATATGCCTCACATGTCTTTCCCTTTTTCTAAAGAACTTTGGCACAATTCATCACGAGTTTGGGAAATATTTAGCTGCAGGGCCTCAATATCTTTATATGCATCTTGGAAGTTCATGCTGGGATCTTGTAGCCATTTCTATACACAATCTATTTTCATCAATGTGCAGTACCAAAATGGAAAGAGTGCAAAGTTGAATGTAAGGATGCTCTGGAGTATCTGTTCAGCATTCCCCTTGTTTCTCAGGTTTCACTCAGGTCCTCAAAGAGTTTTTTGCAGTAATCTTACCACGTTATCAAAATTATCGTGGATAGCTTTTACAACTTCCACTCTTGCACTCCAGCGAGTTTCTGATTCTTGTTTGACTGTGGTGGCCACAGCCTTCTTCATTTCTTCACGGTCTATGAGTTGACTGTGAAAAATAAATATAACCTCTGAACTGTTGCAAAAAAATAGTCACAGCAAGTGGCTCCTGACCAGCATAGTGAACCCCAGCCAAATTTAAACTGTGATTATCACTTGATGATGAACAGTGCTCTTGGATTTCTCTCCAAGATCCTCTGTTGTAGGCCCGATATGCAGCCAGACATTACAGCTGCATTATCATAACATTGAGCCCAACAGTCATGCAGAGGGAGTTTATCAGATTCAAGTTTATCCAAAATCAATCTCTCTATAGCAGCTGCATCTTTAGCATGAACTTCAAGGAATCAGAGAAAAGCTTCTCTTATGATGATTTTTTTGCTGGTAAAATCTGTATCAACAAACCTGATGATCTGTGATATTTGTTCTCTATATCCAACATCATGAGTTGTGTTGAGCATGATTCCATAATACTTGCTTCTCTTGACGGAGGTCAGCAACTTATTCTTCACTTCAGAAGCAAGGTGGCTGATAAATTCATTCTGGATTTGTGGGGATAAGTATGACACTGATTTTGGATTCTGTTGAACATACTCAATGTGGTTATGCAGTACAGGATCGTATTGCACTGAGTTTGAAGAGATACAAAATTCCATTTGTTGTGACCAGTACTGATAAGAGTTAAGCTTTCCTTATGGTTACAAAATGCTAAATTCTATGAAAATAGAAACTTTATGCAGCTCACCACGTGATGCAGGACCTTACACCACCGATCTCATTCCGCTAATATGCCAGATTCCAGTACTGAATCTATTCCTTTTCCTTGGTAGATCTTATACTCAGCTTCCATCCAAATACAGAATGCTTTGCAGTGACTGATACTGTCCTCATGGGCAGCTATTCTATTATTTTTCCATTGGCTGAAACCTGCTGGTCTTTCAAAAGATGAATGGACATTAGAACTGCACTCTGAAAATAGGAGACAGCAAAAACAATAAGCTGCTTCATTCGAGAGTGAGTAGGCTAGCCAGGTCTGATTTACTTCACCTCCTTGTCCATTATCAAGTCATCACTTGAACCACAATTTTGACATTGACCATCCATGTTCTCTTCAAAATGAGCCATCTTGGTTCTGAAATGATGCAGATCCACACATGATCATCTCTGTGCGAAGCTGCTGAGAAATTCTAGGCACCTGTGATGTTTGGTCAAATTCTAACAGTCCTACATCACAGAATTTGAGAACTGGTGGAATTGAAGATGTAGATCATGACATCATCCTTGATTTCAACAAATGAACTTGTTTCTCCTTGAACATTCTTGTCATTGTCATCATCTTTATCATCTCTTGATTTTGCTTGCCATCTTCCATCCTAGTCCTTGTCTCAAGCAGTTGTTCTTCCTCAGATGTCACCACAGTAAGAGGTTCATCACTGTGTTCTGCTTGTTCTTTATTTTTCTCTTGCTTAAGGTAACATTTCAGAAGTTTTCTAGACTTAATCATTTCTTGTTCTTCTTTAGCTTTTCATTTGTGTTCTGAGCACCACTTGATTTCCTTCCAGACATGTCAATGATGTCACCTGTGCAAGCAAAATTTTCTAATTATTCTTTTATAAGCTAAACAACAAAAACTAATATAATATATATATATATATATATAATATATATATATATATATATATATATATATATATATACAGGGCGTCCCAAAAAAATGTATACACACTTTAACAGCTGATAGCTCAATTGATGTTTCTTTCTTTCCAAGTTAAACCCATTAGAATTAATAATGGCAGTCAGACTAAGCTTTGAACAAAGGAAATTCATTCTAAAATGCTACTGGAAGTGTGAAAACGCAGTTGAAGTGCAAAGACAGTTTAGGAGGGAGTTTCAAACAGATCCACCAACGCGACTTACCATCACTCGAATTAGAGATAAGTTTGAAGCCGATGGAACTTCAGAATGTCCACAAGAAGCGTTCCGGAAGACCACGGCATCGACAAGCCCCACAAAGCAAGAAAGAGTACTGGAAACGTATCACCAAAGTCCAAGAAAATCTGTGCGGCAAGCGAGTCGTGAGGTAGGAATTTCAGAATCGTCTGTCCAACGCATTTTGAAGCGCTGTCAATGGAAAAGTTACATTCCAAGATTAGTCCATGCTATTAATGAAGATGATCCGGCCCGAAGAGTGGAGTATTGCGAGTGGTACTTGGCACGATGTGGATGTGGATTGGATGAAGGGGTTTCATAGAATACCCTCCGCGTTCACCAGACCTCACACCAGTAGACTTTTTTTTATGGGGATACTTAAAAGACAAAGTCTACGCTATAAAACCTGCAACAGTCGCTGAATTGAGAGCAGCCATTGAACGAGAATGCACACAAATACCAAACGAAATGTTTCGTGATATTTGCGATTCCATTGCTTCGCGTTATCAGCAGTGCCTGGACCAGAACGGACGTCAGTTTGAAAACAGGCGTTGACAAAACAATTAAATAATGTCTGTAGATTCTATTACATTTTGAAAATGAAATGTATTTTAATAAACACTGCCTTTATAATTATTTAAAGTGTGTATTCATTTTTTTGGGATGCCCTGTTATATATATATATATATAATATATATATATTATATTATATATACAGTGAGGCCTTGCATAACAAATGCCTTAAATAGCGAATTTTTGCTTAACGAATTACCTCCATAAGGCTCCATTGATTTAAATAACGACTTTACCTTGCAGAACGAATTTGGTAACGAAAAATGTAATAACACTTTTTCTGTTCAGTTGGAGGTTGGTAGCTGTCGTGAGCAGTTGTGTACAATTGCTATCATTTTTTTTTTAAATTTTGCTTTACAGTGATTTTCATTATAATATCATTAATTAATATAGTGAATAAATAATAATTAATGCTTTTAAGCATTATTAGTGCTAAATAAAGTTAATTACAGTGCACATAATAAAGATAAAAAGTGAATTACAGTGAACCAACTGGGCTTACGATAACACGTTTGGTTACAATAATACAACACAATTGCTCACTATTAAATTTTAATTTATTAGCTTTATAAGTGTATAAAATGTGTAGTCATGGCCCCTAAAAGACCTTCATCATCTGCTAATGCTCCAAAGAAATCCAGAAAAACTATCAGTCTCCAGATGAAGCAGGACATTATCAAAAAAAGTGAATCTGGAATGAGTACCAAAGATCTTGCTGCTGAATATGGATTGTCTGCCAGTACAGTTTCGATGATTTTCAAGAAGGAAGAAATTATGAAAACTAAACTAAAGTAAGTGATGCTACAAGTAGACTTATTAAAGGAAGGGAAGCTATTGCTGAAATGGAGAGAGTTTTACTGATATGGATTAGAGAAAAGGAAATGAAGGGGGAATCCATTACTAAGGCATTCATTAGTGACAAGGCAGTGCAAATATATGAACAAATTAAGGAATCCCTTCCAGCATCAGTTGAAAGATATGAATCATTCAATGCAAGTCGTGGGTGGTTTGAAAATTTCAAGAGAAGGTCAGGAATTAAGAACATTATAAGGCATGGTGAGGCTGCAAGTGCTGATACTGAGGGAGCAAAGGAATTTAAAATAGAATTTGCAGAACTTGTTGAGGAGGAGGATTATTTGCCTCAACAAGTTTTTAACACCAATGAAACTGGCCTATTTTGGAAAAAGCTACCAAACAGGACCTACATTACTAGAGAAGAGTCCAAACTGCCTGGCCATAAACCAATGAAAGACCGGTTTACTTTACTTATGGCTGGGAATGCATCAGGGGACCTGAAGATTAAGCCTATGCTTTTGTATCATTCCCAAAATCCCAGGATATTCAAGCAGAAGGTGAACCCATCTACTCTTGGGGTGTTTTGGTGACACAATAAAAAGGCATGGGTGACAAGAACCCTATTTAATCAGTGGATTGTGGAAGTTTTTGGCCCTACAGTGCAAAAATACCTGGAGACCAATAAACTTCCTTTAAAGGTCTTATTGCTTCTTGACAATGTTAAGGCCCATGACCCAGATCTGGACAAAATTGTCAAGGGTAATTCCAGGACAAATAGACAAATGAAAGTGCCAAATGTACACTCCACCATCTTCAAATTCATGAAACTTGGTGTGAGGGTTGGTTTTGGTCCAAATTACAACAATCTGAATTTTTTTGAAAATTGGTCAAGTTGGTCAAATTTTATGGCTTGACCAAATTTTGGTCAAATGAAAAAACCAACAATTTTCAAACATAAATATCTCAGCTACTAATTGTGGTAGCGTAATAAGTCTTAAATGATAAAATATGTAAAATTAACTGGAGTTTCTAAATATGTATCATTTTTTTAGGGTAACAAAAATAAAACTGATTTTTTGGAAAAAATGTCAATTTTTTTTTTTTTGGCGCGATTTGGCAGCGAAGATATCATTTTTCGAAAAAAAGACCAAGAATAAAAAATGTTTATTTGATGTATGTACACCATAATAAGTAATAAAAAGTCAGCTTATAGTTTATTATAAGGCACAAACCTGAGTTTGAAATTAAGTAATAAATTTTTTTTTCAGACGACGAAGATTTATTACAGACTTGTTGGTCCAAAAAAAGACAATTTTCAAATCATATAAAAAATACATGTAGATAAACCAAAGGAGAAAAAATCTTTTAAAATATATGTACAATGTACATTAGGGTATCCCAATATTTTTTCTTAACACGACCTGACCACTCGTGTCATGCCCGGATGTGGTTTGGGCTAAAGCATTGGCTGTGTGATTTTCAACTCGATCAGATGATATTTAGAGGTCCCGACGTTTGATGACTTTTTTTTGGTTTTCAGAATTGATCATTATGGTTGACAAGATCAAACATCAAGTTGTGGCTTCTTGAGAGGTCTCCGATAGCAGAGCTGGCTAAATCTCGATTACCAAGTAATATGGACATGTTGCTCCTTTTCTTCTACCATCACCGCGACCAAAAGAAGACAGATTCAAACAGTGTCAAGGCTGTAATATCGGCTGAATTAGAAATCTGGGTTAGAGCCAACTCGAATCTGGCAACAACCTCCGTTCATGCCTCGACTAAACTGAAAGCTTTGGTTCAGAGGTATCGAAATTTGCATAAAAACAAGAACAAGACTGGAATGACTTACAATATGCAGCGGGATGTATTCTTGGCTGATATGGAGGATATTTTTTATGTCGCCCGCTCAGATGTTCTGGATCGGGGAGATATCCCTCTTGAAGACAAGGAATTCCTCATTTCCCAAAGGGCAGATCAACATACGAGTTACATGGGAGGTGAAGATAGAAAATATAATGCAGCCACAATGAAAAGACAGGAAAGGGAAAGAGCTCTTGAGCGGGCACACCGGCGTCAAACAGAGGAGGCTCTAGCTGTAGGAGTCACAGAAGAGGCTACCGACAGCAGTTCTAGCACATCGTCAGCTGACAGTGGAAATGAAGCCGTCACTTGTGGACTTAAACCTTCAAAAGCTCCCAAACATGACAGACTAAAAGAAAGTCTGAGTGATCTTGACCTAGCAGCAACTTGGGATCGCGAGGGCCTTTCTGTTCGACAGGCAACATCAGCGTTTGCTGCAACTGCAAAATCCCTAGCTCTCGGTCCTGACAGTGTTCCATCAAAGAGCACGGTTCACCGCTTCCGACAAAAGGCCCGTACAATGATAGGGACCAATGTTATTGGCCACCTCGAGCAGCTTCCACCTCGACTGCAGATCCACTGGGACACAAAGATACTCACTGACATTGAACAGGAGGGTAAGTCAGTCGATCGGATTGCTGTTGTGGGACTGGGGATGGTGTGGAAGAGCTATTAGGAGCACCGAAAATAATAGATGGCACAGGACAGCAAATGGCAAGCGCAGTCCATCAAGTGCTCACCCTAGTCGGAATTGAGGACAAGATCATAGGCATGGTGTTTGACACAACAGCATCAAACACAGGGATAGTGCAAGGTGCATGTGCGCGTTTGGAAGTGGCATTGGGAAGATCTCTTTTATGGTTTGCTTGCCGTCATCACATTCACGAAGTGATTCTCAAGGATGTCTTCGTCGTGTGCCTAGGAACACCACCAAGTCCTCAAATCCCACTTTTCAGGAGATTCAAGGAGGCCTGGCCATCAATGAACCACTGTCAGTTGGATGCATTTGACAAGGACGAGGTGGCTAAAGCCTTCAGAAATGACAATCCTTGCCTTTCACAAATGCGACTTGAGGTAATAAACTATCTCCGCGATGCCCTAAGAAGTGGTAATCATCCTCGAGAGGATTATGAAGAACTTCTTCAACTGAGCCTCTTGTACCTCGGAGATGATGTAGGACGTTACAAGCTTCGGCCTCCAGGGGCTTACCATCAGGCCAGATGGATGGCCAAAGGTATTTACTGCCTGAAAATAGCATTACTGCAGTCCCAGTTCTCCGAACTTTGTCTCCAAGAACTGCAAGGGGTTCGCCGTATGGCTCTCTTCGTGAGCCTTGTATACGTGCGTCACTGGCACGAGGCTCCCATCGCCATCAAATCTCCCAAAAATGACATTAGGCTGTGCAATCTTCTTGTAGGTTACCCTGAAAAGGACATTGGAAACACAACTTACCGGGCTGTGCTCCGTCATCTGTGGTATATCTCGGAGGACTTAATCTGTCTTGCACTGTTTGATGACAGAGTTGATGACAATGAAAAGCGTAACATGATGGCTAACCTGAAAAAGTGCCCTGGGAAAGGACTCAAACGGGTCCAAGGCAAGGGACTGCAAGTGGATGGCCGTTTATGTCCATGGGTGACGAGTCGATCCACCACACACTTCCAGTTTCTCCAAGTTGAGCCCACGTTCCTCACCAAAGACCCTGAAACATGGCCTACTGACAAAAACTACCATCTGGCAAAGAGCCGAGCTGCAGAACTGATGGTGGTCAATGATGCAGCAGAGCGAGGCATCGCCCTCATTGAGAAATACACAAGCAAACCTCTGTGCCGTGATGAAGAAGACCTCCAGTTCCTCCTTCGAACTGTCCACTCACACCGACGGAATGTGAGCCGGAAGGGAACAAAAACGGATCTCCTGAAACACGTGTTTAGTTAAAATGCATAAATGTGATGCTTTGAAATTGTTGTTTGTGTGTTAAGATTAAAATACATGTTTATTTTGTATAATCATCTTTGTGATGGAACTTTTGAGAGAAATATTTCAGTTAATTTGCCTTTTAGTTAAGAGGAGAAATAAAGTGTTCAAAGTTCGGGACCTTTAAATTTCCTTCGATCTCTCTGAAATTTTACAGGAAGACTTCTAATGGGAAACATCAAAAGAGCGCAACACGAGCGGATTTGTATCCCAAAAAAAATTTGACCCCCTATGAGTTTGGGACACCCTAATGTACATACATAACCTCTCTTATATTTAGGGACAGAATATATTGACAATAATAATGTTTAATTTATAAAGCGCTTATCAGAGTATAAAATACTCTTCCTAATACTACACATTCACAAGTCTTTGAGAATGAATTAAGAGACAGTATTCTCATCCAGTAAATCCAAATTTTAGACACTAATAATATAATAATAAGAAAAAAGAATTTGAAAAGATTTTTATAACTATTAAGTAGATACACAAATCTTAGATAAAAATTTTAGAAATATTATATAGACAATCTTAAATAGTATACATTCGATAGAATTTATTTTATCTCTGAAAAGTTATTTAATTCTTGAAGCGGAAAAATGTATTGTATTCTTGTTCCTCCTCGTAAACTTGCTTCAATACTCCCAAATATATTTTCTGTTGGAACGTGACAAACATCATCTTGCGCAGGAAAAATGTATGAGGGACATACGCCCAAAGGATGGAGAAATTTTATCAGAAAATCATCATATTCACAGTCAAAGGACTGGACTAATCCGAGCCATAGTTTATTTTCATACATACAACCCACAAAAGAGCCTGTTTCAATTTCGCGTTGAGAGACAGTATTATGTTCTTGATCCGAAGCAGAAACTCTAATGAGCTCTCTTATTTCGACTGACTCTGCACTCTGAGAGAGTGGATAAACCTTCAACGAATTCTTGGAAATTGGGATGAAGCGATGTAATTGTTGAGTACCTTTGATAGAAGTAATAGGTTCACTCAGACGTTTTTGCAAAGAAAGCTCTACATCTACAACTTCTGCCTCAGAGACGTAAAAAAGTCAATAGCAATTAGGAATTCTTGAGAGCAGAAATTGTAGAAGTCCTCAGCTGTTAAGATTTGATGGTCGAGAGGCCGTCATAAGCTTTCTCTGGTGACTGCTCTTTTTACCGTTCCGCCAATACCGTCGCAGGCATTCTTCCCGTGGGATGTCACAAAAAATTCCACTCAGCATGAATTTTGAAGTCTTCGAAATGATGGCATAAATTTAGAAAATTTGTTTTATTCTTATACTGAGCCGCGCATCCATCTGTGAAATAATGAATTTTAGTTAGGTTTGAATTTTGTTGTTAGATGCACAGGATTAATTTTTTGAGAAAACTATGAACCTGCCTGCGACATGCCTGCGACAATGACTGCGACAGTTTGAAACGAAGCAGTAACTTTTGCAAATTAGTTTTCCTGCATTGTTTTTGGAATAAACGAATGGGTGCACTGTACATTGCGAGTTCTCCCAATGAAACCCCTGGGCACAATCTTGTACGATGAATGAGAAGTTTTCCGCGAAATCACCCACCAAAACACCTTCATTTTCGGGCAGAGTTTCTTTTAGATTTTTGAAGTAACTTGACTGACATTTATTCGTGAAGTGGTGTCTTGTTAGTTGTGCAATTTTTTTGGTCAGCAATTCCACGTATTCCTCTGGAGTTTCGGTGATATCTTTTAACATAGTGATCGACGGACACCCATTGTTTATATTTTATCTCTTCCATCGCCATGAAGTCCAAACTTTCCAAATAATTTTTGATTCTGACCTCTCGCAGGCATCTTTTGCATTGGTGCATCATACAATCTTCATTGTCCATGCCGCAGATGGATAAAGACATTAATTTTTTGTAGTCTAAATCTTTAATGCCTAATGCTGATATTTGTAGTTTCGGATTTTGGTGATGCGTACATACGCAGACACAGAGTTCCGCTTTGTCCCGCAAGCACGCACTACAACGGTCGAAGATGAGCAAAGGTACTAAAGCCTATTTTGGGATTTTCAGCATTTTTTGCATATTCAGCATATAACTTTCAAGTTACACAATACCAGTCTTTTTTGTTTTTTTTATTTTTTCACCCTCTTCATTTATTGCAAACTTATAATCTTTGATTCCCGGTCATATCTTACTATATTCATCATTTTCATAAAACTCCTGAATGATTTTTTTTCATTTCAGCTGTGACGACCTTCCCTTTCGTCATGTTTGGAATGTTAGG
Organism: Bathynomus jamesi; assembly: GCA_023014485.1. Classification (NCBI taxonomy): domain Eukaryota; kingdom Metazoa; phylum Arthropoda; class Malacostraca; order Isopoda; family Cirolanidae; genus Bathynomus; species Bathynomus jamesi. The sequence goes on along the minus strand of JAJOZX010006942.1, from coordinate 113,459 downwards.
AAGAATCCCAAACTGTTTTTGAAGATTGCGGCTCTTACGCACCATATACTTTGTTGCTCCACAGAAGTCAGCAGTTTTTTCAATGGGATAGGGATACAATGATAGTATTTGTAACCTAAGATTGCGATCATTACTTGCTTGAAATTTCTCCTTTAATTCTTCCATAACCTTTTGATACCTGAAATAAAGTGTATTTGACATTAAGTTTAATTAGTATATTTTTAATTAAACTTTTCATAAAATATATGTATATGTATTATTGTTCGATTATAAAAATGTAAACAGATAAAACTTAATTTAGTATATACTTCGATGACTATTAAATTTAATTTAAAATGTCAAATTTCAATAACTATGCCCGAAAAGTAGTCTTGCCTCTCTAAATCATCTTCCAAACAACTTTTTTTGGATGGACCAGCTTCAGAATAGTCAATAGGAGCCCCATAAGCAGCTTCAAAACTTCGTTTAACCTTTTCCGCTGTCGATCTGAATTTCGTAGAAGCCTTTATCTGTTTTTGTCCCGGCTTCAATCCAGCTGTAAAACAAATTCATAAATTTAGGTTGCGTGAAATAATCAAATATCAAATATTTTGTATATATGTATTCAAGTGCTGATGCTAATATTTAAAAACAGAAAACTACGAATTTGGCATTAAGAAACAAATGTCCTCAACGGAGTCTCTATTGTTTTATTACCTGTTTTAATAAGGCTTTCATCAAATAAAGGTAAAATATTGTCGCTGAGCAAATCTTTATTGAATTGCCTGTCTTGAATGACAAATTCTTCCAATGGTGGTGGATTCGTGGAATCGCTACTGCTTCACTCCATACATTCATTAACCCTTTCAGTGCGTCTGGTAAACTATGTTTACCATAAAAAAGCCTGACTCAGGACGCATGGTAAACTATGTTTACCATTAAAAATCTTCTCTCAGGACGCATGGTAAACATTGTTTTCCATGTTTACTAAACAGTCTATGAACCCCCTCGTTCCTATTAGAACAACGTAGTTAGTTCCCTGACTAATATTAGACATCAATATGGTGGTATTTGGCATCTTTTTTTATTTTCTGACACTCAGCTCACCAGAGGGGGGAGTGAAATAGACTCCCCCAATCAGTTCAGCATGGCATCCACAAGCAGTAATAAACGTAAAAATTCTCTCTAGATGAGAATGATATAAACGAATATCTCTCAATGTATTCTGAAAGTGATATAGAATGTGAAAGTGAGGATGACTGGGCGCAAGATAATGTACGGAATATTATACAAAACACATCAAGTAGTGACAATGATGAAGAAAATGTGGTACTTTTGGAAAGAGATCTGCCTAAAGCAACAAAATCGAGCGAGAATTTTGAATGGCAGGAAATTGGTGAAAATATAGGCTGTACCAGAGGTGGGTGGCAGTTTACTGGTGAAAATAAAGTGCTCTTTAATGGTCAAACTCATACGATGTATGATGTTTTTTGTGAAGTTTTTCCCAAAGAAGTAATTGAGCTAATGGTTACAGAAACAAACAAATATGCAACTCAATTTCTGGCTGCTACACCTAATCTGAAATCAACATCTCGGTATAGTGCATGGGTCCCAACTACGTTTACAGAAATGAAGCAATTTATAGGGCTTTTACTTCTCATAAGTATTATACAAAAACCCAAGATAGGTATGTATTGGTCAACCGACAGTTTTTATGCAACTCCAGTATTTACAGCAATCATGAAGAGAGACAGATTTACCAACATTCTTTCTTTTTTGCATTTTGCTGACAATGCAGATGAGACATTGAAGGAAAGAGGGGGGAAGATGGTGAAATTGCATGACTTTATTGAGTTGACATCTGCTCTTGAATCAAAATATTCAACTTCTCAGAATCTAAGTTTGGATGAATCTTTGTTGCTGTGGAAGGGCAGACTCAATTTCTGGCAATACATAAAAACAAAAAGATCACGTTTTGGGATAAAAAATTTCAAACTTGTGGATGAAAATTGTTACTTTGAAATATAAAATATATACCAGGACCATGGAAACTGTTGCTGATTATTCTAAGACAAAGTATTGTAGTATGATGGAAAAATATTTAGGAAAAGGTCACAACATCTTCACTGATAACTTCTATACATCACCAAAACTATACAAATACCTTAGTGATAATAAAACTGGTGCCGCAGGGACTGTTAAAAGTAATCGTAAGGGCTTATGCCATGCTACGAAAACTATGAATGTTGCAAAAGGAAAAAAACTTGCCTTTGAGACTCCTGAACTGCTTTCCCTTATGTTTCATGACAAGAGAAGAGTTTGCATGCTCTCCAATTACCATTCGAACAGTGATGTGACAGTAACACGTAGGTCAAAGGAAGGTCGAGTCGAAAAAACCATTCCAGCTTACGTACATGAATACAACAAACATATGGGATATGTAGACCGAACAGACCAAATACTGCATTATTACTCAGTCCCAAGAAAGTCTCTAAAATGGTATAAGAAGCTTGCAATGCATTTGATTCAGGTCCGAGTACTAGATGCTTGTGGAATTTATAATCTCATAACAAAGGGAAAAGTTCCCTTTCTAGACTTTTGCCATGAGATTATAAAAGGACTGACATCTGCAGATGAACCTAACTTGAAGAAATCAGTAGTTCCAAGACTAGTTGGAAAACATTTTACCAAGAAAATTACATCAAATTCTGAACGTACCCCAAGACCAACAAGAGATGCAGGGTATGTTATGCCCATGGGATAGAAAAACGAGTACATTGTCAATGCAAGACATGCCCCGATAACCGGGTTATGCGCCGAACCATGTTTCAAAATTTATCACTCGGCATTTAACTTTTAGTTAACTAAATAAAGATAATATCTCTATTTTATTTCATTTTAACCTTTATTTTTTGTTACCCATGAAAAACTGAAAATATTATTGATAGAAAACCTATTTTAAAGGCAAACAAAAGACGAAGCAAAAAAATGATTCAAGTTTATTTTCTGGCGCATTTATACGCATAGCTTTCATTCTGGGGTATTAGCGTGGCACGCACAGGGCGTATCAGAATGGGATGCAGCGAAAGGGTTAAGTATGTCTGACTCAGGTATTGGTGCAGGTTCCGGCTCTCTGGATGAATGTTGAACATGTTCTAATACAATTGGCTTCTTTTTAATTGTGACATAGCCATTGCTGCATAGTAATTGATTTTCTTCCAAAATTCCATAGCTTGCAGCTGCCATGGCAGAGTTTACTTTTTTGATGTTACAGAAAATTCTTCTTGAGTGTTTTTTCATAGGATCGTGACAAAATTTTGTGTTTTGAGGCATTTTAAGGGTTAGGTAAATTTACGTATACTAGAAAATTAGGTATATACTGAAAATCTGGAAAGAAAGCAAAAAATTTTAAAATTTGGAGGATTTTTTTTTAGTCATTTTTTTTTATAATAATCGTCGATAAGCTGACTTTTTATTACTTATTATGGTGTACATACATCAAATAAACATTCTTTATTCCTGGTCTTTTTTTCGAAAAATGATATCTTCGCTGCCAAATTGCAAAAAAAAAAAAATATTTTTTTTCCAAAAAATCAATTTTATTTTTGTTACCCTAAACAAATGATACATATTTAGAAACTACAGTTAATTTTACATATTTTATCATTTAAGACACTACACTACCACAATTAGGAGCTGAGATATTTACGTTTGAAATTATTGTTTTTTCATTTGACCAAAATTTGGTCAAGCCATAAAATTTGACCAACTTGACCAATTTTCAAAAAAATTCAGAAATTTGTAATTTGGACATAAACCAACTCTCACACCAAGTTTCATGAATTTTGAAGAGGTTACCGTATACTTCATTTGTCTATTTCTCATAGAATTACCCTCAAGACAAGTTTCAGCTTCATTACTGTGAAATATCTGCCTCCAAACACATCATCACTGTTGCAACCTATGGACCAGCAGGTTATTTCAAACTTCAAGAAGCTATACACGAAGTTCATGTTTGCTCAGTGCCATAATGCAATCTCCAGTGAGGATTCTGTAACCTTAACATAGTTCTGGAAGCAGCATTACAACATTTTGGAGGCTGTCAAGAATGTTGTGAGAGCATGGAGAGAAGTCTTAACAATTTGCATGAACTCTGCCTGGAAGAAGTTGTGGCCATCTGCTGTGCGTGATTTTGAAGGTTTTCAAACAGATGAACCAAATGAGAGGCTGAAATTGTCCAGTTGGATTAAGACATGGGCCTTGAAGTCAATCAAGAGGATGTTGAAGAACTTCTTGCAGACCATGGAAAGGAGTTGACTGCACAAGATCTTCTGGAGTTGTCCAAGGAATCAGAGTCAGATACTGGTGAGGAGGATGATGAAACAGGAGAAAATAACTTCTGCTGAAGTCAAAGAATTAATGTTACATTGGGGCAAGGTGAAGGCCATTGCAAGCAAGCACCCTAATGTTGAAGTTACTGAGCTTGCTATTTGTCATTTTGAAGACAAAGTCCTGCCATATTTCAGGGAATTTGCAGAAAGCAAAAAGAAACAGAAAAATTGACAGCTACTTCAAGACTACAACAGCCCCCACTGCTTCAACTTCAACATCTTCTGTGGATGTGGTTGATCCTGATGACCCTCAACCAGATCCAACTGGCAAGAGGACACCCAGGAGAGAATCATTTGACCTCCCAGATGTCCTAATGGAAGGAGATTCTCCTTCCAGAAACCATTAATTCTCATCCTCCTCCAAGCCTCATCTCCAGCCCACTCAAGCTCATCACCTCCAAGACCAAGGTAAATAAAAATATTTTTATTTTAACTGTTTAATTTAATTATTTCGCATGTTTATTTAAAATATATACATAGAATAACATTAATATAACAATAAGAACACATTACACTAAAAAAAACTTTAAAAATGGGTAAACAAGTGCAAAAAGGGTCAAAATTTGGGCTCTGGAACGAATTACTGAAAATCCCATTGAACTAATGCATTGCATAACGAATTTTTCAGTTAACGAATGACCCTCTGGAATGAATTAAATTTGTTATGCAAGGCCTCACTGTATATATATATGAGGTACTCCTATAATTTCACAAACAAAGTTGAAAAACCATGCGACTATCGGACTATTAAGAAATGAGAACAGTGCTTTATCTAATGATCTAACAGAAGTATCTGAAACATTAAGTGCTCAGTACAAATCACCTTTCAGTATCCCAAAAACTGACAAACTGATATGTGATAGAAATGCATTCTTTAAAGAAGAACTACAAGGGGAAAGTATAACGGACTTCAACTTTATGATGGATGATGTTACACAAGCTATAGGGAAACTAAAAACATACTCAGTGGTAGGACTGGATAAATGGAATGCCACACTGATAAAAAACTGCAAGAATGCAATTGCTGAGCCCCTATATTGGATATGGAGACAATCACTAGACACGGGAGAAATACTGGGCATCCTGAAGAGCGCAAACATAGTCCCAATATAAAAAGATCAATCCGAGGCCTATTCTCATCTCACTAAAATATTTGAAAGAATAGTTAGACAGAAAATCTATGACTTTTTGGAAACTCAGAAAAAATTCAATGATAACCAACATGGGTTTCAGTCAGGCAGATCATGCTGATCACAATTAATGGAACACTACAACATTACTGATGCACTTGAAAGTAATGAAAACTACAATGTACTATACACAGACTTTGCCAAAGCGTTCAACAAGTATGACCATGGAATCATAATTCATAAACCAAAATATATGGGAATAACAGGGAAAGTAGGGAAATGGATATACAGGCATCCCCCATTATACGATTGGGATGAGTCCCTAAAAACCCCATCGTATATCGAACTGAAGGCCTTATGGGAAAAATAGGGATACGTTCCCAAACATTCTGGAAGACGCCCAAAATTTGCAGATTCCACTATTATTTTGCTATATATTTTACTGTTATGTACAAAAAGTGTCTGAAAGTAAGAAATTGTGATTAATAAAAGACAATTTATACATGAACACTCACCTAATCGTATTCAAATCCGTCCAAGTCGTCCAAGAATCTTCGCTATCAATTAGCCCCTTGTCCATTCTTGTGATGCTTGACAATGTCAAGCTTAACCTCCAAGCTCAAACTCTTGCGAGGCTTCTTAGCAATACCCGAAGCACCAGCACTTGGCCTTTTCTGAGACATGCTTTCAAGTTGGAGATCGTTACGTGAAATAAGGCAATCGTAAATCGAAAGATGGGGGGTACTTTTTTAAAATCGTTAACGGGGGAAATCGTAAACCGAACGATCGTATAACGGGGGACGCCTGTATAATTTCCTTAGTGAGTGGTGGCAAGTCATTACAGTATAAGGAGTATCTTCAGAATCAGAGATTGTCAGCTCAGTACCACAAGGAACAGTATTAGCTCCACTACTCTTCATAATCATGATAACTGACATAGATGAGGACATTACCAGAGGCAGCACAGTACATCCTTTGCCAACGACACAAAGATCAGTGGAAAAGTAAGAAACCCAGAAAATATAGGATCTCTACAACCCAACATGAACAGAATCTATAAATGGACTGAAGACAACAATATGAAGTTTAACAATGAGAAATTTCAGCTACAATACAGAAAAAAGAGAAGACCTAAAATCCATGGAATATTATACTCCAAATGGAGAGGATATTCAGAGAAATTCTAGAGCAAAAGATTTAGGGGTTATAATGATGACTGATGATGTGAAATTTGAAACACAAAATAAGATAGCAGTAAACAGAGCAGAGAGAATAACGGGGCAGATATTGAGAACCTTTAAATGAAGGGATAGGAATGTAATGATTCTTCTGCTGAAAACACTGATTATACCCAAATTGGAATACTGCTCAGTCCTAACATCCCGATATAAAAGACATTAGACAGCTGGAAGGGATTCAGAGAAGCTTCACAGTCAAGATCGAGGGGTGCAAAGAACTAAACTGCTGGGAAAGGTTACACGAACTAAACCTATATTCACTGGAAAGGAGAAATGAGAGATACACCATTATTTATACTTGGAAAATAATGGAGAAACTAGTCCCTAATCTTACTCTGAACTCTGTTAACTCCCCAAACAATGGTGGAAAGTAGAAAAGAAAGACTGTCATGTTCCCAAATTAAAGGCTAGACTGGGAACATCTTTAATCCTGAAAGAAAATAGTTTTGTTGTGAGAGAACCAAAGCTGTTTACCCAGTTGCCCAAAGACCTAAGGAACATAAAAGGAGTTGCAGTGGACACCTTCAAAAGATTAGATGCCTGGCTCAGAAAAATTCCCAATGAGCTGGGCGTACCTGGCTATGTGAGGTGGAGAGAACAAGAATCCAACTCACTACTACACCAGGCCAACACGAGAGGAGGGGTGACAAGCTTGACCTTTGTGAAATGAGGAGTAATCACATAGAACCTGTGTAAGGTAAGGTGTGTGTGTGTGTGTGTGTGTGTGTTAACCCCTCCGTCTATGGCTTTGGTTCATTTGAAGTTGATGGAAGTTCTGGTTAGGATTTTGTGGAGCTCTCTGAAGGTTTCCCGATTCTTCTTGTAACATATCAGGAGATTATTTTTCTCTACTTTATTGACTAAATTTTCTGAAGAGAGCAAGGCCCGAAGGAGAAAAAGACCTTTTCTTACTGTAATTTAGTGCTAAGATGTACAGGTAATGCTCAGCCTCTAAGTCTAATCATAATAAACATGAAAGAAATTTTATAGGTTTATATACCCATAATTTAGCTATCATTATTATTATTTAATGTTGACTTATGTCGTTTCTATTCTCTATAGGCTGCATTATTTTTGCACAATATTTGAAGATAAAGTAAATTTTTTAGCTATGGCAACATTTAAACTAGATATTTGAAGATGAAACCATATTTCTATCTTAAACCACATATTTTCAGATCTGATGTTATCATGATCTGCCAAGTTAACTAAAAATAGAAATTGAACTATGCATCTTTACATTAAAATATGCATAAGAGCAAAAATTAAAGGTTTAAGATTTACAATTAAACATTTAGGCAAAACATGACTTCATCTTTTATAACAAAGAGAGAATATACAAAAAATGAACATTGCAAGATTTAATCAGGATTCATCATTAAGCTAAATCTAAAAAAAATGATTAAGTAATTTAAAAAGAAAAGTCACCATTTATTTGGCAAAAATAGAAAGCAAATCAAAATTTTATCCAAACTTGCATTAGGCAATTTTGCTCCTTATGTAAAAATGAATACAGTAAACCCTCAATTTAACGGACCCTGATGTAACGGATTTAACGGACCGGACAAATAATAATACAGTACATTAATTAATAATAATTTTTAAAAATTTAAAATTAAAAAAAAAATATTAAAAAATCTTAAACGCTGCACCATTGCTGGCAACCGGGAAACAACTGAAGATGATGTTCAGCAATGGCTTGAAAATGATGAAGGTGATCCTGGCTACCAAGTCCTCACTGAAGAAGAAATTGTGGATGAGGTTCTACATGGCAAGGCAGGGGAAGAAGAAGAAGAAGACATTGAGGAAGAGCAAGTTACACCAGCACAGCCTAGACTGTCTGAAATAAGGAATCTCATGGACATCACCATCCACTACATAGGGACATCTTCTGACCCTGAAATTGTCCCTTACTATGAACATTTTTGGCAGTTCAGGGCGATCATAATTAAGAAACATCAGAGTGGCAAACAACTGAAGCTGGATGCTTTCTTTAAATGAACTTCACTGACTCCCACTCCTATTTCACCTATTTTGATTTAACGGACTTTCGGCATTAGCGGACACCCCTTCCCCCCTATTAGTCCGTTAAATCGAGGGTTTACTGTATATGAATGTACATACCATACATATGAATATAAGTATTATATGAATATAAATATATAAGAATATATAGGATTATATAAATATACAAGGTATATAAATGGATATAAGAATTATATACATGAATGTAAGAATATATGAACATAGGAATTATTCATTGTTCATTTTTACATAAATTATATTTTATATATATATATATATATATATATATATATATATATATATATATATATATATAGCACACCGGACAAAAAATTAGTCACCCCTCTCAGAATGCACCTAATAACGTGTGACGGCACCTCTGGCCTTGATAACCGCACGAATCCGGCGAGGCAGAGACTCTACGAGGTTGTGCATGTACTGAACATCGATTTGCTGCCACTCGTTCATCAGCCAGTCCCGAAGTTCCGCCAGAGTCCATGGGTGTCTATTCCTGCGCTTCACATTCTGTTCCAAATAATCCCACAGATTTCCAATAGGATTTAAATCAGGGGATTTGGCGGGCCATTCGAGGTGAGACAGTGTTGCAGAATGTTCATCGTGCCACTCAGACACACTTCTCGCCCTGTGCACACGGCAATTGTCGTCTTGGAAGACAGGAGTGGCAATGTGATGCTGCTCCTGGAGATGTAGAGCAAAGGGTACCAATTCATCATTTAGTATGCAGAGGTACGCCTGCTGGTTCAAATTCATCGTCACTGGAATGAGAGGGCCCATTTTGTGGTACGAAAAACATCCCCAGAACATCACGGAACCACCTCCAGCCTGAACAACACCTTCGACGCATTCAGGATTAAAGGCTTCATTGGACCTGCGATGTACTCGTCGCCTCCCATCATTGGAGAACAAACAAAAACGGGACTCATCGGACCAAATTACACGTTTCCAATCTGCCGCAGTCCAGTTTTTGTGCCTCTGAGCCCATTTATAACGTGCTAATTTGTGACCTGCTGTTAACAGCAGCCTCTTCCGTGGTACCCTGCTCCAGATGTCCATTGCATGCAGTTCTCATCGCAATGTCCGTTTGGAAATTGGTCGCTGGAGAACCTCATTGGTTTCTTGGAGCAATTGTTGTCTGGTTTGAAAATGATTTGCAGTTACTAGACGAGAAACATGGCGGTGGTCCCTATTGTCGAGAATTGTTTTCCGGCCACAGTTATGCCGTTGATTTTCAGTTGATTGCGAACTACACCACTCTTTGTAAACTCGCTGGACAGTACGCGTTGACACCACCACCAAATTGGGCTACTTCAGACATTTTGTGTCCGTGGGCTCTGCCAAACACGATGGCTCCTTTTTGCCACTGAGTAACGTCTGCCTCATGACCCATTTTGCAGACTATATCCAACACACACTTTGTTCTTCACCACCTCACGAAACAGATCTGATCCTGTGTGCTACGTCACCGCTACTTGTCACTTACCAATGCTACATCAGCGACCTCTGTGTGACCTTGAACTTCCTACTATCGGTGCTATTAGGGGTGACTAATTTTTTGTCTGGTGTGCTTATATATATATATATATATATTAGGGTGGTCTAAAAAGTTAAAGCATCGACTAAGTTCTCTCCACAAGGTTGGTTTTATGCCTCTTGGTGTGGACAGTATTTGTGCAAAGTTTCACGTTATTCGGTTAATATTTAGGGGTCGCCCCACTTGCCCCCTTTTTGAAAATTTGGGAAAATATATAGACAACTGAATAACTAAATTTTTTTGGGTTCTCAAAGAATATGAAAGAAAACAGTAAGACAATAGGACATGATAATGGGTGTATCTTCATTATTTCTTCTGCATCAGAGTCGCCTTGGATGGTATTGGTATCTGTTTTCGGTGGGCGGCTACGAGTTGTAGGAGGTACTGCTTCTGGTCCTTGTTTCGTGTCAAAGTGTCATTGTAGCATTGTGCGAGAGCAATACCTCGCTCGGCAGCATCATTGACGACTTTCATCTTTAAGGTGCGATCTCTAAGTTCCTTGTAGTTCTTGTCATTTGGCCATTCCCGTGGATCTTTTTGAAGTAACTGGCGCGCTTCCTCCTTACCTCCAACTTTCAAGGCATCAAAGAGGGTCAATGTCCTTTTCGTGACGAAGGATGCCACATCATTTTCAACACCAGCTTCCGCCATGTCGATTCGTCGGGGGCAGCCATTCCTTTGGGGATGTTGGAGGTGTTGAACCATTCTCCTTTTGGTATCAGGATCGATCCTATTATCGAAGAAGGCCAGTCCAATCAGATGCTCCGACAAGTACCACAGGTGGCGTCTTAGAGCTGTCTTCGCCGCTTGTGCAGCTCCTCCATGTGGATATTTTTCCAGAAGATGCAGCATTTTGAGATCATTGAGAGGAGCTTGTCCCCCCATTGGCGCTTCATGCCAGTACTTGACGTAAATCAGACTGACAAATAAAGCCAGCGGAGTCACGTTTCGTTCTTCGCGTGCTGTGAGCTTGAATTGATAGTGAAAGAGGTAGATTTTGAGCGCATAAATCGCCTTCGCCATCCATCTCGCGTGGTGCATGGGACCCGGAGCTCGGATAAAGAGTTGACCACCAGTCTTTCCCCCCAGGAAGAGCAAAGATAGTTCAAGGAACTCCTTGTAGTCGTCACGAGGTTGGCTTGCCTGAAGAGCGTTAGGTAAGTAAGTGAGCATCTCTTTTCTCATCTCTTGGAGTTGAGGGTTCTCGAACAAGCTGTCCGATGCTGAGACAAATGCTTCGTGGGAGAGAGATGGCCATTCCTTTTGAAATCGCTTAAAAAGGCCTGTTTCAGGACTTCCTGTTGAGCCAAATATTGAGGCAAAGACATCAGCAAGTACGACTTCAAGTATATGATGTCGACAACCGATCCAAACTAGCTCGTGACCCAATGCTTCTTCAATCCTGACACAGGCTCCACGATGTAAACCCATGTTTGACGCAGTGGTATCGAAGACGAGACCTCTCACATGCTGTTCCACGTTCCATAATTTCATAGTTTGAAGGCATGCCTGGGCCTGTGCTTCTCCAGTTCCTTGTTTCATCTTTGGGACACCAAGCAGCTTCTCCTGTCCATTGAATGTTATAAGGATTGCTATCCGATGCACATTCGTCTTCTTCCCTTCAATGCCGGGGAGAAGTTTTCCGTCCCAATGGAGAAGGACAGGGTCTTCTAGAGAGAATGATTCTAGGTCTTCTCGAGCTGCCTGTTCTCGCCCACTTTCTCTGTAGCGATGAATAGAGCTCCGAGAGCACGTCATCCCAGACAGATCATGCCCCGCGGCCTGTAATACAGCTCCAGTTACGAAAACAGCATTCCGGTCAGAAAGATTGGTGCGATCCATTGCTCCAATGACTTCTGGAGATTGGAAAATGTTCGTAACCTTGTTCTTCAGACGAAGAAGGAATCGGAACCGATGGTCTATAGTCGTCATCGTCTTGCGAAAAAAGGGAAGAAGAAGAAGAGGAAAGATCAATTGATGACACTCCTGCTTCTTCCAAATCTTTCTGTGTTGCTTCATGCCTTGCCTTCCTCTTGGCTTCCTTCTCCATTCTGGATCGCTTTCTGTCCTCTTGTGTAGTCGTTTCCTTATCAATGCCGGCCATGCTGCAAGAATTGACGTCCTTGCGCTGCATGGACAGGAAATTTCGGTCCTCAACGTTGACGATTGTGCTCATGGCATCACTGGTTGCGATGTCAAACAGTTCCTGGATGTCCGCTTTGAAGATGTCTTCATTCATTCTATCGCTGGCACGTTGCCTGGTCCTGTGCTTCTTGAGTGTTTTGTAGCGGTCTAAAAGCTTTGAAAGCTTATGGACACAGGAGTCGATCCGTTGAGTTGGGATCCGCGCTGGGGTCCAGACTTCAATCACCCTCTGGCATGCCTGGTTCAGACTGTCGGAGGTGGTTTGCTTTTGATTGATGTGGTGGTATTGCCCCAAGAGGAGGGCGTCAAGGCATGTAGGGAGCCTTGACGTGGATAAAGTTCCAGTTGCCATCCCTAGAAGCCAAACTTTTGGAATTGATCGAGTTTGAGCCATCGGACCTACGGAAGAAAAAGTACATTATATAATACATATATTCAGAGTGGGGCGACCTCTAAATATTCACCAATCACGCTGCAATTTTGCACAGACCATGTGGACACTAAATGGACAAACACCACACTTGTGGAGACTATCTAAGACAATTTTGAAATTTCCCCCTATGGATTTGGACCACCCTAATATATATATATATATATATATATATATATATATATATATATATATATATATATAGGCCCATAGGGTGATGTGAAGAGGAAATGTACTACTAGTGGGAAAAAATAGAATAAAAGAGAAATGGGTTTATTGCAATTCTCTTGGCATGAATAGAAAAAGCAACTAGAAGGCTACCTTGCCCATAAAGTATGAATCCTGGAAAAACAAAAAGTTCATATTAATCTAATTATGATAAACTTCATAAATAAGTTGTTTATGGTGGGTATATACCGTAGACAGCCAAATGTGTCTGTACAGTGAATGTCCTAGGCATCCATTACAGAAAACATGCCACTTCACAACACCTGGTCTTGGTAAACCAAATCGTAAACAAACACTTTTTTCTAATCCATAGCCTACCTTACCTCCATTATCCACAGGTACTCAACATCACTATAAACAGTAGTTTGGTATGGGAAAATTACAATGGACATGAAAGGAAGCAAAAATATTACCCTAAAAATTTCAAAATAACTTTAAAAAAAATCAATGCCAAACAATGCAAATGATAAAGCAAATAGATAAATATAAATTTAAAAGTATATTGCACGATTTATACAATAAAATAAAAAGACTTACCTCACTACTTCCACATCCACATTTTGAATCAAACTGGTGTCTTGTGTGACAACATATAGCTATATGATTGAAATTCAGCATAAATATTAGTACAACCCTGCCAAACATAGGATGCAAGGTGTTCTTGTCTAGAGCGTCATTTACAAAATTTTACAATTACAGTCATTTTGAAGCATAAATGATTATATCAGAACAATTCAAAGACATACTAAAAATGACTGCTGTTCTGCTCATCAATTTTGTGATCCCCTGAAGGTTGCGCGATATAGCAACTGCCTCACCCCACCCTAGGGACACTACCGTATGCCTCTGGAGTGTAGCCTTCCTTTGGGATTAGACTTCCCTTCACATTTTCATATAGGTTGTGTATGAGAAGGAATGAGACTGTGTTGCAAGTCTGGGACTGCATACTCTCCTAAAAGGAAGAATGCAGTTAGAGACTTTAGAAGAGCAGTGTCCATTGTAATAGCAAGAGTAAAGTGAGAGCAGGGTTGGTACCCAAAAACCCAACCTAAAAACCCACATCAATTTACTTCTCAAACTTATTTTAACTTGGCATTTTTTATAATATGGTTATGCAGTCTTATATATTAACAACTATAAACTATAATTAATGTGATAAGGCCAATATAAACTAAAATTTCCAGAAACTATTTATTTGACATGTTTCATTATGAACCTTATATCTAATACTGTATCTAGTTTATCTGTCTTCTAATTGGCTACCTATATCTAAAAATATATCATGTTTCTTCTCAGCTTTATAATTTAAATAATTTAAGTGGTACTAATATTGATTATTGATCAGTATGTTCAGCATCTTTCGACCTTAGGTGGCAGTAGATTCGAACCAAAATTTCTGCCTTTTCTTTCCCTACCGGTAGCCTATTTCATATTTTACTCCATACCAAGCCAAACATTGAAAAAAAAATTTCCAATGATCCGGAACTGGCCAGACAATTATGAATAGATCTCATAAATTTAGCAAAACCTAATAGTAACCAGGGCTGTGGAGTCGGAGTCAGGGTCAGGAGTTGGAGTCGTGGAGTCAGTCAATTTTGAGTGGAGTCGGAGTCGGTGCAAATCCTTCAACTATAACCATAACAGCCTAGGCCTAGGCCTAGCTCTAAAATTGATTTAACCTAATGTTTTAATATATAATATAATATATAAATAATATATAATATATTAATATAAGTTATAATATATAAATATATAAATATAAATAATATATAAATATAGTTGCTTATAATTAAGAAGGATTATAATTAATTAATTAACATAATTAATAAAAGGAAATTTAAAAATTTTGTACTAGCAACCCTAAATCTTTTTCAGATTTTTAGATTTCAATTTGATAAGTAATGATAACAGCGTAATGTCACATCAAAAGTATAAATCTGCTGTTTTTGAATATTTTTCACTCACTGCTGATGGAAAATATTACGTATTACGGATGTTTATAATAATACAAAAACATCTTATTAATTTGCTAAACCAATAATAATCTTATTTTGTTTAAGCTTCAATCAGTTTGTATTTTGGGATTTATTGTAATTTTTGAATAAAGAGAAAAAAAGCCATTAAGGCATAGTTACAGCCACTAAGTAACTGATGAGTCATGTGGTGGTGACGAAATGCCTTGTTTATGAATCTCCATTGGCCTAATAAAGCTAATCGCCTTAACATTCCGTCAGAGTCGGTGTTAAAATTTTTGGAGTCGGAGTTGGAGTCGGCAAATTTTATCACTGACTCCACAGCCCTGATAGTAACCTGATCTCTCTTTTTTCTTTCATTTCAACAATTTTCCACCAATTACTAGCTGATGTAGAGCTCACTATACTATCTTTGAATAAATAAGGAGGAAAAATTAGTCTCTCTTTTAACCCTCTAACGCCGACTGAGTCGAATACTTAGCGTTTCAAATAAACGCATTTAGACTTAACCCTACAAAAACGTTCGGTGTTAAAGGGTTAAGCAGAATGCATATCCTGCCATGTACTCTGAATTTATTTCAATCAGCCATTCTTCAGCCTCTTCCTCTTGAACTCTATTCAGTTTTTGTCCTGAAAAATAATAGAAGTGTGTGGAAACAAAAATAAAGCTAACCCTTTCATACCCAAATTAAGTCGAAAGGTAGGCGGAATCAGTTGATGCAAAAATCGTCCTTATAACCTTATAAATAAGGTCTAAAATTGCTTCCAAAGTTAACGATGAAAATTTCACACACTGGGCATTAAAGGGCTAATAACATAGATTATATAATTTATGTTATGGTATCTAATTTATGCTAATTGTTATCTAATATGGCAATGCCAGATGATTTGATTCAGATTAGAGAAAACTCTTCTGCCCATACAGTTGAGTTACCTATGTTTTATATATTGATAGTAGTTAAGCATTTAGGTCCTATTTACCTTCATACTTTGGGTCAATTATATTTGCCAAAAGATGACATGGCTCCAGAGCTTTTTTAAATCTCTTAATATCATCATCTTTGTATGGAGCTAATTTTTCATCTTGGATTAAATTGAGCCAAATTTCAAAAGCATCAGATAATGTTGTATTATCAGCCTGCAACTGTAACAAAAAAATAAAAACTATAAAGTTATATATAGCTGAATGAAAACATCTGTAAACATTTAGAATTATGCATTGTTAAAATTTATTTTTTGGTCTTACAAGTTACAACACACAAAATGAAGTGTATTTTAATTATTTATTAGTAGTGCTTTAGTACAGGATTCTAGAAATAAAATGTGCACTTTAAAAATTTAAATTTGAGTTAGATCTAATAAAGCTGAAATCTGCTATTAAGAAATAAAGGAAAGATCTAAAATTAAAATGGAGAAAATTCTAACATGTCATTATTATCTCTCATATCTGAACTTTCTATGAAAGAAAGATGTCTTTTTAATATATATTGTAGATTAGATAAATAAATTAATGAAATAATAGATATATTAGGTACTACATAATAATTGAACCTTTCTAAAAAATGTTCAATCCATCAAAAAACAAAAAATCCCAAAACCCAGTTGGGTTGGGTTTCTTATGAAAAACCCGGGTTTTTGCCAACCCTCACTGAGTGTGAAGCAATATTGCAGCAAAGAGAGAGAGAGAGATTGAAGACAATGAGTAAGAGGTGGGAAAATGAGGGAAAAACCCAATCCCACCCAGTCAAGTAGAGCTCTGTGAGTTAAGCCACCCCACACATGAGAAGCATAACACTCCATACACCAATGGTCAAGACCCCTGTACAGAGACAGCAATACACCTAACCTCTTAGAAGCTGTTCCAAAAAGAGCATATATATGATCATACCAGGAATGATCACAAGAAAAGGAAATGCCAAGAATGTTAAGAGAAAGAATTGAGTTGGGTATTGTTGAAGGTAAGGGGAGATAGTCATGTGAAAGATTGGAATGAGCAGACAGATGGAGGAACCAAGTTTTTGAGACATTGAAAGCATTCAAGATGTTCTGAACCTCTGTCCGATTCACTTTTCTTAAACTTCTGCAATATATATGGCCTTTTCTCAAATTTCCAATCTGCTGAATACCACCTCTCCTCCTCTAAACCTAATCATCTTTTCCTCACTGAAACTCAGTTGTCTGGGGATGACTGACAGCAACCCCTTTTCTGTACCCTTCTACTTTCTCTATACTCAATTTCACTCCAAAGGTGGATGTATGCAATGACCTAACTTGTTCTCATATTCCCGAACTTGAATCTTCCAATTTCTATCCCCTCTGGCTACAGCTTACATGCCTATCTCAAACTAAATACACATGTGCTGTTTACCTTTCTGTTTACCTTTCTCACGATCTTTCCTGGAAAGATCCCATATACTCTTTCTAAAACAGCTTCTAAGAGGTTAGGTGTGCTGTACCACCTCCGCAGTTTCTCATGTGTTGGGTGGCCCAACCCACACAGCTGTCTTTACTGGGTGGAATCAAAGGCTTTTCATCTCATCAATTCCACACCTCTTACTGATTGTCTTCAATCTCTTTCTCTCTCTTTACCACAATGTTGCCTCACTCTCTCTACTATCACTATTATAATGGACATTGCTCTTCTGAACTCTCTAGCTGCATGCCTCCTCCTTTAAAAAGTAGAGCACGCAGTACCAGAATTTCTATACTTCCTCATTTCTTTTCTGTCCAACTAACTAACTAACATAATGGTTAATTGGTATTTTCAATCTTTCATCTATTCAACCAGTCAACTATGGAACAATCTTCCTCAATCCATCTTTCCTCCTGTCTATGACCTCCCATCTTTCAAACACAGTGTCTCTACACATCTCAAAAACCCCGGACCTTGATTTTGGCTCTTCTTCTTTGGGAGAGGTGCTTTTGTGGGCATTTGCCCTTGGCCCCTCCTTCCTGCACAAAAAAAAAAATATTTTCTTTGCACCAATCAGAGATTGTAGAACAAATAGAGGTCAGGTGTACCATAGCTATCCTATGCAAATCATGGAATGACTATTGAGAAGGATGCTTTGTGAAGTGGGTGGAGAAGTAAAAAGTGGAATCATTGGCATAGGAGTGGATAGGAGAGGAAGCAGAGCCGGATTTAGACGTGTGGAGGCCCTGGGCAGCCTCCATGTGGAGGCCCCCCTACCTTAGGGGAAGACATAATTGAAGTCATCCATAAGATTCATAATATAATTAACATACATACACTTTCAAAACATCGTGCACTCTTGTGTCTGTCCATTCCACTCATTTCTGCAAAAAATGAAAGCCTCGGGTTACTCGGGTATTCCATTATAGTGAGAGTAGGCCTAAAAGAGTAATAAAAACAATAATAATAATCAGTACACAACAAATAGTAATTCGTAAAAGTTTATGTACTACAGTGGTATTGGATGCGCGTGTTTTTTTGTTGATCATCTATCGTTTTTTTCTATTTTGATAATGGCTTGTCAATATGTGGAGGCCCCCAAGATGTGGAGGCCCGTAGGCAGCTGCCCACTTTGCCCGCTCCTAAATCCGGCCCTGAGAGGAAGTGCAAATTAAAAGATCATTAATAAGTAAAAGGAAAAGAGTGGGTAACAGGACAGAACCATGAGGAACACCACTATTAATAGCTTTAAGAGAAGAAGAGTGGCCATCTACAACTGCACCTATAGATTGGCCAGCAAGGAAATCAGAAATGAAGGCACAGATAGAAGGATAGAAACCAGAGGTGGACAGATTGAAAATTAAAGGTTTGTGCCAGACTATCAAAAGCTTTTGATATATCTAGTACAACAGCAAAAGTTTCACCGAAATCCCAAAAGGAAGATGACTAAGAGTCAGAGAGATATGCCGGAAGATTGTCAGTGGAGTATACCTTGCAGAACCCACACTGACAACCTGAAAGAAGATTATGAGGAAAGAGCTAGTGGAATAGCCCCAGAATCACCCATGGTAGAGTTGGAGGTGAAAGTTTGAGTGAAGAGTTCAGCTTTGTCAGGAGAAAACAACTTACCACCAGAATGGAAAGGAGGAAAAGTAGTTGTTGTTGAAGTTCTTGGATAGATGCCAGAAGGAATAACAAGAATAAGAATTGGATACATCTTCACATTTTTGTTGAATGAAAGAATTTTTGGCAAGTCAAAGAACAGATTTTGCACAATTCCAGGCAGAAATATAAGCTAAGTGAGAGTAAAGAGTTGGATGGTGACAGTGGTTAAGAGGAAATTTTCTGAGGTCAGTATGGGGATGTGTTGGCTTTGTTATGAGTCTTATATCCTTGGCTGATCATTGTGTTAAATAATGATTTGGCAATGTAATCTGTTCCTATTTTCATTAAGTCTATATTAATGTCCCCAGGGATGAAAGTGAGAGAGCTAGGGTTGGCAAAAACCCAGGTTTTTCACACAAAAAACAACCCAACTGGTTTTTGGTAGGTTTTGGGTTTTTTGTTTTTTGATGGGTTGAAAATTTTTTTTAGAAAGGTTTGATAATTATATAGTGCCTAATATATCTATTATTTTATTAATTCATTTATCTAATCTACAATATATATTAAAAAGACATCTTTATTTCATAGAAAGTTCAGATATATGAGATAATAATTTAGTCATTAGAAAGAATTTACATTTCATTCTTCCATTCTAGAATGATTAATGCTGAGCATTTACGTCTGTTCATATAGGGTCGAATAAACAAGGTCAATGAGGGGACCCTTCCCCTCCTAATAGGCCAATGAAATTTCGCCCATTTTTTCCTTTCTTCAAGTGTAATTAATTAAAGGGGTGTGCGATTTGACTCTTGCAAATTTTTATTTTCACATGTGAGGCTGGGACACCCTAATATATATATATTTGGGTGTTTCATAAATGAGAACCACATTATATTTTTAATCCACATAGATGCCCGTGTTCGTTTTACATATTTATCACTCCTGGCCAAAAATGAGACTCCTTCAACAACAATTAGGGGTCCCGAGAAATCACACCCTACATCAGAAAGCACAGACTCATCACTTCTTCATCATTTCCCCCTTCTGTTTCTTTGGAGAATCCTTCCTGTTCTTGAAAACTGCTTTCAGCAGGTACTGTTTGTCTTCTTCCTTCCAGTGCTGGGCAAGTTCCGCACACCTTCCGCACATCTGCACTGTGCAGAAGTGCAAAATGGTATGTGGAAGTGCGGGTGCGGAAGAGGCTAAAGTGCGGGTGCGAACCTCCCATTTGGTGTGCAGTTGCCCAGCATTGCTTCCTTCGTTGTTAGGGCAGTATCAAATTTCTCGATGAGAGCGATCCCCCTTTCAGCCGAGTCGTTCACCACAGCCAGGATGCGAACCCTAGCTAGGCCTGCTTGGTAGTGTGGGTCACTTTCCCAAGACAAGTGGGATTTTCAACGAAGGCGCCATTGATCCCGAGTGCAGTGAAGAGATCCTTCATCCTCAAGGTAATGAAATCTGAAATCATCTTTCCTTTGAAGGAGCCGAGGATGGTCTTCCCCTCCAGATGCTTCGATGCTGGCTTGGTGAGGTTCTCTCGCATCGTTTGTTTCTCTTCCTAAAAACCCCTTGATCGAAGAATGCCAAGCCAACCAGCGTCTCGGAGAAGTACCAGAGGTGTCATTTCATGGCCGCTTGCGCTTGCTTGGGGATGTCGACAATCACAGCATCTTCTTGCAGTATTTCCAGGTCCAGCAAGAACTCCAGATCTACACATGGGGCCTGCTCTGCTCTCGGCGCATGACTCCAAGCCTTTGCATAGGCCAGGGTGACAAAGGCAGATTTCTGTGACTCCTTTCAGCTCCCACCCAGTCATCCTGAACTGGTCTGAAGGAGGTACAGCTTCAATCCATAAATGGCTTTCGCCATCCACCGCACATGGTGGTATGCTCCTGGCTTCCGCAGTGGCACATTGGTGACAGTCTCTTCCCCGAGAAAGAGGATAACCAGTTGAAGAAGTTCTTGGTAGTCATCCCATGGCTGACCAGAAGCCAGAGCTTCCCTCACGACAAGACAGTTTGGTCCTTGAGACCCTGAAGAGGTCCAGCGATGCTGCAGCTATCTGAATCAATAGCAGTGGTGATAAGAGATCAGTCGATAAAACCCCACTGCTCTTGGAATCTTTTGAAGATCCCAGTCTCGGGCCGAGAGGTGGGGCCCATCGAAGACCGGAAGACTTGGGCCAGGACAATTTCGTACATATGGTGCCTGCATGCTTGGTAAAGAAGTTGCTTCCCAAGACCCTCCTCAATCTTGATGCAGGCTCCCATGAATCCTGGTGTTCGATGCCGTTGTGTCGAATGATAACCCCTTGATTCGTTCAGACAGGTCGTGTTCCTGCACAAAATCAATGCAGACGCATGCAGCTTCTCCTAGCCATTCCCGGTGACCAGTACAGCAATCCAGTCCACAGATCCATCACCTGTGATTTCAGGCAGCATTTTCCCATCCCAGTGCAACACCAAGGGCTCCTCAGGACAGAATTCTCCCTCTTGATATGCCTCTGCTGCTTGCAACTGGCGAGCACGATACATTGTGGAAGAGGAGATGGATACCTCATTCAAATCGTGCCCGAAGGATTGTGCGATGACAGCGTAGGACATCGTTGCATCACGATAAGAAATTTTCATCCAGTCGTATGCGACAGCCACATCCTGAGTGATGAGGTTCCTCGACCGCTTCCTCGAGAAGGGCATGAAGCAGACGTGGAGGCTGCCAAGGAGGGATCATCTTCCGCAGATGGCGATGCCAAGGATGAGGAGCTGTCTTCAAGAGTAGCAGCTTCTGTAACCATCTTGGCCTACTTGAATTTCCAGTGTTCTCTCTCCTCCTGCTGTTCCTCTCGATGCCTTTTCCTACTCTCCATTTGGGCCAGCTTCATGTCTGCCGATCCCATACTGCTCTCTGTTGGGTCCTCCTGCTGACACTTGTAGAAGAGCTTGTCTTCCTCTTTTGTCATTATAGAAAGGGCATTGGAATGACCAATATCTAGGATTTCGTTCTCAAGTTCCACCTTGAACATGTCCTCTGCAACACGACAGCTCTCCTCGGATCTGGTCCTGCTTTTCACCAACTTGCGTAACGCTGGAGCAGAGCTTCCATTTTCCGAAGGGTGCTGTCCCACCTCATAGTAGGGATCCTTGCTCTTTTCCAGAACACCATCACAGCATCCAAACAGAGGTTCAGACATTTTCTCCGTCCTAGGTTTTCCTGTTTTTGATAGAAGAAGCACTTTTGCAAGACTTGCAACTTCATCGGCAGGCGGCTACCCAAGATCTCCTTATTCGGGTGTCCAATGAGCCAAACCTCTTTCTTGCTTCGAGTTGCCATGTTTATCTGCAATGAGGAAATATATGAATTAGAAAAGAGTACAAATACGCAACGGTAGACACAATGAGGACAAAACTCGACAACTGACATGAAGGACAGAGCAGTGCACCCTTCCGTCAGGAAGCAAGGCAGTCGACTAACACTAGAACAGCTGAAATTAGAAATACCAAAGCAATCTGAAGCATCAAATCTCGGGACCCCTAAATGTGTTCTGATCTGGTTGAAACCTGTTCAGACGAGTTTCCTCGGCAAAAGGAACAAGGGCATCAATGTGGATTGAACTCCCTTCCACTTCATCCATCAACCACACTGCCATGAAACACCCTAATATATATATATATATATATATATATATATATATATATATATATATATATATATATATATGTGTGTGTGTGTGTGTGTGCGCGCGCTTTGTTCCTGTAATCATATGGTTGTGTGCACAGAGAAAGGCCAGCACCCTATTCAAAAGACCACTTGAAGGATTGGAGACTGGCAGATATCTCTGGCAAGTTTTCTTTATTGTTAAATGTGTGTGTGTGTGTGTGTGTGTGTGTGTGTGTGTGTGTGTAACCCTACAAGGAAAATGAAAAATGATTCCAAGGCCTTTCATGTATTCAGAAGTACATCTCATCAAGGAATGAAGAGAGCAGGCAAGATGCCAACAATATATACTGTACGGTACAGTGGGATGGAAACAAAGAGATTAGCACATAATAACAGACTTAATGAGGCAGAAGGAATTTAAAAGATATGGTAATAGCAGAATGGTAACTTCTAAAAATTGGTTGGCGTTAAGAAATAAAAATTTACATCTTCCTGAAGAGTGGTTTCCTGCTCCATATATACATATATAGCCTGTGGATCACCAATTTGTGGTGGCCTATCAAGTAGGCTTACTATAATTAATGAATTAAATTGAAATGAATAATTAGGGGTCACCAGTTTGGGGCATAGCCCAAACAAACTATTTAATAAGGAGAGAGGAAAAAAATATGATTAAGTTTGTCTGAAATGTTATGTAAAACCAGTGAAATCAGAAGGTAATGAGCATCACATTTTTTTGTAATGAGTATCACACACACACAAATAGTTGTATATCATTTTAACAGATACACATTTTTTAATAAACTGAGTACAGGTAGCCCTCAATTTACACCAGGGTTAGGTTCTTGGGGGGACATGTGCAAATGGAACCCTTTATATAATGGAGTCAATGGGAAATCATAGGGTTAGGTTCCGGGCACCAAAAATTTTACCTAACCTTTTCAATACTGCAGTATTTAAAGCTCAGAAATAAACTTTTTTTAATTAAAAAAAGTGTTTTATTTTTAACCTACATAAATATAATAAATAAAAAATAAATTAATACATAAAACAATTGAATTTTGTACACTTACCTTCACATGTTTGGAGCCCACACGTGGTCTTATAAGCGCCACTGTCAGGCCCCTGCATTGATGTTTTTTGACAGTGGCATAATGCAGAAGTTTTAGTTGGCTTTTGAAGGTCCTGGTTGAGGATCTTCTGTTGAAGGCCCTGGTTGAGAAGGTTGCCTTTTTTTGAAGAAAGAATCAAGTGTTGATTGCCAGGATTTCTTCCTCCTTTCTTTAACAATTTCAAAATAAGGGCTCAGGCTTGATATGACACTCCTTTTAACTGTGGCACTCCTCTCCCAGTCATGATCAATGTCACAGAGCTTATTAGTGAGGGACTCTACACTTGCAAGAATCTGTTGTAGATCACTGGTCTTCATAATTTTTAGAGGAGGGTCTTCTTCTTTCTCTTCCTCCTGCTGTTGGCTAAGTTCTGCAGCTAATTCTTTCTCTTCCTCCTGCTGTTGGCTAAGTTCTGCAGCTAACTCTTCAAGGTCTTCATTTGAAAGAGTCTCTGCATGACTTTCCAAGAGCTCAGTTACATCTTCAACTGTAACTTCTTCTAACCCTGCCTCTTGTGCCAGCCTGCTGATGTCTTCTACAACATTCTGTTGTGGCTCGAATCCTCTGAAGTCATGCATGAAATCTGGGAGAAGTTTACGCCACACTCCATTTAGACAATTGACAGTCACTTCTTGCCAGGCTGTGTTAATGTGATTGATGCCCTTTAACATCAAATGACTGCCAATATTCTTTGATGGTAATGTTGGACATGTCTAAAGCTTTTAACCATTTCTCTAAATGTTTGCCATAGGTAATAAGCTTTAAATGTGGCTATTACTCCCTGGTCCATGGGTTGCAAAACTGATGTTGTATTCGGGGGCATGTAAACAATATTAACTTTAAATACAGTACAGTACTAGCTATACAGCACTTATACAGTATATATATATATATTGTATATACAGTTTATATATACAGTTTATATATACAGTTTATATATACAGTTTATATATACAGTAGTTACATATTTTTACCATTTTTGATGATTTTAAATTTTTAATTTATAAAAAAATTGCAAAAATAAATATTCATGGCCTTGTGGATAGTGACTGGCGCTATTGCGAATCGGCGCAAATCGGACCAGCGCAAAACGAGGGCTACCTGTATTAATAAATTCCTTAAACAAAGACCTACAACCTCATATATAGTACTGTAAGTGTGGAAAATATTACCCAAATCACAAAGATTTATGTAAATATCACTTAACCTGACAGTGGAGGTTGCATTTGTGTAATGAGCATCACAGCAACTTCTTCCATTAATGAAAAATAAATAAATACATGGATATATAAAATAATGGTAATGTTTGTCAGCTTAGATTCTTGGGGGGTTTGTGATAAAAAAATTAAAATAACTGCTTTCTTCAGTCAGCTATATTAAAAAATGTGAAAAGTTGTTTCCAAATGAAATGAGCATTACACTGGAATAACCTAACAGATAGGAAAATGAAAATGATGTAGATGTTATTTGGATTTTAGTAGGGCATTTGACAAGGTTTCACATAGAGGATTTTGATTTAAATTGAGGTTATTATTGAATGTTTCACCAATAGTTTCATAACTTTGTTTCAGTTCATTTGCGCAAGATATGAAGGTCATATTTTAACAGAACACACCAAAATACATTAGAAAAATGTATTTTTTATATTAATTTCAGTGTTGGTGAAACATTCAATAATTACCTAAATTAAAAGCTCATGGAATATTGGGTAGTTATAAACTGGTTAGAAGAGAGAGGACAGAGAGTAATTCTAAATGGTCATGAATCTGGGTGGAAGAAAGTAAAAATGGGGTACCACAGGGATTAGTGTTAGGTCCATTTGGGGTTGCCAGACATCCCACATTCTGCGGGACAGTCCTGCATTTGATCCAAAAATCTCTCTGCATTCAAAATGTGCCACAAAAAATATTTTTTAAGCAAATTTTTTTGGGATGAATTGATCTAGAATTTTCTAGAATTATGTAGAATCCTGTAGAGCAATGTTCCCTCTAAGGTGTGCACATGTGCGTGTGCACACACATTGTGAAACCCACGCTAGGGTGGAGTGTATTTTTATGAAAATCAATATTTCAAAAATCAGGGGTGCTAGATAGTTGTCAAATGTCTAAAAATGAACATTGGTAGTGGTTTTCGGTGGGTGCAAGTGATACTGCATCAGCAACCACACCCTATATGTACCACATCCATATGCAACTGTAAAAAACCCTGTATTTTGCCTATTTTGGGTTCTATAATAGGTAAAAACACAATCTAAAAACTGTTTCTTATGATTTTTTTTTATGCTGAGACTAATAAAATTATTTCCAAAAGTGTAAAACAGAGTTTTAACATATTTTCATGAAAAAGTAATTCATATTGACCATACATTACAAATTTACACTATGAAATTTCATCAAATAAATGTAGAATCTAAAATTCTTGCTTTGTATTGAACTTTTTTATCAGTTTACAGGATTTTATACACTGCCAGATCATGCCATCTCTTCTATTGAACCCAATGACAGCTGCAGATGCCTCAGTCACAAGCTTGATATGGCATTCTACCACTTGATTGTGGCATGGCTGTTTGAACTTCAAAGGATTTTTTCTAATGTTCGCAAGTTCAGTTGATGTAAGATGGGTAACTATTGGAAGCTCTGCTATCAAGTTATCAAGGTTACTCATCTTGTCATACAATTTAGCATTTTCATTGATTATAGGCACCTTAAATTTCCTGACAGTACGGTCTCTTGTATAACTCAAACTGTCATAATCATCATCATTCACATCATCCTCAACTTCCAAATCTCCGCCGGTGAAATCCATTTTGACTCTGATGTCCTGGGTTGTTTTCTCTACTTCACCCCTCAGTGCCAGGATCTTATTTACTGCAGTGTTTCCAGATCAGTGTCCTTCACTGCTTCATAGAGACTTAGTGCATGCAACTGATACACTGTTCCCATTCTCTGGGGTAACGTGTGTCAGATAATGTCCTCCTGAAACATTTTAAACAAAATTTAAGGAAATAATAAGTGTATTTGAGAGCAGTAGATTACCAGGTATGACCAATGAACATATATAACTATCGCATAGTTCTTACTCCTCAATGTTACTAAGACCAAAATTATGCTATCCACTAAAAATTTAAAACATACTATACAAAAAACAGTGGCTTACCTGGATCTCCAACTATAACATACTGCTCTTCTACTTTGGTTTGTTGATAATGTCGCCCCTCTAACTCTGTAATTGTCACTGTACCATCCTGTCAGCCATCAATATAAATGCTGTCCACTAAACCAAAAAAATACTTCTTCCTCAGCTCTGATCTGCTCATGGTACTTACACCTTTGCCTTCGTAGTTTACTCCTGTATTAATGAAAATTACTTACAAATTTATAAGGCTGGAGGTAGCACTGATACACAGGAATATGTACAGGCTCCAATAAACCTTAGCCCACTGACCCATGGCCTAAACCATTAGAGGTACAGTAAAACTAAACATACCTTACAAAAGAGAATTTAATCCTGCATTTAATGAGAAACAATTAAAACTTGGTGTTCCCACCATTGGCTTCCAAGACAGCCTGAATTTGCTTTGGGTAGCTTGCTAAAAAGTGATGTGAATAGATCTTGATCACTACGCAAATTTGCTAAAACAGTTTCAATGTGTTGCGTCATTATATCCTCCAAAAATCAATTTGCTGCAGGTTCTTGAAACAAGAGACATTAAACCTTGTCCTTTATAACTGATCCAATGTGTTCACAGACGTTCAGGTCAGCAGAATTTCCTGGCCATTCTTCATTTCCAAAGAAATTGATCTCATGGTTCCATAACAACTGTTGAGTGGCTAATGCCTTAAAGCAGAGGGCCTTATCGTGCAGAAGTGTGACCTGATCGACATCCATAACATTGTTTGGGTTTCTTAGAAAAGGAATGGCATGCTGGGATAGAATAATATCACGAAAATACTGTCCATCCCAACTCTGACCATTTGGCTTCAGCACCCACATGAGCTTCTTTGCAGTGAATAAGACAAACACACCAACACAGTCTGGACTTTTTAATAATTCACGGTAATGTTCATTGTCATTGATTTCATCTGGTGTTGTGGCCCACACTCGATCATTTTGGTAGTTAGGCCGACGTGTTACGTAAACAAAAAATTCATCAGAGACAGCTAAATGCATGAAATCATCCACATCCCAATCTTCAAGATAATGGGCAAACCACATTCTGTCATCGATGTTAAGTTGAGTTTTTCTTGGCTTTGGAAGTTCATGCCAAGGCTTTAATCCTTGCCTATGATGGTACAGTCGAATGATCTCACCACTAATGATCTTTCCTCTCAACACTTCGATCTCTCTAGAAAGTTTAGCACAGCTGTTTTTCTGCTTATGCATACCACTTTCAATGATGTCCTTTGTTTCCTGAGAGAGTGGCAAATTTGGGCACCCAGATTTGGTTGTATCCATTTCACATTCATCCAAAGTTTTATTCCAATTTCTTTTGATGAAGTCCTCATTTCTTCGCAACTTTTTGGCAACCCATGAACGTGTTATAAAGGTGGCTCCAGCATCACGAGCTTCCCAAAATGTTATTGCTTGTACGCGATCTATCACACATTGCCTCTCCGAATCACCAATTAATTGAGAAGCCATTATATTATCACTTTATCAGCTAGAGTAATTTTAATACCTGCAATAAATAAAGAATTTTATATATTTTTATAATCACTAAAAACTATTTCGATATAAGTAAACATGTAAGCTGCAAATGGGGAGGCTAAGGTTTTTTGGAACCCCTTACAACAGGAAACAATGAACAGTGATGGGCTAAATACAGTGACTTTTATGCCTGAGCCCAATATATTTGAAATTTATTTTTCCATGTTACAATGTATATGTATAATTAAATAAAATTACTTTACTTCTTATTAGTAGTAGTAATTGGAATTTTGTTAAAAAAGCTTAGGAAATGTGGATGAAAATGTAATCATGATAATTTTGAAATCTTACCTGTCAATGACGTTAGTGTTGTCATCATCAGTGATAATACCAAAATCTTTTAAAACTACTGATGCTACCGCTGCACCTGCTCTGTCGGAAATTGAATACCTGCAAGATTGTATTTTGAAGTTGAGAAAAATGATATCCATTCTAAGTCTACCGAAATGACATGGCACATACAACTAAGTACAGTTATTAAAGAACAATCACAATTCACAAGTGCTAATTTACCTATCAACAGTTCTGCACAGGTTCTCCAGATCTTGGTAATTACAATGAAAGGAACCAGCAGGCTGTGGATCATCTCAAGAGTCTTCTGATAGAGTTTCGCTAGAGCTACCAGTAGTGTTTGGACTGTCTGATTGAGGTTGTGATGCACTTGCCTCTTCTCTCCGGCTTTGTTCACTGAACAATTAGTATGACTAGATGACTAGATTTACTATGCCAATATATATATATATTATATATATATATATATATATTATATATATATATATACAGGGGGCTGCAAAAGTAGGTATACAATAATGAAAAACAAAACGTGCGCACGAAACGTATTTTATTGATTATACAAGCATATCAATAATAACATATCAATAATAAACATATTAATCCCTCAAATGTTCTAACTGTTTGCCCCCGGCATTCACACACTCCACTAGTCGAGTGTGGACACCCATGCACACTCTGGCACAAAGGTCTTTATCAGCATCAATTTCCTGGCAAGCCTCCTACACGGTGCATCAAACGACCCAACGATCTGCGTTCAATACCCAATTCAGATGACGCCCTGTTTTTCGATTTCTGAGGGCTCTGGGTAAATGCCAGGGCAACCTGCATTGCATTCTCTGGCGTTGTCACGGTGACTGGTCGACCACTCTTCGGCGAGTTGTGGATAGACCCCGTCCGCTCAAATTTGTCACGTATCCGGTAAATCGTGAGCCTCGTTGGTGGAGGCGATGCAAATGTTTCTCGCCACTGCTCTCGCACACATTCACTATTCTCTGTCTTCCAGTACTGTTTCAAAATCCATTTGCGCTCCTCGTCCGTTAAATTACCAGCCATCATTAAATTTCCACTTTACCTGCAAATAATAGATGTATTATAGAAAAAATTACGAAAATAAAAATATTAAAAATAGTAATAATGATTTTAATGAATTAAATGAATTCTAGTATTAAATGAATCCTAGCACCACTATTATAATACTGGTATAATCCTTACTGTATACCTACTTTTGCAGCCCCCTGTATATATAATAAAAAACATCAAAAGTTTAATTAAAATGGTTCAAGTCATGATCTACTCTCTGACTAACCATAATTCCGCTCGTTGTTCATCAATTATTCTTCTCCTGTATCTAACATCTGCCTCTGTGAGCTTTTCCTCAAATCTTGAACAGTATCCTAGCCTCATAGATTTTTGATCCTCATAGAAGAAGAAATCATCCTGAGTCATCCTCAGTTTAAACTCCTCCTCCAATTTTTGTCATTGAAAACTCCTCAGAAAAATATCAAATAAACAATCAAGCTCTTTGACAAACAATTCTAGTTTTGCCAAATAGGTTGAATGTCTCTTTGTGACAGAGTATCGATGAAACCTGTTGATACATTTTTAAAGTTGAAATATTAAAAAAAAATCAATATTATTTTCTTAATTAGAAATTAAAAATTGTGGTCACAAATCGCTTAAATATTTTGGCTGAAATACATAGATAAATTAATTCACAGGTTTACAGAGCACATCACAACAAAATTATATTTAAAATAAAAAATTTACTATTGGCTAAGAAGATATTCTTGTAATTAATTTAGTACTATGCAGGATAGAAAGTTACGATGACTTACCAGGGGTGGATCCAGACCGGTGCACAGGCACCAGTCAGATTTTTTTTGTGCCTTTGTGTGCACCAGTCAGATTTCTGAATTTGTATTAATATATATATATATATATATATATATATAGAGAGAGAGAGAATTTCTTTCATTTCATTTGATATATATTTATTTTTATATATTTAAACAAACTAGCCAATTATACCTACTTATGTATAAATATATGTATATTTATGTGGTGGCATGACATGAGGTAGGGTGGGACCATGGGGGATCATATGGGAGGAAGAGTGGAGGGTGGGGGAAGCATGAGGGGGCATGGCATTCACAGTTACACGACAAGCTCTGTCATACACATGTGAGATCACAGTGAAGCTACAGAACCGCACCATCGATTCCAAGGTAGCTTATGAGAGTGTGAATGAGGTTATTGAAGTTCTCCAGCTCATAAGAGATAAGATAGACACTAAACATGCTGACTGTTATAAGATAGCTGAGCATCTCCCAAGTGATAATGACATTCCAATTAGCAAACCTCACACGACCGGGAGACAGAAGAACAGAAACAATGTGCCTTCCCAGACCCCCCTAGAGTACTACCAGAGAACTCTGACTGTAGTGGCTACTCTTCTGGGATTTGCAGGTTAGAACTCAAGTATTTTCTGTCAATAGTAACAGTCATATAAAATCATTTATAAGTATCTATATCTGATTGTGTGAATAACTTTATTATCGTGGTCATGCAACGCCTTAAGCAAATTCAATAAATTTTTTAAATTACCGGTAATAGATTATGATATTAATCACACTGAACTTTTCTGATTTTTTTAAACTTTTCTAAGTGGAACCTGTCTAGTAACATTCATCCCATTTAAGTTATTTTTCAAAAATAATGTTTTCATATTTAAAAATCTAGCATCAGTTATGCTATTTACTAACAAAATTATTAATTTGCCAAGTAAGAGCATGATATTTATCTGTTATTAAGGAAGTCGGACAGTAGTTACATGAGTTCAGCCAATTATTTCTTAACTTCACTGTTCCATATACAGTAGAAGTCCAAAAATCCGAACGGCTCGGGGATTAGGCAGTTCGGATTCTGTATTTTTTTCTTAACCCTTTCGCTGCATCCCATTCTGATACACCCTGTGCGTGCCACGCTAATACCCCAGAACAAAAGCTGCGTATAAATGTGCCAGAAAATAAACTTGAATTATTTTTTACTTCGTCTTTTGTTTGCCTTTAAAATAGGTTTTCTATCAATAATATTTTCAGTTTTTCATGGGTAACAAAAAAATAAAGGTTAAAATGAAATAAAATAGATATATTATCTTTAGTTAGTTAACAAAGTTAAATGCTGAGTGATAAATTTTGAAACATGGTTTGGCGCATAACCCTGGGGTATCGGGGCATGTCTCGCATTGAAAACATACTCATTTTTCTATCCCATGGGCATAACATACCCTGCATCTCTTTGTTGGTCTTAGGGTACGTTCAGAATTTGATGTAATTTTCTTGGTAAAATGTTTTCCAACTAGTCTTGGAACTACTGATTTCTTCAAGTTTGACATCTGCAGTCCTTTTATAATCTCATGGCAAAAGTCTAGAAAGGAACTTTTCCCTTTTTTATGAGATTATAAATTCCACAAGCATCTAGTACTCGGACCTGAATCAAATGCATTGCCAGCTTCTTATACCATTTTAGAGACTTTCTTGGGACAGAGTAATAATGCAGTATTTGGTCTGTTCAGTCTGCATATCCCATATGCTTGTTGTATTCATGTACACAAGCTGGAATGGTTTTTTTGGCTCAACCTTCCTTTGACCTACGTGTTATTGTCACATCACTGTTCGAATGGTAATTGGAGAGCATGCAAACTCTTCTCTTGTCATGAAACACAAGGGAAAGCAGTTCAGGAGTCTCAAAGGCAAGTTTTTTTCCTTTTGCCACATTCATAGTTTTCATAGCATGGCATAAGCCCTTACGATTACTTTTAACAGTCCCTGCAGCACCAGTTTTATTATCACTAAGGTATTTGTATAGTTTTGGTGATGTATAGAAGTTATCAGTGAAGATGTTGTGACCTTTTCCTAAATATTTTTCCATCATACTTACTACAATACTTTCAGTCTTAGAAAAATCAGCAACAGTTTCCATGGTCCTAGTATATATTTTATATTTCAAAGTAACACAATTTTCATCCACAAGTTTGAAAATTTTTATCCCAAAACGTGATCTTTTTGTTTTTATGTATTGCCGGAAACTGAGTCTGCCCTTCCACAGCAACAAAGATTCATCCAAACTTAGATTCTGAGAAGTTGAATATTTTGATTCAAGAGCATATGTCATCAACTCAATAAAGTCATGCAATTTCACCATCTTCCTTCAACATCTCATCTGCATTGTCAGCAAAATGCAAAAAAGAATGAATGTTGGTAAATCTGTCTCTTTTCATGATTGCTGTAAATACTGGAGTAGCATAAAAACTGTCAGTTGACCAATACATACCTATCTTAGGTTTTTGTATAATACCCATGAGAAGTAAAAGCCCTATAAATTGCTTCATTTCTGTAAACGTAGTTGGGACCCATGCACTATACCGAAATGTTGATTTCAGATTAGGTGTAGCAGCCAGAAATTGAGTTGCATATTTGTTTGTTTCTGTAACCATTAACTCAATTACTTCTTTGGGACAAACTTCACAAAAAACATCATACATCGTATGAGTTTGACCATTGAAGAGCACTTTATTTTCACCAGTAAACTGCCACCCACCTATGGTACAGCCTATATTTTCACCAATTTCCTGCCATTCAAAATTCTCGCTCGATTTTGTTGCTTTAGGAAGATCTCTTTCCAAAAGTACCACATTTTCTTCATCATCGTCACTACTTGATATGTTTTGTATAATATTCCGTACATTATCTTGCGCCCAGTCATCCTCACTTTCACATTCTATATCACTTTCAGAATACATTGAGAGATATTCGTTTATATCATTCTCATCTAGAGAGGATTTTTTACGCTTATTACTGCTTGTGGATGCCATGCTGAACTGATTGGGGGAGTCTATTTCACTCCCCCCTCTGGTGAGCTGAGAGTCAGAAAATAAAAAAAGATGCCAAATACCACCATATTGATGTCTAATATTAGTCAGGGAACTAACTACGTTGTTCTAATAGGAACGAGGGGGTTCATAGACTGTTTAGTAAACATGGAAAACAATGTTTACCATGCGTCCTGAGAGAAGATTTTTAATGGTAAACATAGTTTACCATGCGTCCTGAGTCGTGCTTTTTTATGGTAAACATAGTTTACCACACGCACTGAAAGGGTTAATGAAATCATTCCGCACCATATGCACACGCATGACATCTTGAAGATCAAAATTATGGTTCTGCTCGATAAATTGAATATATTTATCAAGGTGTACGTATACTGTAGCAACTTGTTCACAGCGTGGATGTGCAGCAGAGACTGGCGCGAAAATGTTCGCGCCATGCGTTCGTTCGCATGCACGAACGAACATAGATTGCGCATCAGCGTCACTAAATTTAAATTTCGACTGAGTTTTAAAATGTTCAGATTCTCGGGCGGTTCGGATTCTTGAGGTTCGGATTTTTGGACTTTTACTGTAATGCTAAAAATGTGTTGTTATTACTGTTGTCACAGGTATTCCTACCAAGGTAATTGCAAGTCCAGACAACTGGCAGACTGATTTCACAGCATTCTGGGAGCAGTACAAAGATGACCTCCCAAACTTTGGTTCACTCACCGGTGAATTAGATGTTTGGCAATACCACTGGAATAAACAACATGATGCTGGAAAGGACATCCCGGCCACTATCCAGGAAACACTGCTTGTGGCAGATAGCATTCTCTTCCCCAATATAGTGGCTGCTATGAAAGTGCTAGTAGTAGTACCTGTTACCACATGTGAATGCAAAAGATGTTTCAGCCTTGAGGAGGCTCAAAACATATCTCCGCACCACCATGGGCCAAGATAGACTCAATGGACTAGCACTTATGAATGTTCATTATTCAATGAAATTAGACGTGCCTACAATAGTGGATGAATTTGCAAAATCTCAGCCACATCATATGGAGTTATTGGATGTCATGAAAGATTAAATTTGTAATAATAAAATATATCTGCGACTAATTTTGCAATTAGATAAAATTAAATAAATATTACAAATTCTTGTACTTCATTTATTTTTGTAGAAATCCTTTCACAGTGAAAACATGCCTACTATAACTATTACTGCCAATGATACTTTCAAGACAACTATTTTTTTTTTTAGTGAAGGGTGGGTTGGGCAAGACCCCCTCCCCCGCGAAGAAGGTGAAGTGTGCCACAGTCAGATTTGAGGTCTGGATCCAGCCCTGCTTACCATGAAAAGTCTACTGCTAGTTTTTCCACCTTCGTCTCAATGGTGCACAAGGATAGTGGCTAAACATTACACCAAATCCATTGTTTCCTCAACTCATCTGCAACTTTTGTGATGTTTTCCTTGGTTTTCCAGTTTGGCTCCTTAAGTAGACACTGAACAACTTGTCCAGTGGTAGGTAATTTTCCATTAGGAAAACTGTCAATGGATGGAAAACTATGGCCACGTGTAAGACTTTTGTTGTCTAGCTTCTACGTTTCATAAGTAACTAAAAATCTTGAAGACGTTGAATAGGTTATAAAAATTCTGAAAAATAGAAGTAAATATAAAGTAGGTTGGACAAAAACAGCTACTAATTTTAATTTAACTCTCAAAAAATATGTTTATACATCAATGTACACTTTTGAAAATAATTTTGTTGTTCTCAGCATCAAAAAATGATAAGATGCACTTTTTAGATTGTGCTTCTAGCTATTATAGAGCCCCAAATAGACAAAATAAAGGGGTTTTTTGAGTCGCATGTGGGTGTAGCACATTTAGTGTGGTTGCTGATGCGATATCACCAGCAACCACCAAAAACCACCACCAATGCTCATTTTTAGACATTTGACAACTATTTAACACCCTTGATTTTTTAAACTAAATAATCATTCCACCCTAACCTCCGCACACAGCAAAATAAAATGTGCACAGGCTCAAGTGTATCATGAATCACGACAGTAAATGAAGTAATTTAAAAAATATACCATCACACAAGGTCTGACCATTTGCATCAACATACTCTATAGTCACTCTTTTAAGTATTAATCCCTCCCGCCCAACTTCGCTGATGTCCGCACAATTACGCAATACAGATTTTTTTACTCTGTATTTACATTTGTTTTCTTTTATACATTAACGCATTGAACATAAACCTTCTCTTTCTTATTTTTGCATAAAAATGAATAGTAATTATTTCATAATTCATAAAAAATAAAATTATTTTTTATTTTATTCCTATTTTGTGAATGAATGAAATCATGTATTAATCTTGATAGTCTATTCTAAATTGCTAAATACGAAAAATTGTTTTGAGAAATGATTACTAAAATAGTCATTTTCAATTAATGTTATTTTTATTTTACTATTTTTTATTTCATTCATATTTTTAGAATGGATAAAATGTTTTCTTTTTTAAGAATATATAATATTGTAAACAGTTTTTTAATATCCATTTAATAGTACCGTAATGATCAAGCTATCACCTTATGGAAATAATATATATTTATTAAGTATTTAATATTTACATATATTTCATTTTGAAGATAATAGCACTCAGAAAAGTTTGCACAATTTTTCACCATGAATGCACAATGAAAATTTCTTGCGCATACAGACTAAAAAAATTAGAGGGAACATTGCTGTCGAGTAATGTTGAATGGTCTAGAACATCCTAGGAATTACATAATACTTATAAAATGTTGTGTTGCAAGGAATTTCAATTATACTTGAAGTCAGAAGATGGAGCTAAAATTTCGATGATGATTAAAAATTCAGAAATATATTGATATATGTCATAATATAATTAGTAAAGTGATGTATACTACAATATTTAATATGCTATGATAATTTCAGTATTATTTATGATATTTCAATATTATGTATAATAATTTTAATATTAATCATGATGTTTAATTGTTAAGTATTATTTTAATAAAAATTTTCTAATTATGCTTGTTGTAACCACTGAAGAAATCTAGTTTCAATTTTAAAAAAAATTTGGTCTTGAAAAAACACCTCGGGGAAATTTTTTTATCCCACATGGGCATTTCAAAAATCTGGCAACCCTAGGTCCATTACTCATTATTTTTATACCTAATGATTTACAGAAGGGAGTACCTAGGTAGTCAAGTTTCTAAATTTGCAGATGATACAAAACTCATTGCCCCAGTTTCAAATACTGTACAGTTAGTTATCCCTCAATATGCATAAAGGATGCATACATGTATGAGAAATTCGTACATATCAAATATGATAATATCAGGTCATCCCATAAATAATAATGTTTTTTTAGATCAGAATTTGAAGGACAAAAAAAAAACTGAACTGAAACTTTTTAATCTAGTATATATTTTCCATTGAAATCAATGAGACACTGCCAATGTCCTACAAGCTTTTCAATGCCATGCTTATAAAATTCAGGAGGTTTTGAGGCAAAAAATGTACAAAGACTGGTGTGCAGGTCATCTAAAGAAGTATACTGTTTCTCATCAAGATAATTTTGCAGACTCCTGAAGAGATGATAATCTGAAGGCGCAAAGTCTGGAGAATATGGAGGATGTGGAAGTTTTTCCCACCCAAGCTCCTCAATTTTTTGCAGAAGTGATCCGAGTGGTATGAGGATGTGCGTTGTTGTGGTGGAACAAGATTCCTTTCCAATTAACCAAAGAAGGTCTCTTTTCTTTTAGTGCAGTGTTCAATCGATCCAGTTGTTGACAGTAGACTTGAGCGGTGATTGTTTGGTTGTGTGGTAAGGTTTCAAAGTGTATTACACCACTTTATCCCACCAAACACTAAACACCACCTTCCGAATGTGGTTTTGGCTGCGGTGTCACTGGTTCTCTGGCACAAACCCACTGTCAATGGTGCTTAACATTCTGGTACAGTATCCACTTTTTATCACCAGTCACTAAACGGTACAAAAATGGATCTTGGAGTTCACAGGAATGAAGAGCTGTGCTAATGTTTACCCGCACCCTCAGATTGTCAACCGACAACTCATGTGGCACCCATTTTCCTAACTTAGGCACTTTCCTAAGTTGTTGCAAATGTCGATGGATGGTGGACGGGGATGAATTGAGTTTCTGGGATAATTCTTCAACAGTTGTTGAACAGTCTTCTTCAAGTGTGGCTAACAGCAGGTCATCATCAAACTCAGCAGCACATCCAGAGCATGCTGCATCTGTTAAACAGCAGTCACCATTCCTAAACTTTTGAAACCATCTTCGACATTTCCTCACATGCAGAATATCATTGCCATAAACATCCTGAATGTTTCACATTGCTTCAGTAGCACTATTCCCTTTTTTGAACTCGTAAAGCATTATATACCTGATATGCTCTTCTGATACCATCATGTTTATGAGGGGTTCACATAAAGCAAAACACATGTCTTCACTAGTCAGGGTCTGTAAAGTATGTAGCGAAACACGATAGATCGCCTCTTGGATATAACCTTCGAAAAATTTATGCTTAAACTGAATAGAACCAGTTTAAACTTAATCTATCGTAAAAAATGACACTACTTATGGGATAACCTGATACATGGTATCAATGGGCAGTTTTTTTTTCAGGTTTTTGTCAGGTGGTGAAGGTGATAGCCTTTCAGGACAGACTGAAAAACTTGGCAACCACTTCACACTAAAACTTTTTTTTCCTGTGAAAGTCCTTTTTCTCCTGTGAGAGCCCATTTAAATCTATTGTGAACTTATGGTACAACATTCTCCCACAAAGACTTTTGCTATAGATGTTGTACACTGTGTTTTGAAGCAATATATATACAGACAAACATGATGTATTTTTATTATATTTCATATTGAATATTGGAAAAAGCTCAGTAATTATTCATTTTAGTGCTCCCTCTCCTTTCTGGACCAAAACACATTTTTCTAGTATTTTTTGGTGTGATTTGTTCAAATCTGAACTTTGTTTCTTTGGGAAATAAGCCATTTTTGAGAAATTTTCAATTTTAAAATTTCTCAAAAATGCTCATATTCCAAAGAAATGAAGGCTAAATTTAAACAAAAAAACACCAGAAAAATATGTTTCATTTAACTTAAACTAACCTCACCTCACCTAACCTAACCTAACCCGCATTTTTTCGCAATTTCTTAACTTAAATAGCAAAATGAGGTTTCAAGGTATCCTGAATATGAATTTATATGTTAAATTGTCATAGAATGTCTCCTATCAAAAACGAAGGGTGCATTAAAATGAATATTAACCCTAAAAAAAAAAAAAAAAAAAAAAAAAAAAAACTAGAAAAATGCGTTTTACCTAACCTATATCTTATATTAACTGACAGTAATCCAAACCACAACCTTCACAAGCCAAAGCGAACTCAAGGAGCATTTTAAAATGAGTATGCATTATGGGAGATTCAACATGCACGTCTTTGATTGGTTGGATAAGGTCACATGAAACAAAAACCAGATTTAATTGGCTGATTTAACCATGTTTCCAAATGTCACCACGAGATGTCTCCCCATAAAACCTGGAGGACGGAGAGCAGCAAAATTTTAACTGAGGAAAGAGATAAACACTGGGTCAATGGCCTGTAATGGCTGGTTATCAACATCTAGATTTTTTTTTTTTCGTAAAAAATAATTATTACATTTCCTTGATTTTTATCAGTTTCCCTGAGGTTTCAAGGTGTCCTGAATACGAATTTATATGTTAAATTGTCATAGAATGTCTCCTTCTATCAAAAATGAAGGGAGCATTAAAATGAATATTAACCAAAAGCTCATTTAAATGACTACATACCTAATAATTATAGAATTAGGCAAACAACTAAAGTTTATTAAAAAATGCATGTAACATTCTTGGTCACCATTAATATGGAGAGTTCTTACTCTTTTTCATTTTTAACTCATTTTACCAGTAGTGTTTGAAAACCTGTATTTGGCTAAAATTTCAGGGGGTGAAGGCTCATGTTCAGGTGGTAAAGCTTCACCACCTGGCCCTATGGAAAAAAAACCCTGAATGGGGATACATACGAGTAAACTATGATTTTGTGACTACAGTAAAACCTGCACTATCCAGTAATCAACTATCCAGAAAACTTTAGAAACTGGCAAATTTCATATTAGGCCAATACAATTCACCAATCTAGAAACTGGGAAACTTTCCGATGCCATTCAGAAAAATCAACATCCTTAACATTTTTTAATAAAATAAGACTAAATTTGGTATTATTATAGTTTCAACCACAACTTGATTACTGCATATTTGATGTATTGTTTAGCTGTATCTCTTCATTTCGGACAACTTTTTCTAATACCACTTCCATCGCAAATGGATAATAACGGAGATAATAAATATAATAATTGGTAATTTTTTACTATCACTCCAGTCTCTTCAATTCCCATAATTTATAGATCAATGGATTCGTTATTACACGAGGAATGCGATTTGGATAGTCTCAAGTAGGGTTGCCAACCGTCCTTTTTTGTAGATTTTTGTCCTTGTCCTTTCTTGAGTTTGGAAAGGACGCCATTTGTCCTTTTCTGATAACAATCTTGTTCCAAACAACAGTTTTGTAACAAAATGTTTGTTTAAAAGGAAATAATTATAAAGTCTTAAGTCGAGTAACATTTTCTAAGTTTTATCTATTTCTGGAACATCTGCATATTGCAAAAGAATTTTCAGTGTGATGAATGCTAAATGGCGTGATGATAGAAACCGATCTTCGGTTGAACTAGTAAAAAGTGAGCTTTTTGTTTATTTCAGTTTAAAGGATAATTGTTTGGGTTTTGCGTAAAAAATAAAAAATGATACTCTCTTACTGAAGTCTGCAAAAATTCAAGAAAAGTATAAATTTAAAAATAAATAAATATCAAGTTACCATAAATTTTGCCAATGCACGACTCAATGGGTCAATATCTGTATATCAATAAAAATATTTCCTTTAAAAAAATATGCAATAAAAAATATGCATTAAAAAAGCATGCAGTATAAATTGTAATAAATTACAAATAAAATTTTACTTCTTTCCCTGACCCTGTAGACAGTATATTGGAATTGATGCTCTTGTCCTTTATTCAAACTTCATGGAGTTGGCAACCCTAGGGCCTAGCAGTGTTGCCAACATTATCTCCTGAGAGTAAGGCTAGATTAGAAGAAAATATAGGCTATAAAGGCTATAACCCTAATAAAAATAGGCTAAAAAATAGGCTAAACATTTTACTTACATTATGACAAAAATAGTGTGTTAACATCATTTAAATCCTCATCGGAATCATGTTCTGTTTCGTCAGCATTCTTGTAAGTTAATTTGGTCCCTATGTTTTGAATTATGTTTTGAGGTAAACTGTATGAGTAACAAGACTTCTCAGCTCTTCTAATTCCGGCTCAAATGCTAAGTATTGCATTTAAAAGGTCTCTCTTCATTCTGTTTCTCTGTTTACTTTTAACGATGTTCATCTGGCTAAAAATTCTCTCCACTTCAGCATTAGAATGGGGGATGCACAAAACACGTCTAGCTACAGCAGCAAGCCCTCTGAAGGGATTAGATCCTGCTGCATCAGTACACACTGAAACCTCAGCCCAAAACTTTTCAGTGTCATGAATCTGTTCCCATTTTACAAGTATTAGATTATTCCATTGAAGATTTATTTGACTAATGTTACTGGAAGGTTCACTTAATTCACTTTATAATAACAATTTACACTATACAATACACATTCACGTACAAGAAGAACTAACAACGACTGAAACCACTTCTATCAAATCAGTACAAGATGACACTCTTCCGACATAATTGCACATATTTTGACACGCTACAACGTGAAAAAACATTTTAGTACGCTCGCAATTTGATATGAAAAGAGGCTAGATTAAGGCTAAATTAGAACAAAAAGTTGCCAGATTTAAGGCCATAGGCTATTAAGTAAAATAAAAGGCTAGCCGAAGCTAAAATAGGCTAAATCTAGCCTGAAAAGGGCCAAGTTGGCAACACTGTACCCTAGTCTCAAGTGAGGGAACTGGCCCAAAACTAAGTTAGGAGTCCTAACTTAGGACACGAAGTTTGTTTTGGGGTATGTGTGAAAAAATACCCTAAAATGCGGGTAATTCCTTCAGTAGAGACTATCTAGTGCGCACTCGTGATGTAAAAATGAATCTATTTATGGAAAATTTGGGAGTACCGAAATGGAAGACCCACCTAATCTTGGATAAGCCATATTGACATTAAAATAAATAATAATAATAAAAAATAACTCAGGAGAACATGAACTCTTGCTGAGAAAAATTAAAAAGACACCAACGAAGAAACAAATATGGGATGAAAAGAAAAAAAGATCCCATGGCTAGAAATAGCAACACGGTTTTAAGAAGAAGAAGAAAAAGATCGGAATAAGCAGAATAACAGGGCGAGAAGCTGAATAAGCATAAGCGGATTAAGCATAAGAACAGCGACGGAAAAAGCCGGAATAAAAATGTTTTAGTGGTGTCAAGAGATAAAATTCATAACAGTTTCAAGGTAAGAAGTTCATAAATTTCCCTTCGGTTATTAAATTTAGGTTAAATAAGCTGACATTTCAGCTGTAATTGTTTAACAAAAGAGTATGGAAGTCCTGTTTATGGACAAATAGTTAGGCTGGTTCATCTTTGGCCTAGGTCTTCCATCTTCAACGTAGCCTAGGTTGTGTTTAGGCTACTCTGGTTGGAGCAGGACCTATTTTTTCCATATCTATAATGGTGGCCCGTGTGGGGAAGGGTTATTTGCTGTGAAAACCTTAACCTTGAATAAAATAAAATAAAATAAATTAAAACAAAAAAATAATAAAATTACGCCTTATCAAACATTTTGACATCTGAACAGAATTTATTCCATGTTTGGCTTTTTCAAATACTTACTACATATAAATAATAATAAATTACGAAGCCCTAACTAAAAATAAAAATAAGAAATAATTCAAATGCTTCAAAACTTATCATTTGGTCATAAATGTGGTAAAATTCTAGAATAAGGGTAATCAGAAGCCTAGCCTATTTAACCAAAATAAAGCTTATTTATAGAGTTGAAAGGGTTTTAGGATTTTGGGGACTTAATTTTGGAAAAATAAAATAAACAAAATATGGCTGAATGTGAAGCAATTGAGGCAAATTAAATCATTAAAAAGGAAGAGATCAGCAAGGAAGGGAGTCATTACCAGGCTTTTAACTACCTTTAATAGCAAAGAAAATCCAAATAAAAGGGATTATGATACTATTTTGGGTGGTTTAAATAGAATTAAACAGGAAATAATAATTATAGATGAGGAAATTGTTACAGAAACTGATGCGTTAAATGTTGGTGAAGAGACATATACAGCACTTTTGTGTGAACAAGAACAGAATATTTTTGAAATAGATTCTCACATAAATGAATTATATGCTGCTTTAGATAATCTACCAAATAATTTAGAGGCTACAAATCAAAGTTTGATTGAGGCCTTCAGAAATGTATCCATTTCTAATGATGACAATAAACAACTAAAAGCCAAGTTACCAACATTACAAGTACCAATATTTGAGGGTGATCGAACAAAATTTCAGTCTTTTCTAGAAAAATTTGATAGTTTAATTGGCAACAAAGATTATATATCTGATGTTGACAAATTCAGTTATCTCCTTAATTATTTAAAGGGCCCAGCCCTAAAACTGGTTGATGCCTTACCGGCAATTGGCAGTTCATATAAAATAGCTCTCAAATTACTAGAAAGAAATTTCCTAAATAAAAAAGAAATAGTAAATGATTTAGCAATAAAATTAAAAAATATAAAACCAGCCAAGGATAACCATCAGGATCTGTACAATTTCTATTGTGAAATTGAATGCATGTTAGGTCATCTACAAAATAATGATATAGATCT
The DNA here is from genome assembly GCA_023014485.1 of Bathynomus jamesi. NCBI lineage: Eukaryota > Metazoa > Arthropoda > Malacostraca > Isopoda > Cirolanidae > Bathynomus > Bathynomus jamesi. The sequence goes on along the minus strand of JAJOZX010006942.1, from coordinate 69,750 downwards.
AGAGAAATCAGCATGGTTTATCCAAGCCATAATATTTGATTGTTTACCTACCCAAATTAGGGATATTTTCCAAAGAATAACGGGAAATACATACCCTACCCTTGATGAAATAAGGAATGAATTTCCAAATGTTTTGTCAATGTACAAATCTTCAAAGATTGATTCACAAACAAAGATTGATTCACAAATAAACCAAACAAAGAAAATCAAACAAAACCAAAACCACAACAAAAAGACAAATCAGAACAAAAAGTGATAGGTCTAACTCCTACACTACGAAATTTTAATGTTACGACAGAATTTGTACGTAAGTGTAAATTTTGTTCGGCTGATGATCACTATAGCACACGATGTACTAAATATGTAGACTTAGAATCCCGGATAAATAGGTGTTCTCAGTTAAACCTTTGTACTAAATGCACAGTGCAGGACATACTAACAAAGACTGCAAAACAAAAATAAGATTCAAATGTGTTAATTGTGGAAGTTTAAATCATGTCTCTTGTCTTTGTGATTCATTTAAAAATTCAAATAAACAAAACCTAAAGAAAAATGAAAAAACATTTAATGGACATATATCAATAAATAATGTCAATAAAAATTCTAGTGTACTCCTACCTACAATAACCTTGGATTTAAAAAATAAAGAAGGTGGGACAACTCCTATAAGATGTCTAATAGATTCTTGTTCCCAACAAACATTTGTAGATCAATCATTAGTTAATCAATTAGGCCTACAAACTCATAAAAATGAACAAGAATTGTGTATAACATCATTTGTCAAAGAAAATGAACAGAAAGAAAAATATAATACAGTCAATTTAGATCTGGATATACCCACAGAGAATAAAACAACAAACATAGAAGTAGTAGTCATTGAACAAGTTGGTCAACAAAAATTTAAAATACCAAATTTAAAAGAAGTAATACAACAACTTAAAAAGCAATATAAAATTGCAGATAGAAATTTAAATGATGATATAATAGATAATGTTCAAATGTTAATTGGAGCTGATTATATTCACTTAATTCAGAAGGGCATAGTCAGAATAGGAGATGGGATTGCTCTAGATACTCACTGGGGTATAGCTCCACTGGGACACATAGATAAATATAAAATAACAATGAAAAATAAAAATATATGACTAACAAACTTGCCCTATTATGACAAGGTCTTACACAACTCAAATAATGACATAAATACTGAAATATTAAATAAATCATTAACAACTGAAGAATTAGATAAAGGTGTACAACAGCTCTGGCTATTAGAGTCAGTGGGGGTGCAAGATGGTGATCATACAGATGAAAATCAATTAATGGCTGAAAATTTTGAAAACACCATCATGTATGAAAATGGCCATTATTCAATTGAACTACCTTGGAAGATCAATAGTCCAAAATTAAATGATAATCTAAAGGTAGCTAAAGGTCATCTCTATAATTTGATGAAAAGATTAAAAAATGACAAGAGAATTAAAATGTATGATGATGTTTTCAAGGACCAGTTAGAAAAAGGCTTCATTGAAGAAGTTAAAGATCACCCCTTTAAAAAAGACAACTGCCATTATCTTACTCACACAGGAGTCTATAGAAAGGATGCACCCACAACAAAACTTAGAGTTGTGTATAACTGTAGTCTTAAAGATGGCAATAAGCATAGCTTGAATGACTGTCTCATAGAGGGGCCTAATCTTATTTCAGACCTTGTAAAAATCCTTCTAAGATTTAGATTAGATGACTATGCAGTTCAAAGTGATATAAGCAAAGCTTTTTTGAGAATTCATCTGAAAAATAACTATGACAAAGATCAACTAAGATTCTTGTGGTTTAATGATCCATATGACTTAAATAAAGGGTTTAAAACATTTAAATTTAATGTGGTTTTGTTTGGAGCAAATGCAAGTCCTAGTTTACTGGCTTTAACCATCAAACATCACTTAAATTTGTATGATGAAAATGATTTAACTGTTCAGTTCTTGAAAGATCACTTCTATGTAGATAACCTTGTAGGATCAACCAAAACAGAGTCAGAATTAAATGAAGTTTACATAAAAGCAGATAAAATAATGAAAGAAGGTAATTTTGAATTAAGAGAGTGGATCACAAATAATGAGAGACTAAATCAAAAAATAAAATCAGAAGACAAAGGATTAACAGAACCAACAAACAGGGTGAAAACATTAGGCATGATCTGGGATTTGAACTCAGATTCTAAAGTTCATGACTCACTCTGCACAAAAGGCTACACCTTAGATACAACAGCTAACACAAAAAGAAAGATCTTATCCGAAAGTTCAAAAATATTTGATCCTATGGGTTTACTCCTTCCTTCTACTATCAGATCCAGGGTTCTTTTACAAGAATTTTGGAAACAGAAAGTAGACTGGGATGATCCTATAACCAATAAACAACAAGATAGCTGGAAAAGGTTAGCTAAAGATCTCAATAAATTACAAAACATAAATATTCCCAGAGTTTGTGGACACAGAGATACACCTCAAACCTTGCATGTATTTGGTGATGCCAGTGAAAAGGTGTATGGCTGTTGCGCTTACCTTGTAGGTGAGGATGGCAGCCATTTGATCTATGCCAAGGGGAAAGTAACACCCTTAAAACAAAAGAAAACTATTCCTCAGCTTGAACTACTTGCGGGTTATCTAGCTGTAAAAATAACAGTATTTCTCCATGAAGTCTATTATGATGTAAACATCACAACTACATATATTTGGCTTGACAGTCAAATCTGCTTGGCATGGATCAACTCTGATGAGCTAAACTCAAAAAACATCTTTGTCCGTAACAGATTAAGAGACATTAAAGAAGCTAGACAAAATTTGGACATAACCTTCAGATACATTCCAACAAAACAAAATCCTGCAGACTTTCTCACAAGAGGATTATCCTGTAAATTACTAAAATCCAACAAAAATTGGTTTCATGGACCTGAATTCATTCAGGATGAAACAATGTGGCCAGCAGAACAAATTAATGTAAAACTTAACATGATAACCACAAATAAAGTTGAGCCACTATTAGATTATAACAGTTATTCTGACTTTGGCAAACTTGTAAGGGTAACATCTTACTGTCTCAGATTCATTCACAACTGTTTAAAGAAAATAAATAAACAAAGAAATAATGATAATGAAATGTATACAAGTCTAGCTACCAAATATTGGATTAACCACATACAACAAACAGAATACAAAAATGAAATAGATTTTTTAACAATTGGTAAACAAATGAACAAAGTACCCTCTGTGGTAATAAACTTGAATCTTTACATTGACAAAGATGGCTTATTAAGATGTAAGGGTAGATTAAACAAATCACAAATCACATATAACAGTAAACAACCCCTTCTTCTTCCTAGGTTCCATCACATTACAACCCTAATTATTAGAGAGAAACACAATGAACTTTATCACATGGGCGTTCCACAAACATTAAATGCCATTAGAAAGTTGTATTGGATACCCAAAGGCAGAATGACTGTAAAGACAGTTTTGAATAACTGTGTCACCTGCAAAAGGATTCATTCCAGATCTTTCAGGAAGACCAATCCTCCTGATTTGCCAACAGAGAGAGTCACCTTTAATAGGCCTTTTGAAACAGTTGGCATAGACTATACAGGAAGTTTGACTGTTGGTCTGGGAACAACAGAACAAAAAATGTACATCATACTTTACACATGTTCATCTTCTAGAGCAGTCAGCTTAGACGTAGTGAGTGATCTCTCCGCAGAATCATTTGTCTATAGCTTTAGAAGATTTTGTGCTAAGCATTCTGTACCCAAAATTGTTTGGACAGATAATGCAACCTATTTCAAGGCTGGTGAAAACCAAATAAATGACATATTACAAAATTCACATACCATAACATATCTACAAAATAACAAAATAAAATGGAAATACATCCCTGTTGCTCACCATGGTATGGAGCAATCTGGGAAAGGAATATCCAAACAATAAAGAATTGCCTAAAGAAATCAATAGGTAAAAAACAAATTGAATTCTTTGAACTTCTCACTCTCATTAGTGAAATTGAGAATGTTGTCAATAACAGACCTCTTACTTATGTAGGGGATAATATTAATGATGTAGAGCCTCTCACCCCAAATCATTTGATTAAGGGAGAAGTCATTAACCTTCTACCTGATTACAATATCTCCTTGGATGATCCACCTTGGAGTGATAATAATCATGATTTGCAAAATAGATTATCACAAATAACAAATATAAAAACAAAATTTAAAAAGCAATGGAGTGATGAATACCTTGTTGGGTTGAGAGAAAGACATAAATATATACAAAACAAAGACTGGGTTAATAAAATTAGGGTAGGAGATGTAGTTCTAATTAGACAAAATACACCAAGACAGTGTTGGCCATTAGGTAGAGTTTTAGAACTAAAAACTGGGGAAGATGGATTAACCAGGGTTGTAAAACTTAAAACTGCTTCAGGTGAAACTATAAGAGATGTATCACTCTTATACCCCCTAGAAGTAGGACCAACTACTGTTAACAAAAATGATCAAGATGATGAATCTATAATAGATTCTGATGATGATCAAAATTTGACCCAAACTATACCAAACCTAACCTGTTCAATAAATGATGTAACTAGTCCTACTACTACAATAACCTATACCACAAATAGTAGACCACAACGTTCAACTGCTCTACGAGCTAGGCAGATGTTACAACAAAAGATAAGGGCTGGAGTATTGTAATATTTCCTATGGAAAATAAACTAAAATGCAACACCCTTTCATTTTGAAAAGGGTGAGGACTTTATAAAATGCTACACTTTTTATATTAAAAAGTGAGGAAAAACAAAAATGGAATAACAAATAAAACATAAAATATAGGTAATCTAAGATGGGTTAACAAATATTAAAGAAAAAATTGGGTTTCACATGCAATTTTTTCCTTTCTGGCTGGCCCCAATGTATGGAAAATTTGGGAGTACCGAAATGGAAGACCCACCTAATCTTGGATAAGCCATATTGACATTAAAATAAATAATAATAATAAAAAATAACTCAGAAGGAGAACATGAACTCTTGCTGAGAAAAATTAAAAAGACACCAACGAAGAAACAAATATGGGATGAAAAGAAAAAAAGATCCCATGGCTAGAAATAGCAACACGGTTTTAAGAAGAAGAAGAAAAAGATCGGATAAGCAGAATAAGAGGGCGAGAAGCTGAATAAGCATAAGCGGATTAAGCATAAGAACAGCGACGGAAAAAGCCGGAATAAAAATGTTTTAGTGGTGTCAAGAGATAAAATTCATAACAGTTTCAAGGTAAGAAGTTCATAAATTTCCCTTCGGTTATTAAATTTAGGTTAAATAAGTTGACATTTCAGCTGTAATTGTTTAACAAAAGAGTATGGAAGTCCTGTTTATGGACAAATAGTTAGGCTGGTTCATCTTTGGCCTAGGTCTTCCATCTTCAACATAGCCTAGGTTGTGTTTAGGCTACTCTGGTTGGAGCAGGACCTATTTTTTCCATACTATTGATATATAAATTATGGAAATTGTAGAAACAGCCAACATGAGTGACCTAAAAGGTGTATATATACATTTATATATAAGCACACCAGACAAAAAATTAGTCACCCCTCTCAGAATGTACCTAATAACGTGTGATGGTGCCTCTGGCCTTGATAACCGCACGAATCCGGCGAGGCAGAGACTCTACGAGGTTGTGCATGTACTGAACATCGATTTGCTGCCACTCGTTCATCAGCCGGTCCCGAAGTTCCGCCAGAGTCCGTGGGTGTCTACTCCTGCGCTTCACATTCTGTTCCAAATAATCCCACAGATTTTCAATAGGATTTAAATCAGGGGATTTGGCGGGCCATTCGAGGTGAGACAGTGTTGCAGAATGTTCGTCGTGCCACTCAGACACACTTCTCGCCCTGTGCACACGGTAGGGTGTACCATTTTTGGGTCATTTTCAAAAAGTCAAGGTCCAGGAGTCTAATGTTGTGCCAAATGATGTCCTAAACACGAATTTAACAAGCATTTTCTAATCCAACAAATTTTGAATCCCCCCCACCCCCCTTGAAATTTTGCCCATCCCCTTTTCCTAAAAACCCCATATATCTAAAAAACTATCAACTTTATCGAAAAATGTTATAGAATAAAAATGATTTAGAATCAAACATTCTATTAGAAAAGTTCATTAAGATAGAAATTTACGTAATTTTGAAAATTTTCATTTTCTTTTGTCCAAGAGCACCTTATTGTATTAATATAAAATAAGGTGCTTAAGTTACATTATTTATGAGTATATTATGAGTATAATCCAAATTTAAAAAATCCTTTTTTACATTGAATTTTAATAAACAAGCATTGTTTTTACTCTTATTGTTTCTTTTCAGACTGCTTTATTTGAAAAATAAATAAAAAATGAGTCAAACAGCTACAAAACAGCATGACTTTATTCTTGGTCGCTTGCAGGCTGATATTATGAGTTCATCTAAAATTGTTTTACCATCCAATAAAGATGTTCTAAGCTATTTTATTTATTTACGGAGAATGCAGTATAAGGGTCCAAAAGATTCTACTGTTAATGAAGTTCTACAGAAGCTACTAATAATATGGCAAAAAGCATGCATTCCAACTATAGATATTAGTAAAAACCCTAAAGGCAGGAAGATGCTGTTAACTCTAGAAGAAATGCATAATAATTTAATCAAGCACAAAAAAAGAGCAAGCTTTGAAAATGAACTCTCTAATTTCATGAAAATTATGGATTCCCTTTTTGACATCTCTTCTCAAAATGCCGTTGAATTAATCCAAAAAGACCGCATGAGAACTGAGCCTCAGAAAGCATATGATATTTCATTCTTAGAAGATCAAAGAACAAAATGAGAAACATGTTTAGGTTTGCTAGATGCAGATTATGCATCAAAAGTATAGCGCAAGTACATTAGATTAGAGAAAGAAAGAGAAGAAACGCAAAGAGAAACATAAATCAGTGAAGCAAGTGAGTGCTACAGCCAGAACATCAGAGACCCTTCTTTCTAGCACGACCAGTTCTGAGACAGACAGCTATGAAGAGTTTCCGACAGAACCTACAGAAGGACCTTCAAATGCTTCCAGCCCCAAAAATATTCTTGCCTCGCCATTGGTTTCCTCCACTGCAGACAGACTTAATCTCTCTATTGGACAACGGACTGTTTTTGCTGCTGCAGTAGCCATTAGGTGTGGCAAGGATATTGAAAAACTGTCTCTATCCAGGACCACATCTGCAAGAGCCACTCGAAAGACAAGAAAACGAAAATATGAAACTTGCATCAAGGATTTTACTCCTCCTGATCACTGCCTAGTACATTGGGATAGCAAGCTGCTTACTAAATCATGTTCAGAACAAGAAGACCGCCTTGCAATACTTGTTACTGGATACCCAAATGTAGAAAAACTTTTATCAGTTTCTATAATAGATGATTCCACTGGATTGTCTCAAGCCACTTCTGTATTTCAAAGTATTGAAAAATGGAACTTGAAGCAAAATGTCTTTGGAGTATCATTTGATACCACTGCATCCAATTCAGGATGGATGAAAGGTTCCTGTAAGTTACTTGAAGAACTTTTGCAAAAGAAATTGATTTGGTTAGCATGCCGCCATCATGTGGCTGAAAGAGTTTTGTGTGCTGTGTATGAAACCATTTTTGGCCCAAGTAAATCTCCTGAGTTTGAGTTATTCAAAGAATTTCGCGAGTCTAAATGGAAGAAAATTAATACGAAATCTACATACAATGTTCTTCATGTTAAATCAAGGTATCAAAGAGGCCTAAAGGAAGAATGTGTAGAATTTATGACCCAATGTTTAAGAAAATCTGACTGCTTTCCATGTGATGACTATAAGGAAGTTGCTGAAACAACTTTAATGCTTTTAGGAGAGGTTTCCAGAGAAAACAGTCATTGGCGGAAACCTGGTGCAATGCACCGTGCCAGGTGGATGGCAATGATTTTGTATACAAATAAAATGTATGCTTTTGCCCACCAAGCATCATATGATGAATCATTGATTAAGAAATTAAAGAGAATGTGTCTATTTAATGCATTAATTTATGGAAAATACTGGCTTTTATGTTCTAATTCACTAGATAGTCCAGCTAATGATCTGAAGTTTTATCATGATTTGGTGAATTACAAGAAGGAAGATAGGGAAGTTGCAAATGCTGCTTTGAAATCTTTTGCCAATCATTACTGGTATTTGACGGAGGAAGTGGTCCCTTTGAGTTTCTTTGGATCGCTAAGTAATGATGAAAAAGATAAGATCGCAAAATCCTTAAACAAATATCCAGTTCCAGAAAATTATGTATGTGGGCAACCTGTTTTCCCCATTTTAAAGGAAGACACAAAGCTTCATCAGCTAGTAGGTCCAATTTCATGGCATTTATTTCAATGCTGTGGGTCAAAACCAGACTCATGGATAAAGAAACCAGCATCAACATGGGAAGAGGTCGATGACTACAACAAACTAAAAAACATTCTTTCATCTATTAGAGTAGTCAATGATACCGCTGAAAGAGGAATCAAGCTGGTTCAAGACTTTCATGACAAATGTCAAAATGAAGAAGAATTTCAAGGTCTTTTGCAAATTGTGGAAGAGAATAGAAGACTAATTCCTGATCCTAGTAAAGAGACTCTTAAAAGAATGAAACTCAGTAAAGAATAGTTCATTAACAGATAGATTAGGTATTTTTATTTGCAGAGATTGTTTTAATTTAGAAGAGGCTGATTTTTTTTTGTTATTAAATATACCATAAATTGTCTTTTCTTATTTTTATGTTTAAAAAGCTCTTATATCAATGATTTCTAATTAGGAAACTTGTTTCTTTTTATTTTTTTGAGGAAAGTGTTGAATAAAGGAAAAAAAAATGATGGGACCTCACAACTATAGATAAAGTGTTAATTTTTAGCTTTATTTTATATATATATAGTTTTGAGGTTGTCCTCACTTTGTATAGGCTAGTTATAATAAAAACTAATTATGATTTGCATTATAACAAGCAAATACAAAGCCCATCGCCGCGAAGCTGCATTGGGGTGATGCTTCAAAGGTGGCGGTAACACCTTATTTAAGAAGAAGGCACTGCAAGCAAAAATTTTTTTAATTTAAATTTTTAAAAAATTAATGAAAATTTTCAAAATTAAGTAAATTTCTATTTTGATGAACTTTTCTAATATAACTTTTGATTCTAAATCATTTTTATTCTATAACATTTTTCGATAAAGTTGATAGTGTTTGAGATATATGGGTTTTTTAGGAAAAGGGGATGCGCAAAATTTCAAGGGGGGGTGGGGGGGATTCAAAATTTGTCGGATTAGAAAATGCCTGTAAAATTCGTGTTTAGGACATCATTTGGCACAACATTAGACTCCTGGACCTTGACTTTTTGAAAATGACCCAAAAATGGTACACCCTAGCACACGGCAATTGTCGTCTTGGAAGACAGGAGTGGCAATGTGATGCTGCTCCTGGAGATGTAGGGCAAAGGGTACCAATTCATCATTTAGTATGCGGAGGTACGCCTGCTGGTTCAAATTCATCGTCACTGGAACGAGAGGGCCCATTTCGTGGTACGAAAAACATCCCCAGAACATCACGGAACCACCTCCAGCCTGAACACCACCTTCGACGCATTCAGGATTAAAGGCTTCATTGGACCTGCGATGTACTCGTCGCCTCCCATCATTGGAGAACAAACAAAAACAGGACTCATCGGACCAAATTATACGTTTCCAATCTGCCGCAGTCCAGTTTTTGTGCCTCTGAGCCCATTTATAACGTGCCAATTTGTGACCTGCTGTTAACAGCGGCCTCTTCCATGGTACCCTGCTCCAGATGTCCATCGCATGCAGTTCTCGTCGCAATGTCCGTTCGGAAATTGGTCGCTGGAGAACCTCATTGGTTTCTTGGAGCAATTGTTCTCTGGTTTGAAAACGATTTGCAGTTACTAGACGAGAAACATGGCGGTGCTCCCTATTGTCGAGAATTGTTTTCCGGCCACAGTTACGCCGTCGATTTTCAGTTGATTGCGAACTACACCACTCTTTGTAAACTTGCTGGACAGTACGCGTTGACACACCAACAAATTGGGCTACTTCAGACATTTTGTGTCCGTGGGCTCTGCCAAACACGATGGCTCCTTTTTGCCACTGAGTAACGTCTGCCTCACGACCCATTTTGCAGACTATATCCAACAAACACTTTGTTCTTCACCACCTCACGAAACAGATCTGATCCTGTGTGCTACGTCACCGCTACTTGTCACTTACCAATGCTACATCAGCACCCTCTGTGTGACCTTGAACTTCCTACTATCGGTGCTATTAGGGGTGACTAATTTTTTGTCCGGTGTGCTTATGTAGTAAAACGAACACTGTATATATCATGTATACCATAAAACTATACTAACCTAGCCTACCTAATCACAATATATGTGTGTTCCCCTTCTCCGTTTCTTATCACACACCGACCTATGAAAACGAAATGCTTTTCTGTTTTTATCGCACACACACTTATTACCACAAACAATACCTTCCTTGTCTTTCTTAGGGGAAATAAATTCTTTTAACAATACACTGTGTTCTACATAAAAATTAAATACAGCCTCTTCATCATCAAAAAATTTGCATGAAGTTAAACACACTGAATAATTACAACCATCGCAAACCGACGCCATCGTGACACTAAAATCTTATGAGTTCAGGTCAAACCCCCCAATTTTGTTAGCGGTACCTTCCTAACCTTTGTGGGATCAGCCATTCTATCACTCCCAAAAACATGATCCGCGATTTTATCGCTCAAAAAAATAATTTCTTAGCATTAATTTTATAGCTTTAATCGACATTTGCCTTTATATTGTACTTAATAAAAGCTGTTTAAAAAAATGTAAGGAGTCTTATGGTAAACTTTATTTTCAGTTTCCAGAGGCTAGACTGATAGTGAAAAATTACCTAATAATTTTTGGTCTGCCATATTGTCTCAGTCTAGCCATGGGTACAGTGTGTGAAGGTTATGCTCTTACTCCGTTTGAAGTGATTCATAAATTTTTTAAGAATAACTGACTCGTTAGGTCAACTGAATGCCCAGTTAGGTCAACTGAATGCCCGGTTAGGGGAACTGAATGCCCGGTTAGGGGAACTGAATGCCCGGTTAGGGGAACTGAATGCCCGGTTAGGGGAACTGTACACCCTTGACGATTGGTTGGGTTAAGTCATGATATTTTCATTAGTTTAATAATTTATGGCCAGATTCTGAAGGAATCATTTTGTGGAACCGATTCTGAAGGAATCATTTATCTTATCACTCCGTCATAACCCAACCCAACCCAACTCAATCCAGTGGATTGGATTGAGTTGGGTTGGGTTATGAAACTTATGTTTTTCCTATGTTTTTTGAGGTGATTCACTCGAATTTGATACCCATTTCCACCGCAAATCACTCGTTTTTGATTCCCCCCACCCAAAACCCCCGATTTCCCACGCATTCCCCCATATTGTGGGGGGAGGGGAATCACAAAAACGAGTAATTTGCGACGGAAATGAATGTCATTTTCGGATGAATCACATCAGAAACCACCGGAAAACCTAATTTTTATTTTTCAAAGAGAGTTGTGGTTGAAACTATAACTTTACACTAAATTTTGCTTGTTTCAATTGTCTCATACACACTTAGCATAGGGTTTATGTTGGTAATTATTCGTTTTTTGACCCAGTCTCTTTTTATAATGAGAGCAAACTTTTCTGGTCAATTTTGAGGTGCTCTGCACGAATCTGCCATCCGTTTCCTGTGCAAATGCGTAGTTTTCGAGATATCATCATCTTGAAAACTACGCATTTGCACAGGAAACGGATGGCAGTTTCATACAAAACACCTCAAAATTAACCAGAAAAGTTTGCACTCATCATTTTCATTTAAACTACCGCCCCCGTACCCCCGAGACCTAAATTATACAAATGATAATGTAATAACATGTGCCAACCTTGCATGGGTAGTCCGCTAAATTTCGCCTGCCCTTAAACTGAAATGACACGTTTATTTTTAGGATTTTTTTTAAGGCATCTAAAGACCTTCTGGTCTTTTCTTAAAATACAAGCACTATTGTATTTAGGGCAAGTCACGGATGTCTTAATTATTCCGTGATTGAAAAAAAAGTCTAAACTCTTGTTTTCATCGAGGGCAATATGGCGGATCACGTCTTCAAAATCAAGTTCACAAGATTGACACGTCATAATACTAGAACAAAAATCACCACACTAACAAGAAACAGAAAGAAGTAGGCAAAAGCAAGAAAAAGTAGCCAAAAATAGCCAAAAAATCTCCAGAAAAGGTAGCCAAAATAAACAAACTAACCGAAATTTATATACATACATATTAGAAAGTAGAAAATATTTTTTTTATAAAAAAGTACATTTTATACAAATTTGCACAAGATAATATATATATTTTCTTATTCAGTTTTGATTGGTTATTCAATATATATTGCTGTTATAGCTGGTTGTGACTGGGTCAAAAAACGAATATTAACCGTTATGTTGATTACAATATAGTTTACATTGGTATACAGTACAATATAGCCAAAATTGGGGTTTTACTATTATTGTCCATTGGTTCTTCCTAGGTTAATGGTACCCTCAAATAATGAAGGTTCTACTGTATTTTGCGAAACTGTATTGCAGAAAGTACAAATTAAAATCATTACATGACGCACCATGATGCTCTTTTAAGTCATTAAAAAAGGCTAATTGCCTTAATCATAATGATGGCATTGCTTAACACTTTCAGTTTCACTCAACCTAATATTGCTTCTTCTTCTTCTTAGCACTTTCTCTACTGTCGCTCGGCCTTTTCATTGGCATTTTGATACATGTAAAACCACTACAACATAATAAAAACACCAAATATAAAGGACGAATGGAGGAGAGCTCAAGGAATGGTGGAAAATGCTTACAACTGGCCACAACAAATACGCTGATTGGCTGGCAAGTGACAACAAACACTAATTGGTTGCTAGTCCACAAACTTATACGCTCCATGCTATATCCATTGTGCTTCTTGCATCAAAATTTTTTGATTCAAGAAGCACAATGGATAAAGTGCAAAGTGTATAACAAACAAACAGACATGCCTGGAGATAAACATATTATTAAAGAAGAATGTACGTACTAAATATGGATTGTAATTTAAAGATGCAGGAATTTAGTTAAAATTAACCACAGTCATCTTTAACCCTTAAACACTGGTCGACATCCATTGATGTTCTCTTAGAAAATGCCGGTCAACATCAATTGAGGCGTAAGAATAGAAAGTGCGTATGCCCAAAAATCAAGTTTTGAGATACACACATTTATTAAAATTAACGAATGTTATTACTCATTAATGACTGAACCGAGTTTAATGGTTTTGGTCTCAAGCCCGTGTGAGGGCGTGTCACCAGTGGTGTAGTGCTGTGGGAACGGCGTTCCCTTACTTTTTTTGGTAGACGGAACGGCGTTCCCTTACTTTTTTTGGGAGACGGAACGGCGTTCCCTCACTATTTCAAATAAATCCGAACTTACAAATCTCTAACGTCATGAAATTTTAATTTTCACCCCTAGAAGAAATATGAGAAAGAATCATTAACTATTTCATTTCTTTTACCTTCGACTGAGGCAATGCTAGCCTATAAAGATCTGGTGAAACAGTCACCACCACCACAGCGTACCAGTTGTTAACTTTTTTTAGTTAATCATTCCAGTTGTTAGCTATTTTTATTGATCGTGCTGGATGTCATATATCTAATGACACTGGAAATACTGCATCTTCAACCTTGGAATATATCCTAATATCCAGTGCATATGACCTCAAAATATCCCTGAAATTGGTCAGATTTCAAAAGATTTCCCGGGGGGCTTACAGTGCCCCCGGACCTCCAGTTGTATGGGCTCGCCGCGCTCGCCATTGTCCCCCCCGCATCTGAGTAACACTTTCAAAATGCGTTCCCTCACTTCTTTATTTAGCACTACACCACTGCGTGTCTCACACACGGAATACAGCATGCTGATTGGTTACTGCTCGAAAACAAGATATCTGAAAACTGGGGATAAGCCTGTGTTATTCTAATGGCCTCAATTGATGTTTTAGGTTTTTCCACAAATGACAGTCAACATCTATGGATGCTTTACCTTTCCCATCTTTGTTTGGTTTAAAATGACTCATAAAATCACTACAAAATTATTCTTCAATTCTTTTTTCCCCATTTTATTGCACATAGTGGGTTTATCGATCACATCCTTACCCGGTGTTAAAGGGTTAAAACATACTGTGCTAACTTGAAGGGTAAAGAACCAGAAGTTGAAATATAACTGAAGGATGGTGGCTATGATATATACATTATTTTCAATAATCAAAAGGAGGAAGACAAGGATCCCAAAAGTGATGACACTGTTGTTCTTTAAGTTGGTACACTATGTATGCGCAATGCACATACATATACATACAGTCTGACCCCACAAATCCGGGATAATGGAGTATGGTGACCTACCCAGATTACTCGAATTCATGGATTAGCAGAATAGGCTTCCATGATTTACGATTTATAGAGGAAGACTGATTTTGATCCAAAGTGTCCCTGAAAACATGGAAATACTGTATTGTATACCTGAAAACAATTAAATAGACATGACAACAAAATATAATATTAATATACTGTATAAAACTAACCTTTTTGAATGCCCCCAAGGTTGGGTAATATTCCTCCCAAGTTCTTACTATATGTGTGGAGTGAGCTTCGGGGTGATTACCATTTTTGTTCAATTTACCTTGATATTTAGTATACTTAAAATTTTTACAATTTTTCCAGGTCAGAAAACCGATCCTGGAATAGTGAGGGCCCAGATTATAGAATCCCAGATTTATGGGGTCAGACTGGACTGTACAGTAAGTACTTTTGTATGAGATTGTACAGCCTTAAATTTTATATCGATTTATGATTTTAAGTCTATTTAGGAATGTACACATCACATTTTTTACTTTTTAATTTTCTTAATTTTTTTGAGAATTTAAAAAATTAATTTGGTTTTCATACATTCACAAATTTGTACGTATCAGGATCGCAGTGGCACAGCCAGGGGGGGGGGGGGCAAGGGGGGGCCATGGCGCAGCCGAAATCTGTGGAATCTATGGTTTTTTTAGTTCTATTATTTGACGTCACGTAAGCTGGAAAGGCGTGCGTCGCTCTCCTTAAGAATAGAGATATTAGTTCCTCGAGTAAAGTCGGTTATTTTTTTGCGGTACGCAGGGGCTACCTTTACGTGACCATCGCGACTCTGGTCCGCTGTCTATTGATACGCCAATCGAAAACGATGGAAATTTTCGTGCATCTTTGCGACTGAGACTTGATGCGGGTGACTCAGTTTTAAAGCATCATCTAGTTACCTGCCCCTGTAATGCCACCTATCTAAGCTGGCAAACTCAAAACGAGATCATTTCGTGTGTTGGCATTATGGTGAGAAATAGTATAGTCGAAAATGCAAGCCAGGCTCGAATGTTCAGTTATCGCAGATGAAACAACGGACTCATCCATAAATAGGCTGACCATACCAGGCGCGGATCCAGGGGGGGGGGGGGTCGAGGGGGTCCGGACCCCCCCCTGCTCACGGTGACCAACGATTTTTCGAGCGCTAACTTATGTAGCAAAGACCTCTTCCCGAACTTGGTCGTACTCTTACAGATTGCATGCATCATTCCAGTGACAAGCTGTGAAGCAGAGAGGTCATTTTCTGCAGTGAGGAGACATAAAACTTCACTTCGATCAACAATGGGTGAGGAGCGTCTCACTTCACTGGTGCTCATGAACATGTACTATGACACTCCAATTGAGACTGACAAAGTGGTCCGAATGTTCATACAGAAACATCCGCGGCGTTTGTTTGCTCCTATATATGAAAAATAAGACCTGAAGACTTAAAATGGCTTAAGGTACATGTATCCCGGTTGCCACAAAATTAATTTCCTTAAAAAGAATAAAGAAAAAAAAGTTTATGTCCGATCCTGAGACATTTCAGACCTGGCCTGGGTGTGTGAACAAGCAGGATTTTGATAACGGGAATATACTTCAAATCCATCTAAAGCTATCTTCAAATATGAAAATTTCCTACCGAGGGGGGGACACCCCCTTCGGGCACCCCCCCTGGCGCTCGCTTCGCTCGCGCGTCCTCGGCCTTCCGCCAAGGACATATCAGTAACGAGCCCCACCAAGACTGGACCCCTCTGCTTAAATTCCTGGATCCGCCCCTACATACGTACCGTTTTGAACGGGACAGTACCTACGTTTACCTACATTTTTGTATGGGTTCTGTCACTGAAGAATAATTGTAAGCTCAATATGTTTATGTACTTACTTTTTCATGAATACAGAATATTACATAACCCCCGTCCCTTTTTTGCCATCCCAATGTCCCGTTTTTGTCTCAAGGAAATATGGTCAGCCTATCCATAAAGGACCAACTCACCCTTCTTTTTCGAGTTGTCAATAATAAGGGAAATGTTCATGAAGAATTCCTAGGCTTTGAAGAAGTTGTAGATGGTACTGGGAAAGGTTTGGCAGATATGATTATGTCAAAATTGGAAACATATGGGCTAAATCTGAATTTCCTCGGAGGCCATGCATATGCTGGCTGTGCATCAATGAAGGGACACACTAACGGTGCACAGGAGTGTATCAGAGAGGTGTACAACAAAGCAGTCTATACGCATTCCAGCAGCCATGTCCTCAATCTGATTGTTAGCGAGGCTGCTAAGGTAAAGGAAATCAATAACTGTATAGGCACCATCAAAGAGACCACGAATTTTATTCGATCAAGCTCAAAGCGTTTAAGGCAATTCAAGGATGAGGCTTCTTCATCCACCAAATGAAATCTCTACTTTCTATGTGTGAAACTCGGTGGATCGAGCGGCACGATAGCATGACCTGTTTCAATCAGCACCTAGTCAGTCAACACAGCATCATCTGAGGCCACACAGTTGCTTGCTGCGCTGAATACCCACAGATTTCTTGTGGCTATGTATGTGGCTGGTTACTTTGCTAGTTTCTTATTACCTCTTTCGGCGCAATATATACATATTGAGCTTACAATTATTCTTCAGTGACAGAACCCATAAAAAACCCATAAAACAAACGGTACTGTCCCGTTCAAAACGGTACGTATGGTCAGCCTACTAACTGGGGTGTCTACCCCACGCTATCACAACCACAGACTTGTTCTCATGTGCTAAGCATGAAGAATCTTGGAGCCTTTTATCCAAATATATTTTGTTTAATTTGAATTCTACTTACACTTCCATTTACCTCTATCAGTTGAGCGTAGCTTTAGCTGTTTGCGACGCTTGAAAACATACTTGAGAACTATAAAGTCAGAAGAAAGGTTATCGGGTGTTGCCATGAACCATGATGATGAACATCCACTGTGGCAAAGTGCCCAAAGCTGAGGATGTAATTGAAAAAATGGCATCCAAACAACATTCGAGAAAATTGAATTTGTTTCTTTAATATGCTGTACAGTTCCTGCTTGATTTAGATGTGTATTTGCACACGTACCTATTTGTAAATACACACATTTATATATTTATATATATAGGTATATTTGTATTTTACAAATTTCGCGCGTTTACTTAATGCGTACCAGTTGTTTTCTTCAGTTTCTTGCATTCAAAAGGGTTTATATTTTAGAGGTAGTGTATCTGTATCATCATGTGTGTATACTTATTTTTTTCGGCTTTTACAATATGCACATCATAGTTTGACGTCATACATTGTATAAACTGTATTTCTTATATGTACTACCAATTAAGTAACAGGAAATAAATGTTTATTATAGGTTATAATGCATTTATTTACTCAACTTGTTTTGACGTATTATACGTTTAGCCAATATCTTTTAATTCTATATATTAAAATGGCTTATATAGCACTTGCAACCCCCCCCCCCCCCCCGAAGTAAAAGTCTGCTGCCCCTGCAGGGTCGTACATATTGGGGGATTGCTGTGTAGAAAATTCTTATAAACTGCACAAAGATCTTGATGGTTAGGTGCCAGGGCTCGGAGGAGATTGTAGACACCAATCAACCAGGGAAGTACTTTAAGGGGGATGACGTTAGACAAAAGATAGGGAGTGCTGGAACTCCCATTTCTCCTATTACTGTCCTCCTCAGCTCATCTTTTTTTCTCATCTACCCTGTGAGTAGCCCTGCATGCTCTGAAACAAACTCCTCTCCCTATTCTTCACTACATACACATGCATCTTACACACTACACAATCTTTTCAAAAAATAAAAAGTAACAGCCTCAGAGTCCTCTCAGGAGGGGACCATAAATGCCCCCACTTCTGGCTCACCCACTGGCAATACCAGGAATGCAGACAGTCAGCAGGGCTGGATCTGCTACTGCACATTTGGGATGTTCTGAACCTCTACCTGATTCACTTTTCGTAAACTTCTGAAACATTTATGGCCTTTCCTCAAATTTTCAATATGTTGACCACTACCTATCCTACTCTAAACTTCGCCTTCTCTTCCTCAGGTGTCTGGGATGACTAACAGAAACCCCTTTTCTGTATCCTCTTACTTCCTCCATACTCAATTTCATTCCAAAGGTGGATGTTGCATATATGTAAGCAATGACCTAACTTGTTCTCATATTCCTGAACTCAATCCTCCAAATTCTACTCTCTCTGGGAATGGCTTACATGTCAATCTCAAATTAAATACATCTGTACTCTCTACCTTTCTCCAAATTGTATTGACTACCCAAAATACTTTGACTAACTCAGTTCCAAACTGGAATACATTCTATCCCACTCTCCTATTGCTGAAATCTACATTTTAGATTTCAATGTTCACGACCAGCTTTGGCTTTCCTCTCATTTTACTAAAACCCCCTGGTGAACAGATTACAACTTTTCTATCCTCAATGACTAGAGCAGATTATACAGCACCCTATCATATCCCTGATCACCTTGGAGACAGGACCAACCTTATGGATTATTTCTCACCTCATCCTTCTTGTTCTGTCAGACATTTTTCCCCATTGTCCATTGTCCTCCAACCACAATCTTGTATCTGTTTCCTGTCTTTCACTCCAATTCATTCTTTCAATCCTCCCAAGAGAGGTGCCTTTGGTACTTTGGTGCCACTGATGGGGAGGTCTTTGGGCGTATTTCTCTGATTTCCCATGGAAAGATTACTACTTCATGGCTGGGGCTCCAAGATCAAAGTGTGCTGAAACACATCATGAAAGTAATTCTCGTGGGCATGGAAGCAAACATTCTATATTCTATTCCTACTACTAATGCAAAAAAAACCTTGGTTCAACGTCATTTGTTCTAATGCTATCCATAAACAGAGAGGAGGCTTTCAAAACGTACATTATTATCCAACTCTGACTCTCGCCAGCTTATATTTCTGTCCAGAATTGTTCAAAATCTGTTCTTTGACTCGCCAAAAATACCTTCATCCAACGAAAATGTAAAAATGTATCCAATTCAAATTCTTCTCTTTTCTGACAGCTAGCTAAGAACCTCTTCACAACTTTACTTCGTCTTCTTTCCTTCCTCTTTTCCATTCCAATGGCGCAGTTGCAGTCTCTTCTCTGACAAAGCTGAACTCTTCGCTCAAACTTTCGCCTCCAATTCAACCTGGACGATTCCGGTGCTGTTCTTCCATCTCCTCCCCCCTCTGACTTTATTATGTCTGAAATTAACTCTTCTAAAGATGTTTTTTCCGCCCTATCTGAGCTCAACTCTAGGAAGGCATATGGTCCTGATGGTGTTCCTCCTGTTCTTCTTAAGAACTGTGCTGACACCCTGCTTAGGGAAACTCATCTTCGTCTTTCATCTAGTACTTTTTCTTCCTGCTGGAAGTTCGCTTTCATTCAGCATATCCCAAAGAAGGGTGACCATTCTCAACCACCGCAACTATCATCCAATTGCTTTGATTTCTTGCCTTTCTAAAGTTTTTGAATTTACCCTTAATAGGAAGATTCTTAAACACCTTTCTTCTCACAATCTTCTTTCAGATCGTCAGTATGGATTCCGCAAGGGACGCTTTACTGGTGATCTTCTTGCATATCTCTCTGACTCTTGGTCATCCTCCTTTCGGGATTTCGGTGAAACTTTTGCTATTGCACTCAGGGGCGTCATTGCTCTAAAATAGTGGGGGGGGGGGGTGCACTTCACCTTCAAACAGCGAATCAAACAATACTCTGAGTAGCGGTTGTGTAATATATCAATGTCCTAATTTACCATTTACCTGTTTTTATTATTTTTCTCAGAATGTTGAAAAAAAAAAGTTGTATTTAATCATTTTAAGTCTTTCTTTATTTAAACATTTTTTTTGCAGAAAAAAGAAACGCAATACAAACTATTTATAATATTTAACCTTTCATGTAACATAATATCACACATATGTTTAACATAAATAAATCTTTTATTACCTGTAGACAACAGATGTCAATGTACATAAACTGGTAACAAAATATGTTCGTGAAATATAAAAAATAAATATACACTGGTGTCCATGACAATAATTTATAATATTGTTATTAGGTGCCATTAATAGTTAGCATTTATAGCAATTCATCCACGAAAGTGGGGGGGCACAACTGGTAGGGTGTCCCTCCTTTGTAAAAAGTGAGGGGGTGGGACATGTCCCCTGCGTCCCCCCACCGCAATCAACGCCCATGATTGCACTAAACATTATCAAAAGCTTTTGATAGTCTCGCATAGATCTTTAATTTCGAAACTGCCCTCCTTCAGTTTCTATCGTTCTATCTGTGCCTTCATCTCAAATTTCCTTTCTGGCCGATTTATAGATGCAGTTGTAGATGGCCACTTTTGTTCTCCAAAAGCTATTAACAGTGGTGTTCCTCAGGGTTCTGTTCTGTCACCCATTCTTTTCCTTTTATTTATTAATGATCTTTTAATTCGCACTTCCTGTCCTATTCACTCCTATGCCGATGATTCCACTCTTCGCTTCTCCACCCACTTCCCAAAGCGTCCCTCTCAACAGTCACTCCATGATTCGCGTTGGGTAGCTATGGAGCACCTGACCTCTCATCTTTCTACTATCTCTAATTGGGGCAGAGAAAACCTTCTGGCTTTCAATGTGAGGTGACGTGTATGTATATATATGTATATAGTCTAAAAGTCACTAAAGGGTAAATATCACTAAATCTAAGCTGAATGGCAAGAGCAAGTCATAAACGAACCAACGCGGCTGTTCGTATTGCTTTGGTCTGGGCTAGACATGTTTTTTCCTATCTGACCTAATCTTTGGTGCTGAGTATAATTAGGTGATGTTTCTAAGGTGACAAATCGGGTAGGAAGTTGTTTGTACTTAAGTATAGTTAGGGGTAATGTCTATAGCTTCTAAATTGGTAATGTCTATAGCTTCTAAATTGGTAATGTAAGAGAGAGTTAGGTAGGCTGTTTGTGGGACACAGGAATAAAACGGTAGGCTTCAAAGAATACCTAATTCAACGCACCGGTAAGTGCTTTAGATTGTTTGCTAGAACCTGAGTAACCTAACTGGGGTGTCTACCCCACGCTATCACATTTGGCGACGAGGATGGGATTTGGCTCATTTGGTTAAATTTTGTTAAATTTGGCTTATTGGGTTCAAGTGGTGGTTTGGAAAATTGGATGTAGCCTAGTCGGTCGTCCGATTTGGTTTGTTTGTGTGGGTAAGCTACCGTACTATAGCGTAGGTCCCGCCGGCCTAACTCTGAAACTAATTCCTACTCAGCCCTAACTCTGAAACTAATTCCTACTCAGCCCTAACTCTAAAACTAATTCCTACTCAGCCCTAACTCTAAAACTAATTCCTACTCAGCCCTAACTCTAAAACTAATTCCTACTCAGCCCTAACTCTAAAACTAATTCCTACTCAGCCCTAACTCTAAAACTAATTCCTACTCAGCCCTAACTCTAAAACTAATTCCTACTCAGCCCTAACTCTAAAACTAATTCCTACTCAGCCCTAACTCTAAAACTAATTCCTACTCAGCCCTAACTCTAAAACTAATTCCTACTCAGCCCTAACTCTAAAACTAATTCCTACTCAGCCCTAACTCTAAACTAATTCCTACTCAGCCCTAACTCTAAAACTAATTCCTACTCAGCCCTAACTCTAAAACTAATTCCTACTCAGCCCTAACTCTAAAACTAATTCCTACTCAGCCCTAACTCTAAAACTAATTCCTACTCAGCCCTAACTCTAAAACTAATTCCTACTCAGCCCTAACTCTAAAACTAATTCCTACTCAGCCCTAACTCTAAAACTAATTCCTACTCAGCCCTAACTCTAAAACTAATTCCTACTCAGCCCTAACTCTAAAACTAATTCCTACTCAGCCCTAACTCTAAAACTAATTCCTACTCAGCCCTAACTCTAAAACTAATTCCTACTCAGCCCTAACTCTAAAACTAATTCCTACTCAGCCCTAACTCTAAAACTAATTCCTACTCAGCCCTAACTCTAAAAACTAATTCCTACTCAGCCCTAACTCTAAAACTAATTCCTACTCAGCCCTAACTCTAAAACTAATTCCTACTCAGCCCTAACTCTAAAACTAATTCCTACTCAGCCCTAACTCTAAAACTAATTCCTACTCAGCCCTAACTCTAAAACTAATTCCTACTCAGCCCTAACTCTAAAACTAATTCCTACTCAGCCCTAACTCTAAAACTAATTCCTACTCAGCCCTAACTCTAAAACTAATTCCTACTCAGCCCTAACTCTAAAACTAATTCCTACTCAGCCCTAACTCTAAAACTAATTCCTACTCAGCCCTAACTCTAAAACTAATTCCTACTCAGCCCTAACTCTAAAACTAATTCCTACTCAGCCCTAACTCTAAAACTAATTCCTACTCAGCCCTAACTCTAAAACTAATTCCTACTCAGCCCTAACTCTAAAACTAATTCCTACTCAGCCCTAACTCTAAAACTAATTCCTACTCAGCCCTAACTCTAAAACTAATTCCTACTCAGCCCTAACTCTAAAACTAATTCCTACTCAGCCCTAACTCTAAAACTAATTCCTACTCAGCCCTAACTCTAAAACTAATTCCTACTCAGCCCTAACTCTAAAACTAATTCCTACTCAGCCCTAACTCTAAAACTAATTCCTACTCAGCCCTAACTCTAAAACTAATTCCTACTCAGCCCTAACTCTAAAACTAATTCCTACTCAGCCCTAACTCTAAAACTAATTCCTACTCAGCCCTAACTCTAAAACTAATTCCTACTCAGCCCTAACTCTAAAACTAATTCCTACTCAGCCCTAACTCTAAAACTAATTCCTACTCAGCCCTAACTCTAAAACTAATTCCTACTCAGCCCTAACTCTAAAACTAATTCCTACTCAGCCCTAACTCTAAAACTAATTCCTACTCAGCCCTAACTCTAAAACTAATTCCTACTCAGCCCTAACTCTAAAACTAATTCCTACTCAGCCCTAACTCTAAAACTAATTCCTACTCAGCCCTAACTCTAAAACTAATTCCTACTCAGCCCTAACTCTAAAACTAATTCCTACTCAGCCCTAACTCTAAAACTAATTCCTACTCAGCCCTAACTCTAAAACTAATTCCTACTCAGCCCTAACTCTAAAACTAATTCCTACTCAGCCCTAACTCTAAAACTAATTCCTACTCAGCCCTAACTCTAAAACTAATTCCTACTCAGCCCTAACTCTAAAACTAATTCCTACTCAGCCCTAACTCTAAAACTAATTCCTACTCAGCCCTAACTCTAAAACTAATTCCTACTCAGCCCTAACTCTAAAACTAATTCCTACTCAGCCCTAACTCTAAAACTAATTCCTACTCAGCCCTAACTCTAAAACTAATTCCTACTCAGCCCTAACTCTAAAACTAATTCCTACTCAGCCCTAACTCTAAAACTAATTCCTACTCAGCCCTAACTCTAAAACTAATTCCTACTCAGCCCTAACTCTAAAACTAATTCCTACTCAGCCCTAACTCTAAAACTAATTCCTACTCAGCCCTAACTCTAAAACTAATTCCTACTCAGCCCTAACTCTAAAACTAATTCCTACTCAGCCCTAACTCTAAAACTAATTCCTACTCAGCCCTAACTCTAAAACTAATTCCTACTCAGCCCTAACTCTAAAACTAATTCCTACTCAGCCCTAACTCTAAAACTAATTCCTACTCAGCCCTAACTCTAAAACTAATTCCTACTCAGCCCTAACTCTAAAACTAATTCCTACTCAGCCCTAACTCTAAAACTAATTCCTACTCAGCCCTAACTCTAAAACTAATTCCTACTCAGCCCTAACTCTAAAACTAATTCCTACTCAGCCCTAACTCTAAAACTAATTCCTACTCAGCCCTAACTCTAAAACTAATTCCTACTCAGCCCTAACTCTAAAACTAATTCCTACTCAGCCCTAACTCTAAAACTAATTCCTACTCAGCCCTAACTCTAAAACTAATTCCTACTCAGCCCTAACTCTAAAACTAATTCCTACTCAGCCCTAACTCTAAAACTAATTCCTACTCAGCCCTAACTCTAAAACTAATTCCTACTCAGCCCTAACTCTAAAACTAATTCCTACTCAGCCCTAACTCTAAAACTAATTCCTACTCAGCCCTAACTCTAAAACTAATTCCTACTCAGCCCTAACTCTAAAACTAATTCCTACTCAGCCCTAACTCTAAAACTAATTCCTACTCAGCCCTAACTCTAAAACTAATTCCTACTCAGCCCTAACTCTAAAACTAATTCCTACTCAGCCCTAACTCTAAAACTAATTCCTACTCAGCCCTAACTCTAAAACTAATTCCTACTCAGCCCTAACTCTAAAACTAATTCCTACTCAGCCCTAACTCTAAAACTAATTCCTACTCAGCCCTAACTCTAAAACTAATTCCTACTCAGCCCTAACTCTAAAACTAATTCCTACTCAGCCCTAACTCTAAAACTAATTCCTACTCAGCCCTAACTCTAAAACTAATTCCTACTCAGCCCTAACTCTAAAACTAATTCCTACTCAGCCCTAACTCTAAAACTAATTCCTACTCAGCCCTAACTCTAAAACTAATTCCTACTCAGCCCTAACTCTAAAACTAATTCCTACTCAGCCCTAACTCTAAAACTAATTCCTACTCAGCCCTAACTCTAAAACTAATTCCTACTCAGCCCTAACTCTAAAACTAATTCCTACTCAGCCCTAACTCTAAAACTAATTCCTACTCAGCCCTAACTCTAAAACTAATTCCTACTCAGCCCTAACTCTAAAACTAATTCCTACTCAGCCCTAACTCTAAAACTAATTCCTACTCAGCCCTAACTCTAAAACTAATTCCTACTCAGCCCTAACTCTAAAACTAATTCCTACTCAGCCCTAACTCTAAAACTAATTCCTACTCAGCCCTAACTCTAAAACTAATTCCTACTCAGCCCTAACTCTAAAACTAATTCCTACTCAGCCCTAACTCTAAAACTAATTCCTACTCAGCCCTAACTCTAAAACTAATTCCTACTCAGCCCTAACTCTAAAACTAATTCCTACTCAGCCCTAACTCTAAAACTAATTCCTACTCAGCCCTAACTCTAAAACTAATTCCTACTCAGCCCTAACTCTAAAACTAATTCCTACTCAGCCCTAACTCTAAAACTAATTCCTACTCAGCCCTAACTCTAAAACTAATTCCTACTCAGCCCTAACTCTAAAACTAATTCCTACTCAGCCCTAACTCTAAAACTAATTCCTACTCAGCCCTAACTCTAAAACTAATTCCTACTCAGCCCTAACTCTAAAACTAATTCCTACTCAGCCCTAACTCTAAAACTAATTCCTACTCAGCCCTAACTCTAAAACTAATTCCTACTCAGCCCTAACTCTAAAACTAATTCCTACTCAGCCCTAACTCTAAAACTAATTCCTACTCAGCCCTAACTCTAAAACTAATTCCTACTCAGCCCTAACTCTAAAACTAATTCCTACTCAGCCCTAACTCTAAAACTAATTCCTACTCAGCCCTAACTCTAATAATTCCTACTCAGCCCTAACTCTAAAACTAATTCCTACTCAGCCCTAACTCTAAACTAATTCACTTCAGCCCTAACTCTAATACAATTCACTATTCAGCCCTAACTGGGGAGTAACTAGATCAAATTTAAACCTAATCTAACCTACTTCACGTGATTTGGCCTAATTCGGTTTTGCTCTAGCATGTCGGTGATTGGCCATATAAGCCCCTACGAAGACTCTGGGGAGGACTTCGAAGCTTATGCCACTAGGGTGAGGTTGTTTTTCGAGGCAAATTCCATTCCGGATGCTAAGAAAGTACCTACCTTTTTAACTATAATAGGCCCTAAAACGTTTGGTTTAGTTATGGACCTAGTTTCTCCTAAAGCACCGGAAACTTGCACCTATAATGAATTGGTACAGGCCCTAACCGATCACTACAAACCCGAGTAGTTCTCATCTATGAACGTTTCAAATTTTATTCAAGGCATCAGACGGGAAATGAAAGCATTGCAGAGTTTGTTGCAGGAATAAAAAGCCATAGCCGTACGTGTAAATTTGGGGACAAATTAGATGAAATGCTAAGAGATAGGTTTGTAATGGGTCTCAAAGAGGAGTCTACCCAGAGAGCCCTATTAGCCATACAGGACCTAACTTTTAGTCAGGCTGTAGAAATAGCTACGGCTAGAGAAGCAGCTGCTAAAGATGTTAGAGCTTTTAAATCAGTAGTAAAGCCCAACACGTAAATAGCTTTAAATCTTCTAGGCCTGGCAGACCTAACGAGCCTACTAGACAGGCAAATAAAAGGTATGAGGCGAATACGACTAAGCCTACTAATTCTACTAAGCCTTCCAAGCCATGTACAGGGTGTGGAAAACACCATTGGAAGAAGATTGCCCTTTTAAAGAAGCAGTTTGCCGAAACTGTAGTAAAATAGGCCACATAGCTAAAGTGTGTTTTTCAAAGAAAACGAAGGGTGAAAATTCTAATTTTAACTTCTAGTGTAAATCCTGAAAGGGGAAATACTTCGAACATTGGAGTGGAGTACCTATTTTATGAGCACAAAGTGGGAATAATACAGGCCCATATATTGTAGAGGTAGGCCTAAATGGAATTACAGTTCCTCTAGAACTGGATACAGGTGCTGCCCGGACTGTCATGTCCAGGAGGTTTTTGAGGGAACTTTCGAAACACCTAAACTACATGCCTCTAAAACTATTTGAAGAAATATGGGACATACAAATACCTATTTGTGGAGAAGCATACGTCACAGTTACACTCAACCAGAAAACTTTGTCTCATCCCTTAACCCTTTTAGTGGTGGATGAGCAAGGGCCTACTCTACTAGGCCGTGATTGGATTGATGCTTTGAAAATGCCGATTGACAAAATCTTGCCAAGGGGTCAGGCAGATGTGCATACACTCTCATATCCATCTGACATAGACTCATTGTTAAGGAGTTTTCTTCTGTTTTTGGGCCTGAAGTAGGCAACCTAAAAGGCCATCAGGTCTGCATAGAAGTAGATCCTAATGTAACTCCGAAATTTTGTAAGGCTCGTTCAATTGCGCATGCACTGCGGGAGAAGGTAGATTTAGAAATTGACAGGCTGCTAAAAGATAAAATTATTGAACCAGTCACACACGCTAAGTGGGCTGCCCCAGTAGTTCCTGTACTAAAACCGGACAAGTCCGTGCGGTTATGTGGGATTACCGTTTAACAGCAAATAGAGCCGTCCTTCTAGATTGCTATCCTATACCCAAGCCTGATGAATTTTTAGCTCTCTTGCTGGGGGTAAATATTTCACAAAACTCGATATGTCCCAAGCCTATGCTCAACTAAGTTTAGATGAAAACTCTAAAGAATTAACTATCATAAATACGCACCGAGGCCTATATAAGTACAATAGGCTATGCTATGGAATAGCATCGGCTCCGGGTATTTTTCAGAGGACAATGGACCAAGTTCTAGGTCACATTCCAGGGTACTTTGCTTTCTAGATGATGTCCTCATTTCAGGTTCGTCTAAAAAAGAACACCTAACTAGATTAACCACGGTTCTAAAAAGACTCCGGGATGCCGGACTTAAGCTAAAGAGAGAAAAGTGTTCATGGGTCACTAATGAGGTTTCATATTTAGGGTTCCGCATAGATGCCTCAGGCATTCATCCAACGGTGGATAAACTAGAAGCAATAGAAAAGGCACCACCTCCACAAAACATCACACAGTTACAAGCTTATTTAGGTCTCCTAAACTTTTATAGGAAATTTTTGCCTAATGCATCGACTTTCCTTGAACCCCTAAATAAGCTATTACGATCTGGGGAACAGTGGAGATGGGAGAAAACTCAAAAGGAGCATTTGAGGCTTCCAAGGACGTACTACTAAAGTCCACTCTCCTAGTGCATTATGATCCTAAACTTCCTCTCGTAGTTTCAGCAGACAGCAGTTCTTATGGAATTGGGGCAGTGTTATCTCACCACATTGATGGTGTAGATAGGCCTATCTGTTTTGCTTCTAGAACACTAACTGAGACGGAAAGACGATATGCACAAGTGGAACGTGAAGCATTAGCCTTAGTATTTGCAGTAAAAAAATTTCATTTCTATCTATGGGGTCATGAATTTAAACTAATTACTGACCATAAGCCTCTTTTAGGTTTATTTTCACCTAATAAAAATATTCCAGTTATGGCCTCAGGTAGGACTCAACGATGGGCACTGATTCTACAAGCCTATAAATTTGACTTGGTGGAGTTTTTGGAATCCACTCCAGTATCTGCAGTACAAATAGAGCAGTGGACAAAATCAGACCCTATTCTGTCTAGGGTCATCCATTTCTGCTCAGTTGGTTGGCCTACTAAGGTTGAGAGTGAATTACAGCCTTTTTATCAACGTCAGTCTGGCCTCTCGATTCAAAATGGCCGTCTCTTATGGGGCCACAGTGTGATTATTCCAAATAAAGGCAGGTCGAATTTAGTGAAGGAACTTCACGCTGAACACATGGGCGCAACAAAAATGAAAGAGCTGGCGAGAGCTTATTTCTGGTGGCCTGGTTTAGATGGAGAACTCGAATCATTGGTTCGTTCCTGTCAAAGCTGCCTAGAGAACAGAGATCTCCCAAGGAAAAGTCCACTTCATCCTTGGGAATGGCCTACTATACCGTGGCATAGGATCCATGTTGACTATGCAGGTCCTATAAATAATACTTATTTCCTAGTCATTGTGGACGCCTACTCTAAGTGGGTGGAAATTCTTCCAACCACTTCCACGACTTCGGGTGTTACTATTCGCTTACTCCGTTCGGTTTTCGCTCGATGGGGTTTACCCGTACTCCTGGTTTCCGACAATGGTACTTGTTTTACCAGTGAGGAATTTCGTTCCTTCGTCCACCTAAATGGCATTAGACATGTCCGGTCTAGTATTTTCCACCCGTCTACTAATGGTCTCGCGGAAAACATGGTCCGTACTTTCAAGTCGGCCTTGCGTCATTCTCGTCGGGAGGAAATGCAAGTGGTGTTGGATAATTTTTTGTTTAAATATCGAATACCACCACACACCACGACGGGGGTGTCTCCCTCTAAACTTCTGATTGGCCGGGAAATTCGTTTAGTTTTCGATTTGTTACGTCCAAACGAAACGTTACAACGAGTTTTACGCCATCAGGAAAAACAGAAGTTGTATCACGACACTAAAAGAGGGAGAGTTCTAGAAGCGCAACCTAATGATCCAGTTATGATTCGCAACTATGGGGCTGGACCAAAATGGGTTCCTGCAACTGTGCAGGAGAGAACGGGCCCTGTTTCCTTCAAGTGCCAACTAGAAGATGGTCGTTCTATTAAACGCCATCAGGACCAGATATGGGAACGTGAAGTGCAGAAGGACCAGAGTCTTCCGGAAGAGAGAACTGATCCTCCGGAAAATGGTTCAACTCGCCCGCCTATACAGGTTGCACCTAATCCTACTACATCAACCCCGCTCCGCAGGTCGTCTAGGGTCCCTCATCCCCCTGACAGACTAAACTTGTAGGGGAGGAGTGAGGTGACGTGTATGTATATATAGGGTGTCCCAGAATTAACTATCTATTTCAATGAAATCGGACAAATTTAATAAAAACTGACATAATTTTGTGTTTATTACTAAATTATGATACAAAAACAAATAGATTTATAAATCATAAGTCAAAACTTTATTGAGAAGTTTCAACATGTGCACCGTCTGTATCTCTGCAAATTTCAAATCTATCCTCACCGCTCTGAAACACATTTTGAAGCATTTCAGGTGTTATCTCCCGCACTGCCAACTGGATGCGTTCTTTAAGTTCAGCTAAACTATTGATCTTTTGGCGATAAACCTTTGTTTTTATGAAACCCCATGCAAAGAAATCCAGGGGTGTCAAATCCGGAGAACGCGGAGGCCAAGGTCGAGGTCCTCCACGTCCAATCCACCGATTCGGAAGGCGTCTGTTGAGGTATTCTCGAACAATTAGAGCATAATGACATGGTGCTCCATCTTGTTGAAACACAACATTATCAAGAATGCCATCATCAAGAAGCTGTGGTTCGAGAAACTGCTGAAGCATATCAAGGTAGACGGTACCTGTTACAGTTGCTTCCGCAAAGAAGAATGGGCCATAAATTTTGGATTTGGTCATTCCAAGCCACACATTAACTTTGGGAGAGTCTCTTTGCCATTCTATGACTTCAGACGGTCTTTCATTGGACCAGATACGACAGTTGTGTCGATTGACTTTACCACACGTGTGGAAAGTCGCCTCATCACTGAATAAGATGTTATCCAATAAACTTTCATTTTCGATTTGATCTACAATTTCTGCACACCTTGCTGCTCGATTTGGATAATCCTCTTCATTTAGGGCATGCGGTACTTGAATGTGATAAGCCTTTTTCATCAGTGTCGAACGCAAGATTCTATGAACTGTTGTCTTGGATATGTTG
The DNA here is from genome assembly GCA_023014485.1 of Bathynomus jamesi. Classification (NCBI taxonomy): domain Eukaryota; kingdom Metazoa; phylum Arthropoda; class Malacostraca; order Isopoda; family Cirolanidae; genus Bathynomus; species Bathynomus jamesi. The sequence goes on along the minus strand of JAJOZX010006942.1, from coordinate 38,735 downwards.
AGTCTTCGACCGGCCTCCCTAACCGAAGTTGTTGGTTCATCCTCAAACAATTGTCGTACCTGTTCGGTACTGTTACGTGCTGTACTTAGGCGTCCTCTTCCCACCTCGTCGTGTACGGATCCAGTTCTTTTAAATTTGTTCACACGTTCACGAATCGCTTTGTCTGTAGGACCGGTTCTGTGGAATCTTCTTGTACATTTTTCTCTGATTTCATTACATTGCATTCCTTTGATACGGGATGTTACAACAAAGATGCGTTCTTGTGTATTCATTATTAATAGGGTTCTAAAAGAGAATGAAAATAAAACTATGAAAAACTGAAAAAATTATGAAAATAAAATTATGAAAAAAATTTAGAAATTTATACATTTTTAACACATATTAAACATGATAAACATAAATAAAAGTGTGTTTTTAAAAAATTTGTCCGATTTCATTGAAATAGATAGTTAATTCTGGGACACCCTGTATATGTATATAGTCTAAAAGTCACTAAAGGGTAAATATCACTAAATCTAAGCTGAATGGCAAGAGCAAGTCATAAACGAACCAACGCGGCTGTTTGTATTGCTTTGGTCTGGGCTAGACATGTTTTTTCCTATCTGACCTAATCTTTGGTGCTGAGTATAATTAGGTGATGTTTCTAAGGTGACAAATCGGGTAGGAAGTTGTTTGTACTTAAGTATAGTTAGGGGTAATGTCTATAGCTTCTAAATTGGTAATGTAAGAGAGAATTAGGTAGGCTGTTTGTGGGACACAGGCAGTGGCGGTCCTAGCTTACATGACGCCCTGGGCGAACCTCACCTTCAGCCCCCCCCCCCCTGTTCGCCAACACACACACATTCGAATCCCCCCAAAATAAAGGACAGACATTTTAAATTCTAGATCGGAAGAACTGCTGGCTAGGTACAGGGACTTATTAGAGCGATTAAAGGAGAAAACTAATAAGATTGTTTTAACAGGTATACTTCCTCGAATTATCCAACGAAGCGATTTCTACAGCAAGGCGACCTATATTAACAATAACCTAAAGTCTCTTTGCCAACAGGAAGGAGTGCATTTTGCTAATTTTTGGAACAGTTTCTACGGCAGGAGGGACTTGTTCCTCGAAGATGGACTTCATCTTAATGAAGTTGGAGCTGCGCGTTTAGGAAGACTATTTCATAATACTGTCTCTTCTTTTCAGGCTGCCGTAAGCCGAACGGTCCCAGCGTAAATTCCACAAATTTTTTTCCCCCGCGCTCGCGAAGGTGTCGCAATTACAAACAATTTGAAGGTTCTATCCTTAAATGCTCGTAGCCTACGAAATAAAATAAACGAATTTTTTTCTTTAATTGCTTGTAAAGACTATGATTTAATTGCGATAAATGAATCGTGGCTTAGCACTGAAACACGTGACTTTGTAGGGGAGTATCAAATTAAAGGTTATAGACTTTTTGTTAAAAACAGAATAGTTAGGCGAGGAGGCGGTGTTATGTTGTATATCAAAGATAATATTGCGAACGTTATAGAAGTAAAGCACTCAATTCCAGAACCGATAGATTCGACTATAGCAGAACTTAAATTGAACGATTTCAAACTTCTTGTTGCGGTTATATATAGGCCCCCAAATCAAACAGCTGCTACGGACGAAGCGTTATATCGTGAACTAAAGAGAATAATCGGTAGTGAGCAGGCTTTACTTATGGGTGACTTTAATTGCGCCAACGTGAATTACGATACAATGCAGGGAGACGCGGAAGGTAATCGTTTAGTTAATTTTCTCGAGGATAGCTTTCTTATTCAAAAGGTTGGGGAACCTACGAGGTTGGACAGTATTTTAGATTTAGTAATAACTACGGATGATAGGCTAATTACTGATCTTCAAGTAATAGAACCGTTGAGCAATAGCGATCACAATATGGTAGAGTTTGTCCTCTCAGTAAGTCACTCGAAACCAACTAACTCGACTAAAATTCCTAGCTTCCAGCACGCAGACTTTAGTAAATTTCGAAATAAATTTTCACACGTGAATTGGGAAAACGTAATGGGGAACTCGAACGCAAAACTAATGTGGGAATCGTTCGTAAAGATATTTAGGACTATAAATGAGGAATGTGTACCGTACAAAATTAAGCGTGCGAAAGTAAACAAGCCCTTGTGGTTTACTTCTAGAGTAGGAGATATTATAAAGAGTAGAGAGAGGGCTTATAGGCTATACAAGTGCGATAAAGATAATCTGTTGTTACGAAACAACTACATATCTCTAAGGCGTGAAGCTAAAAGTGTAATAAAAAAGTCAAAACGCGAATTTGAAATCTCCATAGCTCGTGACGGTAAAGAAAATCCCAAGCGATTCTTTCAATACGTCAATAATAGAAATCCAGTAAAAAGTGTCTTAGGTCCATTAAAAAATGGAAATGGAGATCTAGTCTCTGAAAACAAGGAAATGGCTACCTTGCTAAACGAATTTTTTACGTCAGTTTTTACTATAGAAGATGTAACGAATATCCCTACGGTCATAGACATAATACCTTTTGATAATGGTAATATTTTGGATAATATTGTCGTTAGTGAAGGGGAAGTAATGCGCTATATTGATAAAATGAAAACGCGTAAATCACCGGGTCCGGATTCCATATATCCCATACAACTAAAAGAATTAAAAGATAGCATTGTTGTGCCGCTAACAAAGATTTTTAATGCGTCTATTTCTGAGGGGTGCGTACCAGATAATTTCAAGTTATTAGAAACGTAACACCTATCTTTAAGAAAGGCGATAAAGGTGCGGCGGGAAATTATAGGCCTATCAGTTTAACGTCTGTTGTAGGTAAGCTACTGGAATCAATAATTAGGGATCGTATAGTCGAACACTTAGAAGTGCATAATCTGGTCCGAAATACGCAGCACGGTTTTAGGCGAAACAAATCTTGCTTAACTAATCTTTTAGAATTTTTCCAAAGCGTGGTTAACGTTTACGATAGACATCGGGCGGTTGATGTAGTGTATTTAGATTTTCAAAAAGCGTTTGACACCGTGCCGCACAAAAGACTGATTGAAAAAACTAAGGCTCATGGAATCAGGGGTAGTAATAAATTGGCTAGAAGAATGGTTGCGAGGTAGGAAACAGAGGGTGGTCGTTGATGGAGCGGAGTCGTGTTGGGCTAATGTAGCGAGTGGCGTTCCTCAGGGTTCTGTATTGGGCCCCTTGCTTTTTCTTATATATATTAACGATTTAGATGTCGGCCTAGTCAGTACAGTTTCAAAGTTTGCGGATGACACGAAGCTGGGTGGTAGGGCGATTAATGACGAAGATAGAGGTAAAATTCAGGAAGATCTGAATAAAATCGTTGATTGGTCAGTCACATGGCAAATGAGATTTAACGTGGCTAAGTGCAACATTATGCATATAGGTTCGCGTAACGGTAATTTTGCGTATAGTATGTCAGGAAAGATTTAACAAGCGTAGAGCAGGAAAAAGATTTAGGAGTTATAGTCACTGGTGATTTAAAAGTAGCGAAACAAAGTACAGCGGCGGTCAATAAGGCGAACAAAGTGTTAGGTTTTATAGCTCGAAATTTGAGTACAAATCGCGCGATATTATAGTTCCTCTTTATAAATCATTAGTTAGACCTCATTTGGAGTACGCGGTCCAATTTTGGAATCCGCATATGCGCAAAGATATAGACAAAATCGAAAGAGTTCAAAGACGAGCAACTAAGATGATTCCGTCTCTTAGGTCAAAGTCGTACGAGGATAGGCTTAAAGAGTTAAAATTGACTACACTCGAGACTAGGAGGTTAAGGGGTGATCTAATCCAGGTTTTCAAAATTATGAATGGGTTTGATAACGTAGATAGAGATAGCTTTTTCGAAATATCTCAATATAATAGGACTAGAAATAACGGGTGTAAGTTGACAAGTAGAAGGTTCGAGACAGCAGTTGCGAAAAACTTTTTTACGCATAGAATAGTAAATAGCTGGAATAGTTTGCCGGTAGAAGTAATTAGTAGCACGTCTATAAACATGTTTAAGAATCGATTGGACGCGCATGTTGATAGAAAGGGTATAGTTTAAGATAGTAAAATTGAGGCTTTGTGGGGATAGATCCCACAGCTCAACACAAGTGTTGTGGGATATAGGGAGGCAGCGTCTTGGGTTAGCGGATACTCTCTGTCCTTACAGACCCCATTTAAAGAGATTCCTCTGCCGAGCGGTGCCCCCCATAGTACTGTGAGGTATTGAAAAACTCATGATCTTCACTTGCCCCACAAACACCTTTAAATGGGAGACCCATAATGGGTGCACACACATTTCTACATTACTGTACAGTCTTTACAGCCACACCTACACTTTTCCTCGTAAGTGTATATATTGTAATGTATATGGTTGTAAATTTGACTTGGTCCGCAATCGATATGAACCGTGACTTAATGGATACCATAATGAAATTGACTGGATTCTTTGGATCTGATATATTTGCATGTCCGTTATATAATAGATATAGAGTGTAACATATTTGTAGATAGTAGTCTATTATGACTTGATCCTCTGGATCGAGAGATTCTATCTTTAGTTTTAAATCGATAATTAATTATTTTTAAATTGATAATGTATATGGTTGTAAATTTTGACTTGGTCCGCAATCGATATGGACCGTGACTTGATGGATACCGTAATGAAATTGACCGGATTCTTTGGATCTGATATATTTGCATGTCCGTTATAAATAGATATAGAATGTAACATATTTGTGGATAGTAGTCTATTATGACTTGCTCCTCTGGACCGAGAGATTCTATCTTTAGTTTTAAACCGATAATTAATTATTTTTAAATTGATAATTATTTAGTTTCGTAAAAATTGGTCGTTGCCAATTTACCCGCAGTTTTTAAATAAGTTTCTTATGTTCTTGTGGTTCGGAACCCACGTAAAATTGTAGGTCCCCTCCACCACCACGGAGGACATACAGTTAGGTAGACCAGCCATGAGTCGGTCCTAGGGTCTTTGTTGGTCTGAAACATTATAACATTATAACATAACTCTTTCACAAAATAACTTTTTATTGGACTAATTGTTGGAACTTCAGAACCAAAACAAAGACTCAAATTTCTGAATTTTACAAATCCTTCATCACGTAAATAGAATAACTCACTTAAGAGAATGTAATTATGATACTATGAACAGGAAAAATACAAATTAAATTGCACAACTGCCATAAATAAACTAGAGAATCAAATTTCTAAATTGTACAAATGCTCTATCACATAAATAGAATAAGACACTTAAGAGAGGGTAATTATTATGCTACACTTTGAACAAGAAACAAAATAAATTGCACCACAGCACAACTGCCATCTAAAGCCTGACTCTTCTTACCTTCCTTGATGCAAAGTCATGAATTAAATCATCATATGAAATCTGCTCAGCAATTGTATGATTTATACTGATGATGGCCAGACCGGTAAGGCGTTCCTGTGACATAGTTGACCTCAGGTATGATTTGATGAGCTTCAGCTTTGAAAAGCTCCTCTCTGCTTCAGCAACAGTGACTGGAAGAGTAAGACCAATTCTGAGAGCAGTCCACAAATTTGGGTATATTTCAGAGAGCTCCCTTTCATGGATAAATGTCAGCAGTTCAAGCAAGGATATGGTCTTTGATGGCAAGTCAGGCAAGTTCTTCAGCTCCTGTGCAAGCTCTCTGCCATCCAAGTCAGATTGTCCCTTAAAGTGTAGTGTAGTACTAAGGTTCACACATTGTTCTGTCAGCTCCTCAAATGTGAGATTTTGGAAATGTGTCAGCACTCCAAACTTCTCTCCCACAATTTCCAACGTGGAAAATCTTTCCTGAATGGCTGATGTTGCAGCATCAACCACTGCATTGAAAAATGTCACCTCCAGCTTCTTCAAAGCATCAATCAAGGGCTCATCAGATGCTTCATAGGAGAAGTGCCGCTTTGTGGACCTCAGCCGTTTTTGTTTTAACACAGCCTCCACATTCATTTGTTCACAGATATCTGTGGCTGCCATTTGTGCAGCCACAAAACCTGTTGCCCTGTAATTGCGGAGACCTCTCTCTGTTTTTTTTAGGAGATTTACTGCAACATCAACGTGCATGCTAGGAGACTGCATCTGCTTGCTCACATGCTGAATTTGGCACAACAGGTCATGCCACACCACTGAACAAATGGCGAAGCGGTATGACCCAACCTCCTCTGACAGAGATTGAGCCTCGACCTTTATTACAGAGTCTTTGGTGTGGTCCCTCACCTCGATCAGTGCATCTCTCACTGCAGCTGCCTGATATCTCAGGGGCTCCACACTCTTGATCTTGCTTTCCCACCTTGTATCAGACCACATCTTCAATGTGATGTTCACATGTTTTTTCAAAATGGCCCATCGTTGTGTGGAGGCTGAAAACAAGTTGTAAAGCTTCTGCAAGATGCCAAAGTAACTTGTGGCATCAATAGATCCCTTAGCAGCATCGGCCACAAGCAAATTCAGAGAATGAGCCCCACATGGAACAAACAGAGCTCTGGGATTAATTTCTAGGAGCCTGGATTGAACACCCTTGTTTTTTCCCCTCATGTTGGCCCCGTTGTCGTATGATTGTCCTCTACAGTCCATGAAAGGAACTTTTAGCTCCTCCAGTCTCTTCAGAATCAGAGATGCCAAATGTTGACCAGTGGACTCCTCTGCCTCCAAAAACCCCATGAAATGTTCCTTTATATGGGGCTTCCCCTCCAGTGACACAACCCGAATCACAACTGACAACTGTTCAGTGTGGCTGATATCTGGAGTGCAATCTAGAATTATTGAAAAAAACTTTGATTGTTTGATGTCGCTCACCAGTGCTGAAATGGTCTTGCTGCTCGACAAATCAATGAGTTCGTTTTGTATGTGGTGGCCGAGGTAGCTGGTGTGACTGGAGGTCCCTTTTTGGACACGGTTAATGTGCTCTTGCATTATAGGATCAAATTGTGCCATCAGTTCAACTTCTTTCAGAAAATTGCCATTTGATGGTGAGAACAATTTTTCTGTATGTCCCCTTAGTGCCAAATTCCTAACTGCCAGAGAATGCACAATAGCAGTGAGACGTGTCAGCACCGCTCTCCATCTCAACTTCTCAGCCTCCAGAAGTGCCATCTCCTGCTTGTCAATGGTCTCCCCCTTTCTCATCCTCACTGCCAGTTCTTTCCAGATTTTCATAGAATTTAGGTGTTCTGAACTGTTGTCATGTGATGTGAGCAATGAGCTTGCATGCTTCCAGTCCGAGAGTCCCAAACTTGTTAAATTTATTTTCCTCTTGGAAAATAATGTACAACAGAAACAGAAAAGGCTGTTGTTTTTTAAGGAATAGACCAACCAACTTCTGGTTATATTTTCCCCACTAACCAATGACTTCCTGAAGTATTGATGGTGGAAACTTCTTCCGTCACTGTCGTTTCTAGGGAATACAAAGTCAGATGGTACTTGACTTGGTCCCCTGGAAACCAGTTGTGTCCGAATTCTCTCAGTCAGAACTGAAGGCCAGTTAGCAGGGTCGGTGGACAGAGACTCATCCTCAGGAGGCGATTCTGCTCCAGGCCTTTCTAATAGAAAGAACAAGAGCATTACTCATTAGTATACACACCTAAGTTAGATAACACATTATTCACAGCACTTTGTTATGGTGGTGGTGTTATGGAATTATGGTGGTGAAACACCACACATACCCAGTAACCCAGACCCAGTGATAATAACATTATAATTTATAACTGTTTGCAAAATGCTTTGCAGGGATGCACCACACACACATACACATACACACACACACTCACAGACATATGTGCACACAAATTCACCTGAAGAGTCCTGCCGGGGAGAGTAGAAGCAAATGGGTCTTCATCCTCAGGATCAGACTGCATTTGTGGAGACATATGTGAGGCTGAGGAGGTAGATGGCTCCTCAGCCTCAATAATGGCAGAAGTAGACGGCTTCTCATCCTGGCTAGTGGCAGAGGGTGTTCCAAAATATTTCAAAAGTGCCCCTGCAAATAGTAAAATAGAACATAACAGACCAATGCATGAATAGGCTAGTAAAATTAATTTAACATGTTATTAAGCACAATTTATTAAACTTTTAGAATAGGAAACAAATGAATAATACAACCTCCTTGGTTAATGGCTAATTATATACATAATAGTACACTTCAAATGACTCAGAAAGCTATATCACAAAATAGCAGTGCAATATAGCAGTGAAGAGTAGATGACATAGCTCTATACCTTTATCTTTTGCTCGTTTCTCCTCTTCTTCTTTCCTCTTTTTTCTAAACTGAGCACCTGATAGCTTTGACCTCTTCTTATCCATTTGCGGTTATTTGACAGACCTTAGTGGCTTAGTGTGAAGATTCGTTCTGTAATAAATAATATACATTTCACTATTTAACCAAACCCAGAAAAATAACATTACATATGTTAAAGTATGGGCCTTTATTCCCAATAATATTAATCTGGAAGCATTTTGCATTGTTTAGGTCTTTTATGGGAAGGTTTATGGAAAATGCAATAGATGGTTTTTTATTAATAAAAATATATTTATTGATCTTTTTATTTATTTTATTTTATTTTTTATTTATTTCTTTCTTTATTTATTCTTATTTTTATTTTTTTTGCAGGCGCTCATGCCGCCCCTCCACAAATGCCGCCCTGTGCGGCTGCCCATATTGCCCATATGAGGAACCGCCACTGGACACAGGAATAAAACGGTAGGCTTCAAAGAATACCTAATTCAACGCACCGGTAAGTGCTTTAGATTGTTTGCTAGAACCTAAGTAACCTAACTGGGGTGTCTACCCCACGCTATCACACAATGCCTCAAAAAATCAGTTCCTCCATCTGTCTACTCGTTACAATCTTCCACACGACTATCCCCTTACATTCCACAACACACGACTCAATCCTTCCTCTTCTTTTAACATTTTTGGCATTTCCTTTTCTCATTTTCCTGGGAACATCACATATACTGGTACTCTCTTTCTAAACAGCTTCAAAAAGGTTAGGTGTGCTGTACCACCTCCGCAGCTTCTTCACCCCCATTCAGTTGCTGTTTCTGTACAGGGGTGTTGTTCACCCCTGTATGGAGTATGCTTCTCATGTGTGGGGTGGTTCAACCCAGACTGCCATACTTGACCGGGTGAAATCAAAGGCTTTTTGTCTCATAAATTCCCCGCCTCTTACTGATTGTCTTCACTCTCTCTTTATTATCGCTATAATAATGGATATCGCTCTTCTGAACTCTCTAACTGTATGCCTCCTCCTTTGAGGAGAGCATGCAGTACCAGACTTTCTATACTTTCTCATTCCTTTTCTGTCCAACTATCTCATGCAAGGGTTAATCAGTATTTTCATTCTTTCATCTACTAAACTGGTCAACTCCGGAACAATCTTCCTCAATCCATCTTTCAAATGCAGTGTCTAGGCATCTCAAAAACCCCTATTGAAAAATTTATTGAAAAATTATTTTTATTGAGATTATTTTTATTTAGGTGTAATATTAAGGCTAAGTTTACTTTAAATAGACACAGTAATTACAGAAATAATAATGGCCCATTTAGACACTGTCAACATGGCTACAGACTTTTTCACTGTAGGCTGCAGTGGTTTTAAGGTTAAAATTTGGTCAGCAGCCAGATTACTAACTATGGTCAAGCTAAATTCATTAAAATTAATTTAGACTTACCAAAAATGAAGTTGCCAGTTGAACGTTACCCTTTGTTTCTAACTAATCCATAAGTTTCATTTAGTTTCCAGATTTTAATTTTATTTGTTAAGTTACTATTTGGCACACTAAGTTATTTATTTATAGGGGCTATTTCCCGGACCTAGGTTTTGCAGTTAAGTTAGGCTAGGGCTGTATTGCCCTTAAGTTTTTGTTTTTTAAAGGTTTAAGGTTTTGAAGGTTTTTACTCAAGTTAAGTTAAGGCTATATTGCCTTTAAGTTTTAATAGGGGCTATAACAGCCATTTAATTATTTAGTTAGGGCTGTTGTAGCCCGGCTCGAGTTTCTTCTAGGTACCTAGTTTTAATCTCTTACCTTAGTTATGTATTTTAATTAAATTACTTACACCTAGTTCTGGTAGGCCACTATTTAGTTAAACAGGGTTTTAGTTTAATTGCAGTGGTTAATATTGAGGTTTAAAGGTTGACTTTAAGTTGCCCGGTTTTTTTCTTCTTTTTGTTAATTAGGGAAACCCAACTTCACTAGTTGGTTAGAAACGAGGGTTGTTATTTTTATTCTATATTTATTTTGGTATTATTATAGTATTACACCCGTCTAACGTCCAGCAATTATTATATGTTCATTAAGTAGACTTTTTAATTCTAAGACACTTTCCTTCTATAGCGTTTCCGTCGCAAATGCTTCGTTTTCGAGATATAAACATTTTTTTTGTGTGTATCTAGTGTGTGTTCGTACGTTCGTTTGTGTGACCGTTACATGTCTGCCCAATCACTGCGCTCCATCCATTTCGAATTTGAATTACTTTGATACCGGAATGGAACACTCATTCCACTCATTCAGAAGTACATTAGGCCTGGCTCTGTGATTTATAGTGATTCTGGACTGCCTACAAGACTAAGTGATTTAGGTTACAAGCATTTTGTTATTAATCATTCTAAAAATTTTGTGGATAACGAGAATATCGAAATTCACACACAGAATATCGAAAGATTTTGGCGGGATTTAAAGGAATGGGTTAAGAGGCCAGGTATTCGGTCAAAACATCTATACCAATACCTGGCAAGGTATTTATTTATTTCTTCAGTTAAAGACAAGCGAAATCTACTCCAGGAAGAGCCTCAGCCTGCCCCTGCACGTGAATAAGGTAATTCCTGTTTTTCTTTTAGGTTAGGTTAGGTCAATTTTGAAGGTGAAATTTGTTTTTCCTATGTTTTTTTTTGATGTTTTGAACGAATCTCACCTTCAAAACCGTCGGAAATGACTCGTTTTCGATTGCCGGCTGGGGGGAGGGGGGTTATCTAAAAAATGAGTCATTTCCGACGGTTTTGAAGGTCAGATTCATTCAAAACACATCAAAAAACATAGGAAAAACATAAATTTCACCTCCAAAGGGAGACGGGTGTAATACTATAAATTTACCTTTATTTTGTTTATATTTTATTTGGAAATATATGTGGTTATTTCTACCCAACTTTTTTTTTAACAACCCCGGACCTTGATTGTGGCTCTCTTCTTCTTCTATGGGAGGGGTGCTTTTGCAGGCATTTGCCCTTGGACCCTCCTTCTTGCATAAAAAGAAAAATATATAACTGTGGTGAATGAAGTTAATGAAATTCATTATATCTTGCAGGTATAGATGTATGATGTGGAGCTGAAAGATAAATTTACTACAAGTTCTTACAAACAGAAGTTGGCAATTCCGACACTATCATCCTTCATAATAAATAAGACAAAAACTTATTTGATACCTCTCAATGCATGGTGAAGAACCACCAGGTCAAAAAAAAAAACCACAGTATACTTCCCGAAATACTCAATTAGTAAAGGCAAGGTTATTACATTTACACCAGAGCAAAAGCTGAAAGTTAGACAATTCTAGGAGTCAGATGAAGCTAGCTGTCAATGCCCAGGAATGAAACATCGCAAAACTGTTATGAATGAGGATGGAGAAAAGGTAAAAATGCAAAAGCATTTAGTCCTGTCTAATTTGAAAGAACTTTATGTTGAATTCTCTGGAATCAAGCAATCCTAAAATTGTTTTAGCAGCTTTGCAAACCTTTAACCTTCCTGGCGTGTCCTTGCAGGTAGTAAGTGGTACACATTCAGTCTGTGTGTACACACTAGGGTTTCTCAACCAGGATCCCAGGCAGAAAATGATAATCTTAAATCTCAGAACATGTACAGCAAATCCCAGGATTTCTTGGTTTTTGCAAAGTATTCTAAAAATGTTATTTCAAATAGTTTTACATTAATTTACTACTGTATCTAGAAAACACAAAGACTATGATGACAAATTTATAATAGCACAAATCACGTTGTATTGTGCCTATAATATGTCCTGTATAATGATGTGGCTTGTGCATGTGTAATATGACTTTTTTTATGATTGACTCAAACTGAAAGCCAGTCATTTGATTTCCCTGAATCAAACTTTTTCTATTTTTGTGGATTTTAACATTATTTTCAATTCAGTGGCACACCTTTTGCTGTTATTTTTTAACTAAAAATTAGTTAGAAGTATACAAAAGTTGTTGTATTCATATAAATTACACTATAATATAATTTATTTTTGTTGTTGTTGTTGTTGTTGTTGTTGTTGTTAGCCGATCAGCCCACCCTGATCGAGCAAGCTGGCGGCACGCAGGTAACCGATCGCCCTCTCCGGAGTGGACTAGAGGTTCAGCGCACTAGTGATGTTGTGTTGTGTTGTTGTGTTCTATGTTGTGCTAGAGCGGCACAGCCTGTCATAATGTGTTCAATTGTTTGTGGTGTGTCCTGGCACAGGTGGCAGGTGTCGTCTGTGGAGTTGTCTAGTCTGTGTTTATATGTCTGTAAGTTGGGGTGATGTCCACATCGGAATCGTGCTAAGTTAACTCGATCCGATCTTCTCAGACTGATCTCTGACCTGTTAATGGGTGGCGGCTTCGCACCTATGACCGCATTCGGACCGAGTCGTGTCAGTGCTTTGTGGGTTAGGTGTGTGTGTGTGTTTTCTGTACTGTGATGTCTGTGGAGCGTTGTATGGAATGGAGTATTTGGTTATATTGTCTCTCTGGTGTTACCTTAATGGTGCGAGGTGGCGGTGTATGATTGTACATGTAGTGGCAAGGGTGTTTGGGTTAGTTGTCGCTTCTGCCATGAATTGTGTTCCCCTCATGTCTAAATGTCCCCTAACTTTCAGTATTTTTGTTTGTGTGTGCAGGTGTTCTGTTGGTGTTGTTTGAGTGCATCCTGTAACGATACGAAGTGCGTTGTTTTGTATTGTCTGTAAGGTGTTGTGTGTGTGTTTGAGATACTGGGTGCCCAGCATGGGCTAGCATAGTCCATAACTGAGCGAATATATTGTTTGTATATAAGTGATGTTGTTTCCTGCTGGTGTCCAAAGTTTGTGCCTGGTAGTACCCTAAGCGTGTTAAGTCTTGACATACATTTGTTTTTAATGTCCTGAATGTGGTTTGCAGATAATGATGTGTTGTATGTGACCCCAAGTATTTTGGTCCTGTGAGTGTGCGGAATGTTGGTGTTGTTTAGTGTAATCTGTGGAGTTACCTGGTGTTCTTTTGTGTTGCTTGTTAGCAAGGTGATGGTTGATTTTATGGGCGCTACTTTGAGTCTATTTTGTGTGAGCCAGTCTTGTATACTGTTTATGTATGTTTGTAGGTTATTTGTAGCGGTGTCGATGTTGTTGTGGGTGGATGTTAGAGTGATGTCATCTGCATATGATGATAAGGTAAGCTTGTTATCTATGGGTGTTGGAATGTCACGCATGTATAAGTTAAACAATGTTGGTGAGAACAGAGCCTTGAGGGACCCCGTTCGGAAAAAGCTTGTTTTTGGATGACTTGCCATTAAATATGATGTGTATCTTCCTGAAAGATAGTTGCTCAGCGACCTTTTGGTGTTATTGTGCATATTTGTGTTGAGTATTTTGTTTATGAGAGGGAAGCGTGGGATAGCATCAAATGCTTTACTAATGTCTATTGTCGCTAATAGTGTACGTTGAGCTGGTCGTCTGGAGTTGATGCCATCCATGATGTGCTGCGTGAGGTTAGTGAGTAATGTCGTGGTTGAGTGGTGAGGTCTGAATCCATGTTAAGTAGGGGATAGTGGTATGTGTGGGTTGGTGATTTGTAAGAGTAGTCTTTCTGTTACTTTGGAAGGTGTGCATTGTTAAGTAATGGGTCTATAGGAAGCTGGTTCTGTTGGATTTTTGTTTGGTTTGAGTAGTGTAATAATTTAACCTTGTTTCCATATGTCAGGAATAATACAGTGTTGGTATGAATGTGTGTTGATATTTGTGAGAGCTAGTATTCCCTGTGGGCCCAAGTAATTAAGGTGGTACTAGGGCAATTGCGTCCTGGTCAAGTGCGTCCCGGTCATTGGCGTCCCTGGACAATTGCGCACTTCTCCAACTACTATATGAAGTTCATTTTTTATTAGAGAAGTGAATAGAAAGTTAGTATCGGAATTTCAAATATACTTTTCATTTTAACCTATTAAACTTGTTATATGTTCATAAGTTCTGTTCGAAACAGTTCTCTAAAACTTTATCCATCATCAGCAACATCATCGTCAAATTTTATGGGTTACGTCCACTTAAGATAAAGTTAGTTTCGTTAGTTTTAACGAAAATATCACAACTTAACCTAACCAATCGTCAAAGGCATACAGTTGACCCAACTGGGCATTCAATTAATCTAACCGGGCATTATATCCCATACAAAATTACAATAACAAAAATACTTGTCCCTCGTCATTGGCGTCCCTGGACAATTGCGTAGGTGAAGTCACAATGAACTTTCTATTCACTTCTCTAATAAATAAACTTCATATAGTAGTTGGGGAAGTGCGCAATTGTCCGGGACGCAATTGTCCGGGACGAAAAAAACCGGACGCAATTGTCCAGGGACGCACTTCACCAGGACGCAATTGTCCTGTCACCGTTTAAGGTGTATGTTAGATATGTTGTCTGGTCCAGTAGCCTTGGAATTCTTAATGTTTTTGATGATCTTGGTGGTCTGGTCTGTATTGAAGGGTGTAATGGTCGTGTCAAGTTGGTAGATTTCCTTGTGTCTGGCTGTTTGTCTGTCTGCGTGTTTCTGGTTGTTGTCTCTGTTTAAGTGACTTATCTTTGCGTAGTGATTAACTAGAATGTTAGCTTGTGTATATGTTCGGATATTATTTTGGCTGCGACAGATAGCCACGTGTGAGGTGTGAATGCCGCTGTTAGAGTGGGTAATGCTGTTTATAGTCTTGTATAGCCTGGATGTATCTGTGGAGTGGTTTAGTGCTGTTATGAATTTTCTAAATGTTTCTGTTTGTTTTTCTTTGAGTTTGTTGTTTATTTCTGTATTGAGTTGTTGTATCTGCTGTTTTATGGCTTGTGTGTGTGGTGTTTGTGTGTTATGCCTTATGAAGTGGGCTCTTTCTCTAGTGTAATTTGTGTTGTATTTCCTAATGTTGCCCTTGGGTATGTATTTGTTTGCATTATTGATGATCTGATTAAATGTCTTGAGTGTTGTATTGATGTTTATGATGGGTGTGCTGTTTAATGTGGTTAATTGTTTCTCAGTCTGTATTTTGAACTGTTCCCAATCAGCTTTCTTGTAATTTCTGTAAATGTGCCTAAGGCTGTTGGGGCAGTGTAGAACGTGTTGTAATGATGATGAGCAGGTGGTCTGATAACAGATGTTTTTCTGTTCTCTAGTGTGTAGGTGTTGCTAGTGAGGGGGAACAGAACGTTATGTCTGGGGAGGAGTTTGAGTATTGTGCTTGATGTGGTATGTGTGTATGTCCTTCTGTATTGTTAAGAATGAAGAGGCTGTTTAGTTGTGACTATGTTGGCGCCTCTGGTGTTGCTTTGGTTGTGCAGGTACCAATTAGTCTTTATTTTTGTTGTAGTGCAAAGCTGTAAATTAGCATTGTAGGCATAGTCACCTAGGCTATATACCGTATTTATGTTTCTGCAGTGTTCGAAACTCGGCCAAGGCTCTATCCTTTATTATATTTATCATTATTGTGTTAAAATATTTATATATTTAGCTATATTTAATATTAACTAACTAATCTAGATTTATCTAATGCTTAAACATCTTAAGACTTCATTATCATTATTTTTTAATAACACTGTTCAACAAGGTTTTTGGTTCCTGAACCAAAACAGATGGTCCCAATTTATGTTTTTGCTCTGAATCCGAATCTGTTTTTAGAATTCTTCTGTCACGTATAGATTTTGAGATATGACAGTTTCAGCTGTATTGATTAACTGCAATTTCTATAAGCAAATTGCTGTTCATGAATTACACTAGTTTAGCATTTCTGTGACAACCTATGAATTCTATCTTGCGACTGATGGCATCTTTTCACCAATGAGGTGATGAATACCACTACCTACAGTATATATCGTAAGTTACATCAGTGCCCACCAATATGTCGCAATGAGAGGGTAAGGCAGATTGCCTTAGTGCAAAATATATACAAACTCTTGCAGTTAGTGGTAGTAAAAATGATAATGCATTGATAAATAGTGAAAGTGATAGAGAGTTTTCAATTGAAAATGCTGCTTTGAATGATTTTTTTGAGTGGAAGAAAGGAGTAAATATATTTAAGAATTCTAAAAACAGATTCAGATTCAGTGCAAAAAAATACATAGGGACCATCTATTTCGGTTCAGGAAACAAAAACCTTGTTTGGATGTATATTCCAAATATTAAAATGAAAAACTTGTTGGCAGATGTATAAATGGTTTAATGCATCTAAATATAAATACATATATTTATATAGTTACTTTTTTATGTACATATATCCATTTATATAGTTACTTTTTTATATACAGTCATCCCTCACCTATCGCGGTTTTTGGACATTCGCAGTGATACAATGTACACCAGTTTTCCCTATCGCAGAGTCCAGTTTTGCTCATTTGCGGATCATCAAAGGAGCCCCAACCGATATTTTGGATTTCAGTATCTTGAATCACAGTGCCAGGATTTATGAATCATGAAATTACTGTATACCCACATAAGGAAATTTATACTATGTATTTTATTTGATTTCAGCCCCATTGATACCACTAATTTTTCTTATGATTTAACTTAAGTTTGTGACAGTGTTCCACTAATTAACAGTGTAAGTTTAGAATTAACAATTTAATTCTTTATCTGCACTATTTGGGAGCTGCGCGTCACCCACCTCACACACCCAACCATGTTTGTTGGTACAATTTGTTACTTGTATTTATTAAAGTTACTTACCGTACAGTATTTCTAGATTATAAGATGTTTTTTGATGTTCTTTTACTTAATAAATGAACGTACTGACATACTGCTAATAATGATATATATATATATATATATATATATATATATATAACGTAAAGAACGACGCTTGTATAGGAGAATATTCCGCGCAAGATGAGAGAGAGAGAGAGAACGAAATAAATGAAAAAATGTGGTAACCACCCGGGAATCGAACCCGGGATCTTCCGATTGCCGGTCAGATATGATAACCATTACACCACGGGCCTCACTCTCATCTTGCGCGGAATATTCTCTTATACAAGCGTCGTTCTTTACGTTAATTATATACTGCGTGTTTGCAGTTAGAATGTACATAATGTACGGCATGCGGGAGGTGCCCCCTTGGGGCATTGGTTTCTGCGCGTATGTAGAGGAATTACGGCATTTGATCGAGTGAGGCCCGTGGTGTAATGGTTATCATATCTGACCGGCAATCGGAAGATCCCGGGTTCGATTCCCGGGTGGTTACCTCATGTTTTCATTTGTTTCGTTCTCTCTCTCTCATCTTGCGCGGTATATTCTCCTATACAAGCGTCGTTCTTTACGTTAATTATACTGCGTGTTTGCAGTTAGAATATATATATATATATATATATATATATATATATATATATATATATATATAAAAGAGAGAGAGAGAGTTACAAGGAAAAGAAATGCCTTGCGGCCCATACCGAGGAGGTACCAATGGCAACGGGTGCCAGGGAAAATTTTGTACACACTCAAATAGTGTGCAAGATTTGGTCTAACCTTTTCTTGAACTGATCCACAGAGGAACTGTTCACAACTTCCGAAGGTAACCTGTTCCATGTGTCACAGATCTTATACGTAAAGTAATTCCCACACACACTAGTCCTAAACCGTTTCAAATCAACTTCCAACCATTGTTGCGAGTTGAGTTATCATTTAAACTAAACATACTTCTAAAATCGACATCGTTGAACCGGCGTAAGAGCTTGAAAACCTCGATCAGTTGACCGCGCAGCCTCCGAGTTTCAAGCGAAAACAAGTTCAGGGCGCGTAACCGTCTATTGTAGCCCATATGCCTAACGGAAGGGATTAACTTTGTGGCCCTCGCCTGCACTCGCTCCAGCCTCTCAATATCTTTCCTGAGGGTGGGCGACCAGAACTGCACAGCATACTCCAGGTGCGGCCGAACAAGGGAATTGTACAGTGAGAGCACAATCTCCTTGTTCCGAAACTGAAATTGCCTCCTGATATAACCCAATAGTTTCTGGGCTTTCTTTTCCACCTCTACACACTGTTTCGTAAACTTAAGCTCGCTGCTAATTAGCACACCCAAGTCCTTTTCTAAATCAGTCACCTCGATATTACTACCCAACATCGAGTAGTCCGACTTGGGATTGGCGTAGCCAATGTGCATCACTTTGCATTTACCCAAGTTAAACGGCATTTGCCATTTTTCGGACCACTCTCCTATCCTACCTAGGTCCGCACGCAGTTCCTCGATCGCTTCGGGCGTCCCAACATTGGCCCCAAGCTTGGTGTCATCAGCGAATTTGGCGATCCGACTGACGATGCCACCGTCGATATCATTCATGTAAATGATAAACAACAGTGGCCCCAAAACGGAACCCTGAGGAACCCCACTAGTGACCAAGGCCCAACCCGAACTAGCCCCTTTAATTACCACCCTCTGCCGCCTATTCCTCAGCCAGTTTTCAATCCACCTACCTATTTCCCCACCGATACCCAGCGCGCGCACTTTCGCCATTAGCCGGCGGTGAGGTACCTTATCAAAGGCTTTCTGAAAGTCGAGATAAAGTATATCAATCGCCCTACTCTTATCGTACTCACTCAACATGACGGAAAAACTCGAGCAAGTTGGTGAGACACGACCTATACCGTCTAAACCCATGTTGGGAGTCCCCAAGCAGCTTGTAGGAATCCAAATGGTCAACGATCCTATCAGCTATTATCCCTTCTAATAATTTACCTACAACTGAAGTGAGACTAATGGGACGATAGTTCCCTGGACTTTCGTGATCCCCTTTCTTAAAGATAGGGGTCACGTTGGCTTCCCTCCAGTCACCAGGCACCTGGCCCATCTCCAACGATTTGTTGAAGACTGTAGCCAGGTGGGGAGCCACCTGGTCGCGCACTTCTCGCAACACTCTGGGGAGAAACTGGTCTGGCCCAGGAGCCTTAAACGCGCTCAGTTTGTCTATTCTATCGGCAACGACTGTCGCGGTACATCTAACACTATCCAGGCCAGCACCTTCGTGCCTCACGCCTGGCTCGGGGATGACGCGGGTATCCTCCCTGGTGAACACTCCCGCAAAGTACTCATTAAGCACATTAGCGATGTCCGCGTCGGAGGTCCGCAGAACGCCGCTTCCGTCCTTTAACGGACCTATCATGCTTCTAATGGGCTTTCTACTATTAACATAACTGAAGAATTCCTTAGGGTTCCCCTTGCAGAGGCTTGCCACCCGTAGTTCTTCGTTACGTTTCGCTAGCCTAACCTTCGCCTTCACTTCCCAACACAGGCGGACATACGCTTCAGTGTTCTCGTGGGAACGATTGGCCTTCGCCCTCCTATACGCTACTTTCCTAATTCGGATAGCCGAAGCGATGTCACGATTAAACCACTTAGGCTGCGTTGAAGCAGGGGTGACCGGTTTTGAGGGTATGGCAGCAGACTGCAGCACCATAAACTCGTCCTGGAATGCACCCCCACACTCCCTCAACATCGCCGCCAACCTCTAACCCCATCTCTCCTACGCTATCCCTGAGGCTAACAAAGTTCGCCCGCCGGAGATCGAGCTTACTGCCTCTCGAGTTACTACGCTTCACCCGAGGGACGCGCACACTGAACCTAATCAGACCGTGATCACTCCCGCCCAACGATTCGTCAACGGTGAGGCCAGTGACGAGGTTGTCTTCGGTCGTGAATACTAAGTCTAGAACGCTTTCGCCTCGTGTAGGATCGTTGACCCACTGAGTGAGGAAGTTCTCATCAGCAACGACAACTAGCCTCATCCCTTCAGCATCAGCAGTCCTGTCTTCTCACTTTATGCCGCGACAGTTGAAGTCTCCTAAAACTACACACACCCTATCACCTAGCAGGCTACTGAGTTCGGTGTACAGGGCTGTATCCTCCTCGAGGAGGAGATGCGGTCTGTACACCAAGATTAACCTATAGTTCGTCCCCCCCACGTTCAGATCGACACCAAGCAGCTCCCGTTCCGATCGGAACTGGCAGTCAACCGGACTCAACGTGTCCCTGACGTATATTAGTACCCGACCCCCTTCCCCACGGGTGCGGTCTTTGCGAAACATTCTATACCCGGGAATTTCGAACTCCCCAACGTAGTCCCTACGATCAGTATGAATCCAGGACTCGGTGATAGCAACGATATCCTGGTATTCTGATGCTAAGAGCGCCCGTAGCTCACAAAACTTGTTCCTAATTGACCTAGCATTAAAAAGCATTGCACGGAGGGAGCCTTCCCTATTCTGACCGCCCCCTAGCACGACCCGTTTCCCGAACAGCCAGGGCTGTCGGGAGTTGAAGAGCCCCTCACTAACGAGGGGGCAACTCCCGCAGGAGACTGAGCCCAATGTTCCCTCTAATTTTTTTTAGTCCGTGTTCGCAAGAAATTTTCGTTGTGCATACATTTAGATTCATGGTGAAAAATTGTGCAAACTTTTCTGAGCGTTATCATCTTCAAAATTAAATATATATAAATATTAAATACTTAATAAATATTATTTCCATAAGGTGATAGCTTGATCATTACGATACTATTAACTGGATATTAAAAAACTGTTTACGATATTATATATTCTTAAAAAAGAAAACATTTTATCCATTCTAAAAATATGAATAAAATAAAAAATAGTAAAATAAAATTCAACAAAATAAAGAAATAAAATAAAAATAACTAATTGAAAATGACTATTTTAGTTATTTCTCAAAACAATTTTTAACATTTAGCAATTTAAAATAGACTATCAAGTTTAATACACGATTTTATCCATTCACAAAATAGGAATAAAATAAAAAATAATAAAATTCAATAAAATAAAATATAATCAAAATAACATTAAATGAAAGTGCCTTTCATTTAAGTACGATTATGATTTCTCCCTACGATCTTTAGCATTTGCCCATTCCAAATAAACTCTATGAAGATTAATACATCCGTCATCATTCAGGTAACTTTTAATTCGCATGAGCAGGGTTGCCAAGTCCGACTGGCACATCAATACCAGATTGTAATGTATTTAGTACCAAATCATATAATTTATTACCAAATCTTATCTAATATACATATAAAATGATTTAGGCCTATACATGAGAGCGAAGCGAGATACCGACTTACCGTATATGTATGATGTTTGGTATTTTTAATTATTAATCATAGAGTGCATCTATTTCTAACTCTTCAATTTCTTCATTGCCACCTGCTGCTGATGTACCAGGTAACTCTCTTGATGATGACGTTGCGCAGCTTGCACTTATGTGGTCATACATTTCAGAGGTGAACTTAGTGAGCATCTTTTCTGTTATTTTCAGATCTTTGCAGCACTTGCCATGCATCAAAAGATGTGTTCGAATTCTCAAGATCGAATCCATCATCTTAAACTTCATACGATTTCTCACTTTTGACTTTATGGCATTCGCATGTGAGAATATTCTTTCAACATCTGCATTGCTTACTGGAGATGTTAAGCAAGCTAATGCGTATGATGCCAGATCTTTGTATGGATTCGAATTTTCCTCCCGAAATTTTAATTCCACAATTTATTTTACATTCATTTGTAAATAATACCAAACTCATCCTGTTTTAATACCAAACGACCAAATATATTTTCCCGTGACCAAATTGTTTTTTTAATACCAGATTTGCCCTGATTTGGTACTGAAAAATACCAGTTGGCAACCCTGCGCATGAGCGTGTCCAAATGATTTTCTTTGAAGCGGTTTCTTAATTTGTTCTTTATACAATTCATTAAACTGAAATTTTTTAAATTACTTCATTTACTCTCGTGACTCATGATACGCTTGAGCCTGAGCGCATTTTATTTTGCTGTGTGCGCGGGTTTCACAACGCGTGTGCGCGCGCACACGCGCACACCTTAGAGGGAACATTGACTGAGCCCCCTCCAACGTAGGAGGAGGGTCACCCACCTGTACTTCGACGCACCCTTCAGTTGAAGGTACGTCCGCCACCGGCTCATCCTCATCTCTCCCCGGACTCGACCTCACCATTCTGTATAGGTGCCGGTCGAGCAGCGCGCCTAGCACACCTTTACCCTTGTTATTGAGGTGGACACCATCCCTCTGGTAAAGGTCCCACGTACCCGAAAATGCATCGAAGGGGTCAATAAACTTCACGCCCAGCGGAACGCACAAGTATTGTACCCTCTCATTGATGCCAATGACCTTACTGAGCGCGTGGTCACTGGCATTCATTCGCGGTAAAATACCCATTAACATTCCCCTGTCTGTCTTCAGTTTTAGATCATCCGCAAGAGACATGATCTCGGTGATGATCCCTTCTGTAAGACCTACCCCACCGCCTTTGAGGAACAGGTCATTGCCACCAGCGTGGACAACGATCGCAGTCCTCCGACTAGCCACGCGCACCTTCTCTACCTCGTTCCTTAAGTGCGCCGTTCCCCGCCCAGGTAAGCACCTTACCTTCCTCCCATCCCGGTTTGCAGAAGCAAAGTACTTCTCCTGGCCCCTGATCTGTTAGTCCCCAATCAAAACGGTGTCTTCCTCCTTCGAGCACAGGAGACTAAAGCGGTTAGAGGTCTTGACAGGGGCAACTGGGGTCTCAGGCTTCGGCTTCGCAGCCTTCTTGCCCGAGACCTTTCGAAACCCGTCGCCACCCATACACGCAGTTACACCACCCGACCCACCCGGACTGGTAGCTACATCCTTCGGTTTCTTTGGGCCAACAGTAGGCCCCTTCCCACCCTTTATCTTCATTGGCCCCTTCCCACCCTTCTCTATCGATCCCTTCCCACCCTTCTCTATCAGCCCCTTCTTTGCGCCCTCCCTCCCTTTGTTCTTGATACTTAATCTTACAGTTTAAATCTACTGGTGTGTTTTTAGTTTGATCTTGTCCACTGGGTTGGATTTCCAGTGCTACGACCCTAGCTTCAAGCTTTTTTACTAATTCCTTTAGCTCTTTAACTTCCTTTTCGTGGTTGTCTCTAAGTTTACAAAACAAACATACACTAAGGGATGTGATATCGCTGATACTACCTTCAGGGAAGTCAACGCACCAATGATTAACTTTACATTTAAAGCATTCTGCTTTCAATTTAGCTGGCCCTGCCATATTTTCTCTTATTTTTTTTTTTCTGAATCTGAATAAGATAAAGCGTTCTAGCAATGAAAACTATCCAAAAACGTTATGACCAGTATATAAAAAAGGGGGGGGGGGTGAATTAATCCCGCGCGTAGCCGCACCCGCCTTTTTGCAAGTGACGTTCATTCCTTCCAGAAGACTACACCTCTCCTGCTGCCGCACCGACCAAAGGTCTCCCCAGGGCCGGACCGTCCCAAACGTGTCGCAGCTACCAACTGACAAACACTCGCGACGCAAGCGTCACGGATTTTCCGCCAGGAGCGACAGCGAGATGCAGCCCCTTACTAAGTCTTACTAGTCACTCACAAGTGGGCCAGACTCTTAGAATCCAGTGTTCAAGGGATATCCCACCAGACCCAGAGGCTACGCCCGAGACTTTACGCTGGCCTGGCAGCCAGCTGGGCAGTAAAGCCCTCTCACCTCAGAGCAGTACAGCCAAGCACCATCAATTGGTCACCAAAGAACGGTCGCAGGGGGCTGGTCAAGCCATTACGCGTTAGGAATGGGCTTAACGGGGCACTAGCCACACTCCATTCATCGCGCCCCTACGCCTGGGACCCCTCCATCCCAGTCTCTCACAACCTACGAGCGTTAAATGGTGTTATTTATAGAGGTTCCAAAGCCTCTCTTCCCACGCATGAGGTAGCAGTAGGGTCCTAATAGTAAAAAAGAGAAAAAGACTTAATACTAAAAGAAAAGGTTTTTTTTTTTTTTTTTTTTTTTTTTTGTGCAGTGAGAGGAGAACAACCATAACGTAATCTAAAAGGACAGAGTAGGGATGGGATGGGGTCCTAGTAACCCACGGGACGGGATTGTGCAAAATACTTTACCCGCCCTCCCGAAAGAGAGAGAGAACCTAAAGGAGCTGGCAGCCAGTTCCTCTAGAATCCCACGACTCGGGACCGGAGGGCTGTCACACCCCAAGTATAAAGTTTACTACATCCAGAAGAAATGTGCATAACCTTTATACCCCTGCGGAGAGAGAGAGAGAGAGAGAGAGAGAGAGAGAGAGAGAGAGAGAGAGAGTTACAAGAAAAGAAGTACCTCAAAAGGCCTTGCGGCCCATACCGAGGAGGTACCAATGGCAACGGGTGCCACGGAAAATTTTCTACACACTCAAAGAGTGTGCAAAATTTGGTCTAACCTTTTCTTGAACTGATCCACAGAGGAACTGTTCACAACTTCCAAGGTAACCTGTTCCATGTGTCACAGATCTTATACGTAAAGTAATTCCCACACACACTAGTCCTAAACCGTTTCAAATCCAACTTCCAACCATTGTTGCGAGTTGGGTTATCATTTAAACTAAACATACTTCTAAAATCGACATCGTTGAACCCTCGTAAGAGCTTGAAAACCTCGATCAGTTGACCGCGCAGCCTCCGAGTTTCAAGCGAAAACAAGTTCAGGGCGCGTAACCGTCGATTGTAGCCCATATGCCTAACCGAAGGGATTAACTTTGTGGCCCTCGCCTGCACTCGCTCCAGCCTCTCAATATCTTTCCTGAGGGTGGGCGACCAGAACTGCAAGGCATACTCCAGGTACGGCCGAACAAGGGAATTGTACAGTGAGAGCACAATCTCCTTGTTCCGAAACTGAAATTGCCTCCTGATATAACCCAATAGTTTCTGGGCTTTCTTTTCCACCTCTACACACTGTTTCGTAAACTTAAGGTCGCTGCTAATTAGCACACCCAAGTCCTTTTCTAAATCAGTCACCTCGATATTACTGCCCAACATCGAGTAGTCCGACTTGGGATTGGCGTAGCCAATGTGCATCACTTTGCATTTACCCAAGTTAAACGGCATTTGCCATTTTTCGGACCACTCTCCTATCCTACCTAGGTCCGCACGCAGTTCCTCGATCGCTTCGGGCGTCCCAACATTGGCCCCAAGCTTGGTGTCATCAGCGAATTTGGCGATCCGACTGACGATGCCACCGTCGATATCATTTATGTAAATGGTAAACAACAGTGGCCCCAAAACGGAACCCTGAGGAACCCCACTAGTGACCGAGGCCCAACCCGAACTAGCCCCTTTAATTACCACCCTCTGCCGCCTATTCCTCAGCCAGTTTTCAATCCACCTACCTATTTCCCCACCGAGAGAGAGAGAGAGAGAGAAGAGAGAGAGAGAGAGTTACAAGGAAAAGAAGTACCTCAAAAGGCCTTGCGGCCCATACCGAGGAGGTACCAATGGCAACGGGTGCCAGGGAAAATTTTGTCTTTCAACTATGCTAGCAGTAGTAGAAAACTGGATAGAAAAGTAGAAGGCTCTCTCCCCACCCTCCGCTCCCTCCCTGCCAGAGGCAGGTACGGAAAAAGGTTGAAGAAAATACCTTGACCCTGGAAAAGTAGCCAAGGAAATTTTACAGGAAAGTGGAGAATATATAAATAGCTCTATATTTAGCTTGCTCACAGAGACACCGAGCAAGCGAACTCTGCAGAGTTTTCTGAGGTTTTAATCTTAAACTATGAGTGTGTTCTGTACTTTGTCTAGCCTATTTTTAAACAGATTTACACTTTGACTGGAAACATCCTCTGAGGGAAGTTGGTTCCAGATATTAACTATTTTATAGGAAAAGAAATTTCCGCAGACTGAGGTCCTAAATGTCTTTACACACTCAAATAGTGTGCAAGATTTCGTCTAACCTTTTCTTGAACTGATCCACAGAGGAACTGTTCACAACTTCCGAAGGTAACCTGTTCCATGTGTCACAGATCTTATACGTAACGTAATTCCCACACACACTAGTCCTAAACCGTTTCAAATCCAACTTCCAACCATTGTTGCGAGTTGGGTTATCATTTAAACTAAACATACTTCTAAAATCGACATCGTTGAACCCTCGTAAGAGCTTGAAAACCTCGATCAGTTGACCGCGCAGCCTCCGAGTTTCAAGCGAAAACAAGTTCAGGGCGCGTAACCGTCGATTGTAGCCCATATGCCTAACGGAAGGGATCAACTTTGTGGCCCTCGCCTGCACTCGCTCCAGCCTCTCAATATCTTTCCTGAGGGTGGGCGACCAGAACTGCACAGCATACTCCAGGTACGGCCGAACAAGGGAATTGTACAGTGAGAGCACAATCTCCTTGTTCCGAAACTGAAATTGCCTCCTGATATAACCCAATAGTTTCTGGGCTTTCTTTTCCATCTCTACACACTGTTTCGTAAACTTAAGGTCGCTGCTAATTAGCACACCCAAGTCCTTTTCTAAATCAGTCACCTCGATATTACTGCCCAACATCGAGTAGTCCGACTTGGGATTGGCGTAGCCAATGTGCATCACTTTGCATTTACCCAAGTTAAACGGCATTTGCCATTTTTCGGACCACTCTCCTATCCTACCTAGGTCCGCACGCAGTTCCTCGATCGCTTCGGGCGTCCCAACATTGGCCCCAAGCTTGGTGTCATCAGCGAATTTGGCGATCCGACTGACGATGCCACCGTCGATATCATTTATGTAAATGGTAAACAACAGTGGCCCCAAAACGGAACCCTGAGGAACCCCACTAGTGACCGAGGCCCAACCCGAACTAGCCCCTTTAATTACCACCCTCTGCCGCCTATTCCTTAGCCAGTTTTCAATCCACCTACCTATTTCCCCACCGATACCCAGCGCGCGCACTTTCGCCATTAGCCGGCGGTGAGGTACCTTATCAAAGGCTTTCTGAAAGTCGAGATAAAGTATATCAATCGCCCTACTCTTATCGTACTCACTCAACATGACGTGGAAAAACTCGAGCAAGTTGGTGAGACACGACCTATGCCGTCTAAACCCATGTTGGGAGTCCCCAAGCAGCTTGTAGGAATCCAAATGGTCAACGATTCTATCAGCTATTATCCTTTCTAATAATTTACCTACAACTGAAGTGAGACTAATAGGACGATAGTTCCCTGGACTTTCGTGATCCCCTTTCTTAAAGATAGGGGTCACGTTGGCCTCCCTCCAGTCACCAGGCACCTGGCCCATCTCCAACGATTTGTTGAAGACTGTAGCCAGGTGGGGAGCCACCTGGTCGCGCACTTCTCGCAAAACACTGGGGAGAAACTGGTCTGGCCCAGGAGCCTTAAACGCGCTCAGTTTGTCTATTCTATGAGCAACGACTGTCGCGGTACATCTAACACTATCCAGGCAGCACCTTCGTGCCTCACAGCTGGCTCGGGGATGACGCGGGTATCCTCCCTGGTGAACACTCCCGCAAAGTACTCATTAAGCACATTAGCGATGTCCGCGTCGGAGGTCCGCAGAACGCCGCTTCCGTCCTTTAAAGGACCTATCATGCTTCTAATGGCTTTCTACTATTAACATAACTGAAGAACTCCTTAGGGTTCCCTTGCAGAGGCTTGCCACCCGTAGTTCTTCGTTACGTTTCGCTAGCCTAACCTTCGCCTTCACTTCCCTA
The DNA here is from genome assembly GCA_023014485.1 of Bathynomus jamesi. Lineage (NCBI taxonomy): Eukaryota > Metazoa > Arthropoda > Malacostraca > Isopoda > Cirolanidae > Bathynomus > Bathynomus jamesi. The sequence goes on along the minus strand of JAJOZX010006942.1, from coordinate 10,981 downwards.
CACAGGCGGACATACGCTTCAGTGTTCTCGTGGGAACGATTGGCCTTCGCCCTCCTATACGCTACTTTCCTATTTCGGATAGCCGAAGCGATGCCACGATTGAACCACTTAGGCTGCGTTGAAGCAGGGGTGACCGGTTTTGAGGGTATGGCAGCAGACTGCAGCACCATAAACTCATCCCGGAATGCACTCCACACTCCCTCAACATCGCCGCCAACCTCTAACCCCATCTCTCTACGCTATCCCTGAGGCTAACAAAGTTCGCCCGCCGGAGATCGAGCTTACTGCCTCTCGAGTTACTACGCTTCACCCGAGGGACGCACACACAACCTAATAAGACCGTGATCACTCCCGCCCAACGATTCGTCAACGGTGAGGCCAGTGACGAGGTTGTCTTCGGTCGTGAATACTAAGTCTAGAACGCTTTCGCCTCGTGTAGGCTCGTTGACCCACTGAGTGAGGAAGTTCTCATCAGCAAAGTCAACTAGCCTCCTCCCTTCAGCATCGGCAGTCCTGTTTTCCCACTTTATGCCGCGACAGTTGAAGTCTCCTAAAACTACACACACCCTATCCCCTAGCAGGCTACTGAGTTCGGTGTACAGGGCTGTATCCTCCTCGAGGAGGAGATGCGGAGGTCTGTACACCAAGATTAACCTATAGTTCGTCCCTCCCACGTTCAGATCGACGCCAAGCAGCTCCCGTTCCGACCGGAACTGGCAGTCAACCGGACTCAACGTGTCTCTGACGTATATTAGTACCCCACCCCCCTCCCCACGGGTGCGGTCTTTGCGAAACATTCTATACCCGGGAATTTCGAACTCCCCAACGTAGTCCCTACGATCAGTATGAATCCAGGACTCGGTGATAGCAACGATATCCTGGTATTCTGATGCTAAGAGCGCCCGTAGCTCGCGAAACTTGTTCCTAATTGACCTAGCATTAAAAAGCATTGCACGGAGGGAGCCTTCCCTATTCTGACCG
>JAJOZX010006942.1:2500-5000 GCA_023014485.1 Bathynomus jamesi | reverse complement strand
GTTTCAAATCCAACTTCCAACCATTGTTGCGAGTTGGGTTATCATTTAAACTAAGAGAGAGAGAGTTACAAGGAGTTACAAGGAAAAGAAGTACCTCAAAAGGCCTTGCGGCCCATACCGAGGAGGTACCAATGGCAACGGGTGCCAGGGAAAATTTTGTCTTTCAAACTATGCTAGCAGTAGTAGAAAACTGGATAGAAAAGTAGAAGGCTCTCTCCCCACCCTCCGCTCCCTCCCTGCCAGAGGCAGGTACGGAAAAAGGTTGAAGAAAATACCTTGACCCTGGAAAAGTAGCCAAGGAAATTTTACAGGAAAGTGGAGAATATATAAATAGCTCTATATTTAGCTTGCTCACAGAGACACCGAGCAAGCGAACTCCTGCAGTTTTCTGAGGTTTTAATCTTAAACTATGAGTGTGTTCTGTACTTTGTCTAACCTATTTTTAAACAGATTTACACTTTGACTGGAAACATCCTCTGAGGGAAGTTGGTTCCAGATATCAACTATTTTACAGGAAAAGAAATTTCCGCAGACTGAGGTCCTAAATGTCTTTACACACTCAAATAGTGTGCAAGATTTCGTCTAACCTTTTCTTGAACTGATCCACAGAGGAACTGTTCACAACTTCCGTAAAGGTAACACTGAACTTCCGAAGGTACCTGTTCCATGTGTCACAGATCTTATACGTAACGTAATTCCCACACACACTAGTCCTAAACCGTTTCAAATCCAACTTCCAACCATTGTTGCGAGTTGGGTTATCATTTAAACTAAACATACTTCTAAAATCGACATCGTTGAACCCTCGTAAGAGCTTGAAAACCTCGATCAGTTGACCGCGCAGCCTCCGAGTTTCAAGCGAAAACAAGTTCAGGGCGCGTAACCGTCGATTGTAGCCCATATGCCTAACGGAAGGGATCAACTTTGTGGCCCTCGCCTGCACTCGCTCCAGCCTCTCAATATCTTTCCTGAGGGTGGGCGACCAGAACTGCACAGCATACTCCAGGTACGGCCGAACAAGGGAATTGTACAGTGAGAGCACAATCTCCTTGTTCCGAAACTGAAATTGCCTCCTGATATAACCCAATAGTTTCTGGGCTTTCTTTTCCATCTCTACACACTGTTTCGTAAACTTAAGGTCGCTGCTAATTAGCACACCCAAGTCCTTTTCTAAATCAGTCACCTCGATATTACTGCCCAACATCGAGTAGTCCGACTTGGGATTGGCGTAGCCAATGTGCATCACTTTGCATTTACCCAAGTTAAACGGCATTTGCCATTTTTCGGACCACTCTCCTATCCTACCTAGGTCCGCACGCAGTTCCTCGATCGCTTCGGGCGTCCCAACATTGGCCCCAAGCTTGGTGTCATCAGCGAATTTGGCGATCCGACTGACGATGCCACCGTCGATATCATTTATGTAAATGGTAAACAACAGTGGCCCCAAAACGGAACCCTGAGGAACCCCACTAGTGACCGAGGCCCAACCCGAACTAGCCCCTTTAATTACCACCCTCTGCCGCCTATTCCTTAGCCAGTTTTCAATCCACCTACCTATTTCCCCACCGATACCCAGCGCGCGCACTTTCGCCATTAGCCGGCGGTGAGGTACCTTATCAAAGGCTTTCTGAAAGTCGAGATAAAGTATATCAATCGCCCTACTCTTATCGTACTCACTCAACATGACGTGGAAAAACTCGAGCAAGTTGGTGAGACACGACCTATGCCGTCTAAACCCATGTTGGGAGTCCCCAAGCAGCTTGTAGGAATCCAAATGGTCAACGATTCTATCAGCTATTATCCTTTCTAATAATTTACCTACAACTGAAGTGAGACTAATAGGACGATAGTTCCCTGGACTTTCGTGATCCCCTTTCTTAAAGATAGGGGTCACGTTGGCCTCCCTCCAGTCACCAGGCACCTGGCCCATCTCCAACGATTTGTTGAAGACTGTAGCCAGGTGGGGAGCCACCTGGTCGCGCACTTCTCGCAAAACACTGGGGAGAAACTGGTCTGGCCCAGGAGCCTTAAACGCGCTCAGTTTGTATATTCTATGAGCAACGACTGTCGCGGTACATCTAACACTATCCAGGTCAGCACCTTCGTGCCTCACAGCTGGCTCGGGGATGACGCGGGTATCCTCCCTGGTGAACACTCCCGCAAAGTACTCATTAAGCACCTTAGCGATGTCCGCGTCGGAGGTCCGCAGAACCCGCTTCCGTCCTTTAAAGGACCTATCATGCTTCTAATGGCTTTCTACTATTAACATAACTGAAGAACTCCTTAGGGTTCCCTTGCAGAGGCTTGCCACCCGTAGTTCTTCGTTACGTTTCGCTAGCCTAACCTTCGCCTTCACTTCCCTACACAGGCGGACATACGCTTCAGTGTTCTCGTGGGAACGATTGGCCTTCGCCCTCCTATACACTACTTTCCTATTTCGGATAGCCGAAGCGATGCCACGATTGAACCACTTAGGCTGCGTTGAAGCAGGGGTGACCAG
>JAJOZX010006941.1:157500-259145 GCA_023014485.1 Bathynomus jamesi | reverse complement strand
GGGTTCAACAGGCTGGTGCCTCCGAGCCTCCACGAAACTTTGAAGGTCAGCCTCACTCAGCTCTGAGGTGTGCCGCTCGTGACGTCATTTGATCGCCACGACGGAGCATACAAACGTTGAAGGAAGATTGTAGACAGGAAGACGGTCGAACGGTTGATTGGAGAAAAATACTAACAATAATTCAAAAGTTGATTGAAGAGAAGTTCAAGGGAAATTTTTGTAGTAAATATTTGGGGTTGATTGAAGAGAGAATTTCAAGGAAGGAATTTCCAAGTAACAAAAGTTGATTGAAGGTCAACGATGAGTTGAATTAAATTGAGGTTGCAGATGGTGGGGTTGGAGTCCAAGTTGAAGAGGTTGCGGTCGACGTCGAATGAGTGAATCCATGAAGTGTTTCAAAAATTGTTCAAAGTAGGGACATCCATTGATGGACGACGGTTTTTTCGGTGGGGGACTGAAACAGTCTCGGTGTTGGAGAACTAACGCGGTCTCGGTGTTGGGGAACTGAAGCGGTCTCGGTGGGACCTCCAGTGTCGCGCATCGGTTGTGCGGGCCTTCAGTGTCGCGCATCGGTTGTGCGGGCCTTCAGTGTCGCGCATACGTTGTGCGAGCCTCTGCCCGCTTGCGACTTTTTAGGGTTAATGCACTTTGGACAATCCAACGAAGGTGGTCCTTTGTTGGGTAAGCTCGGCCTTGGCCGAGAGTATCCGAGTATCAATATAAATAGTTTCTACCAAGTTTGTTTTTTTCCCGAAGGGATGAATGGAAACACTTCACTTCAAAAATTGGAGTTTTAGTTCACTCATAAATTCTTTTATTTACAAAGTTTATACAGAACGAGGCACTGATAAATAATCAGAAGTTTACAGGGGGAGAGGTTTTACCTCTTACAACAACAGCTCAAGCAGGAATTTACAGGGGTAGAGGTTCGACCCCATTTCACAATAGTTAAGGTGGGAATTGAAAGCGAGAAGGCTTGTCCTCCTCGAGTAAGAGTTACGGCAGGAATTTAAAATGAGGAGGCTTGGCCTCCTTGGTCTAAGCCTCAGGCAGGAATTTAAGGTGAGGGGGGCTCGGCCTCCTCGGGTGAAGGTTCAGGCAGGAATTTAAAATGAGAGAGGAGCCACCTCTGGTAACAACGGGCCAGACAGGAATTTAAAAGGGGGCGAGGTGCAACCTCTGGTATCAAGAACTCAGGCAGGAATCATTTAATTTACAATACAAGAAATAAATAAGCCTCAATTTTGGGGGAATGCAGTCGAAGGTTAAGCTCCCACTTTAGCTGGAGAGCTAAAGAATTCTGACGTTAAGCATAATTTAAGCAAAAAGTTTAAAAAAAAGATACTAATTTTTGTAAGGTATACACTTTTGGGTGGCGACATAATGTCGGGGGACCGACATGTACAGAGTACATTAAGTACATAAATTACATTATATTACATACATTAATTACCGTTAATTACAATTTTAGCAATTTCTTAATTGACATATCTAATACTGAAGTAATCTGAATAGGTAACACAATTTAAATAATGAAGGAGAGTTCTCCGTTGTTTTATAATTTAAAGGGGATTAACGACAATTATATATATTTATAGTTAACAGTGATTACGCCAAATTATGTCTAATATTATTAGAGGAATGGTTGGTTATCATAATTTGAAAGTCTAATTAGCCAGCGATGAGGAAAGCGGAGAAAAGATATGGTGTACTTTTCATTTGAAAGTACACGGACATTAATGATAACGTAAGACATAAGTAACGGAATTTGAATGACAATTAGGTAGAAGTAGTAAGTACAGATAATGAGAACGTGGGTAACTATGTAGAGATTAACCAGTAGCCTGGCAGGGAACAATATGGTATATTATAATAATAAACATCACATCTTAACGTTATAAATTGGTAGCAGAGGCAAGAGAGAAGAGTTCGAATTCAGAGGCTCGCTTTTGACGACGTAATCGGAATTCGAGCCTTCGTCTCAGCAATAATAGACAACTTGCGAGTGGTGAAATAATAAAAAAAGAAAATAAAACAAAAAAGAATACATGTACGTATCATGATCGTCAATAGACATGTACGACTGCACACGGTAGTGTACACATATCATTCGTCACACAATAGGTTGTGTGCGTAATATAGACACGAGTAAACATAGACTGATAAGTTGATAGAGAATAACTAGACAATGGGTAATAGGTAATAAAATAGGTAATAGGTGATAAAATTAGTAAAGGACAACGGTCAAGAAGGAACATGGATGTATGAATGAGTATGGTTGCATAACACCGATAGGACACAACATATAAATAATGACTCATAGAGAGTGAAGTTATTATTATTATTATTATTAAAGAATTTACCATACATTGAATACGAAAGATATCCACATACTAAACACGTGATTCAGTATTCAAGGTATGGAAGGAAATTAAGTTACTTTATAACGTCAGAGTGATTCACTCTGTACGTACAATATAAGGGAGGGACATTCGCTGTTTACAGCGAACTTCTAATGGCACAAACATGGATACTGTTCAACCATAGAAATGGTAAATCGCATGGTAGTGACAGCTATATAACCTTATTTATAAATCCTAACATGGTCATTATAACATGTTTTAAAAATAAAGATATCTGACTCAAAATTTTTAGCCACATATCTTCTCTCTCTTCCCGCGTCTCTCTCCCCACCCTCACTGGGGAAATAGCGTTTAGATGGTAGATGGATGGGTGGAAATTTTTAGCCTGACAACTTGACAAGAAATGGGATTGTGTATTGTTAGGTTTTTTATGTTAGTTTTTTACGTCCCTAGCAGGAGAAATAACAGGTCAGGCTCAGCCTGACCTGCCTGACCCCACTCCGCCGCCACTGATATATATATATATATATATATATAAAAACGGTAAAACAGAAAACTATAAAACATAGGAAGTGGTTGAAGCAACGTACACAGGAATCAAGACGGGAATATGTGCAAGCAAGAAATGAAGCAGAGAGGGAGAAGGAAAGGGCAAAACAAATGGCAATGAGGGAATTGGGAGAAAAGTTGAGAGAAGATGAGAAGGGAAACAAAAAACTGATTTACAGCCTTGCAAAATCTTATAGGAAGGAAAAGAAAAGAGTATACAGCATTAAAAATGAAGCGAGAAATGTGATAGTGGAACCTGGAGCAATTAATAGAAGATCGTCAGATTATTTTAAAGATCTATTGAATGGAGATCCAGAAGAAGAAGTGGAGGAAGCAGATGGAATATACCAGGAATTAGCAGAACAGGTAATTATTACCAGAGAAGAAATGAAAGAGGCTGTTAATAAAATGAAGAATGGAAAGTCAACGGGAGTGGACGAGTTTCCGATTGAACTTATAAAGGAGGGAGGCGAAGCCATGAAAGAAAAAATTCGAAACCTGTTGAATAAATATTGGAGAGAAGGTCAAGTCCCCTGTGATTGGGGAAAACAATCATCGTTCCAATATATAAAGGAAAGGGTGACTCAGGTAGATGTGAGAATTATAGGGGAATATCGCTTATTAATCATATAACAAAACTTTATGAAAGAATAACAGAAAAAAGAGCAAGGCAAATAATTGAAGCAAGGTTGGGAGAGGAACAGCATGGTTATCGGAAAGATAGATGCAGGGCCGGATTAACCCATAGACTAATAAGGCTATAGCCTTAGGCCCTCAATTTTTTTAGGCCCTTCAATTTTGTTCAGGGCTACCAACCGAAAAGAGTTTGTGTTACAAGTTGTAACACATACTCTTTTTGGTTGGTAGCCCTGAAGCCAGGAATGTATAAACAAAAGACGAAATCTTAGAGGTAAGTTGATTTTTGATTTGGCTCATGTTTGCATTGGTTATTTCATAGGAAGAACATTGCATATCAACTTGATACCATACACTTCACGTTCCTTGGTGTGCATATTTTTGAGATAAAAGATTATAAAAGTGATGTTGACAATTATGAAAGAGTTAGAGACATTAGAATCCTGGTCCACAAAACTACCATGGGCACTCCAGCAGCCATTTTTACGTTTTCTATGAATCATTCATAGAAAACGTAAAAATGAATGGAAAACGAACAAAATTTGTTTTTGAACTGAGCAATAAAGTTGGTCTTGCTAATTCATACTAGCAAATTTTTCCAGTCCACATTCTCATTTGAATTACCAACATTAGTTTAGTATTCAGTGATTTTTTAAATAAATTGTGGTCGATTTCTGACAGTTATTTGAATGTAGTTTATACAATTACAAATGGTGATAGTACCCATATAAAGTGACTACCTACTTTGGATTACAAAATTAACACTAAGTATTAAATTTATGATGAATTATGATTTATGACCCACAACTTAACAATTAGGTTATGTGTCTATAGATTTGTAATCAGTAGTTATTTCTGGCAATTCCATAAGTGCTTGGAGATTTTTTTGCCTTCATTTGTCAAATTGTCATAGTTTATGTGATTAATCATTAATGTATGTGCTATTACGGATTATGAATTTATGTTGCATATATTTAGGCCCTTCTTTCCCATTAGCCTTAGGCCCTCCATACCCTTAATCCGGGCCTGTATAGAAGTACGGTAGATCTTATTTTTGGCCTCAGTTCTGTTATAGAAAAGGCATGGGAATTTAATACTAACATCTATGTAATATTCATAGATCTTAAAAAAGCATTCGATACAGTGTCCAGAGGAAGAATGTGGAGATGTTTAGAGGAGATTTATGGCTAAAGGGGACACTTCTTAGGGCTTTGAAAAGTTTGTATCAAGTTAGCGAATGCAAAGTAAGGACTGGACACAAAAATGATGAGTGGTTTGAAGTAAGAACAGGGGTGAAGCAGAGCAGTGTTATATCACCACTCCTGTTTATAGCCTACATGGACTCAGTAATTGCAAGTTTCAAGCGACGTCATGAAATGAATAATAATAATGGAATAATGGCATATTCGGATGACATAGCATTCTGGACGACAGAGAGAGAAGATATAAAACAAGCTTTAATTGATTGGAATGAATGTTTGAAGGTGGGGGGAATGGAAATGAATGTAGAAAAGACAGAAATATTAAGTGTATGTCGAAGAGAAGAAAGAGAATTCGGAGTTCAAATAGGAGATAAGGAAATAAGAAATGCTGAAAATTTTAAATATCTAGGGAATATGTTTACTAAAGAAAGCGATAATATACAAGAAATAACTGAAAGAATTGCAAAGTTTAGTAAAAATGTCGGAATGTTATACCCGCTACTGAGAGATGAATATATGCCCCTTGGGACTAAAAAAATAATCTTCGAAACAGTTTTAACACCAATACTGATTTATGTGTCGAAACACTGGAAAATGCGCATGACAGATCGAAGCAGAATTCAGGCGGCAGAAATGAGACCGCTGAGGACTATTCTGAGAAAGACGCAAAGAGATAGGATAAGGAATGAAGAAATAAGAGCCAGTGTGAAGTAACGCCGATTTTGAGAAAAATCGACGTTGTCAAATTGAGATGGTTGGGCCGCTTGGAGAGAATGGAGGAGGGGAGAACTGCGCGGTGCTGGGAATGGAGACCAGCGAATGGCAGAAGACCGCGAGTGAGACCGAGAAGGAGATGGAGGGACGAAGTGAATGAGAGCTTGCGAAGATACGACTTGCCCAGCATGCAAGAGCTCGAAGAAATGGGAGTGCTGCTGGACAGGGCGGAGTGGCGAAGGAGGCTGGCTCCAGTGACAGGCTGACTAGCCTACCTGGGAGCTGAAGAATTGAAGAATTGAAAATTGAATATAATAATAATAATAAAAGGACATGTGTGTGTGTGTGTGTGTGTGTGTGTGTTCCAGCCATAACTCCAAAATGGAAGCAGTTACAAACATGAAACTTCACACACATATTGATTAGGTCCCCAGGTTGTGCACCTGGACGTTAATAAATTAAATAATTTAAATTACTGGGCCCGAAGGCCCCAGCACCGCGATTAAACTACAGAAAAGAACGCAGCCGTGAAAATTTTGAGCTTCACATTGTGTCAAGATTTCTGAATCTTAAGATTTTCATGACTATAGTTTTACTGACCAAATAATTGAACCCACAATTACTGTCAGCTTAATTATTTGGTCAATAAAACTATAGACAAGAACACAGTCATGAAAATCTTGAGCTTCACATTGCCGCCCGTAATAGTAACACCGGTCTACATGAAAATCGATTTCTTTATTTTGAGTTGTGATTCTGAAGCAGTTCGCTGCGCTGAATTAAAAAATGCTACCAGTTTTTTTCTATCACCCACAGTTTTAAAGTTATTAGCAAAACAATTTTGGGGCGTTTTGTAATTTTTTACCTTTTTTATCTTTAATTAATTTCGTTTTTTCATATGTTTCAGATAGATAATTAATTCTAACACTACGTCTTTAAAATTTTAATAATGGCTTCTAGAAGATGTACTCATAGTCCAGACATATTTTGTTATATTTGTGGTCGGTATGTTGTTGTAAAACAAAGGACAAATGTAACGACCTTCATTAAGAGAGCTTATCATGCTTATTTTGGAATTAAATTAGGAGATCAAGACAAAAGTTGGGCTCCACACAAGGTTTGTCTTATACGTGTGTTGCGGCACTAAGGAATTGGAGCAAAGGTAAAAAGAAAAGTTTGCCATTTGGGATCCCTATGGTATGGCGCGAGCCTAGAAACCATACCGATGACTGCTACTTCTGTTCTTGCAATGTTAAAGGTTATAATGCAAAGAATAAAGAGAGCCTTCAATACCCAAGTCTTCCATCTGCAATAAGGCCGGTACCCCATGGTCCAGAAGTTCCTATTCCCCGCCCACCCGAGAGTCTGGATCAATACAATTCAGATTCTGATTCAGCTCCAAATCCAGACAATGATGATGTTTATGAACAGCCAACAGCTGACCGAGATCCTCCTAAACCATTAACCCAAGTCGAACTAAATGACTTAGTCAGGGATTTGAATCTGCCTAAGGACTCTGCAGAACTTTTGGAGTCTAGATTGCAGGAGAACAATTTATTGGCATCCGACACATACTTCGCTTGGTACAGAAATCGTGAGAAAGACTTCGTGCCTTTTTTCGAAGATGGTCCCTTGGTATTTTGCAAGGACATCACAGGATTAGTGTGCAAGCTAGGCATCAAATACCAAACCAGTGACTGGAGGTTGTTTATAGATTCCTCTAAAACCAGTCTAAAAGGAGTGTTACTGCACAACGGTAACAAATATGCATCAATCCCAGTGGCCCATTCTACTCATTTAAAAGAGACCTATGATAACATGAAACTGCTTCTGGAAAAAATTCAGTATCAAAATCACAGATGGATATTGTGTGTGGATCTCAAAGTCCTTTGCATGTTACTTGGGCAGCAATCAGGATACACTAAGATGCCATGTTTCATCTGCGAATGGGATAGTCGAGCACGTGACCAGCACTGGAAGAGGAAAACTTGGCCTCCTAGAGAGAATCTTACCCCAGGATCAAAGAACATTTTACATGAACATCTAGTTGAACCAAATAAAATCCTCCTACCACCCTTGCACATTAAGTTAGGCTTGATGAAGCAGTATGTCAAAGCATTGAATAGAGAAGGTGAGTGTTTCAAGTACATTTGTTCAAAATATCCAAAGATTAGCTACGAGAAAATAAAGGAAGGTGTTTTTATAGGTCCTCAGATTAGAAAGTTATTGACAGACAATCATTTCCTGAACACAATGACCAATAAAGAAAAAGAAGCATGGCTTGGTTTCAAAGATGTTGTTGAAAACTTCTTGGAAAACTACAAAAGCCAAAATTATGAAAGACTGGTGGAAAATATGCTTAAAAAGTTTTGCGCCTTAGGCTGCAACATGAGCCTGAAAGTTCACTTCTTATTTTCGCATCTTGACCGTTTTCCCGAAAATCTCGGAGATGTCAGTGAGGAGCAAGGGGAACGATTTCATCCACCCCGGCAACGCCGGGTCGCTCCGCTAGTATGTATGTATATATATATATATATATATATACAGGGTGTCCCATAAGTCTGGAACCATAGGGTAAAATAAGTAATTCATGTTTTTCCGTTTATGCAAAGCCGATGATGTCTTTGAGTAAGGAAGAACGCATCCAGGTAATTCTGCTCGTAGGAAATCGGAGTCAGAGGGAGGTCGCTGAGGAATTTAACAGATTGCATCCGGACCGCGCGCCGATAACACAGCTGTGTCGGCAAACTTGTAGCAAAGTTCAGGGAAACGGTGATCCATAGGAGATAAACCACGCAGTGGACCTCCGAGAACATCCACCGACGATGACACAGCCGCTACCATCCTCGCTCATTTCACAAACAGTCCCCAAAAGTCTCTTCGGCGGTTGTCCGCTGAGACAGGAGTGTCGAAAAGCAGCATCCACCGCATTCTTCAAGCACACAATGGCATCCTTACAAACTTCAAATCCTGCAGAAATTAAGCGAAGATGATCCAGACTGACGGATGGAATTTTGTGAATGGGTTACGGAACAATGTGCTCAAAATGCCAATTTCCCGTCCACCATTCTGTTCAGTGATGAGGCTGTTTTTTACGCAAATGGTGAGGTGAACCGACAGAACACCCGCTACTGTCGCAAGACAACCCTCACTGGTTTACTGCTTCAAAGGAACAAGGTGTCGCTCGATGGTATGGTGTGGCATTTGGAAAGACCGTATCATAGGCCCCTCCTTTTTTGATGAAACTGTCACAGGAAACGCCTACTTGCGTATGCTCAACGAGGAAGCATTCCCCAATGTCTTGAACACAGATGGGGATTTCCCAACATGGTTCCAGCAGGATGGTGCTCCTGCCCATTACAGCATCCGGGTAAGAGAGTGGCTGCACCGACAATTCCCTGGTCATTGGCTAGGACGTCGAGAGCCTGTGGAGTGGCCGGCAAGGAGCCCCGATCTTATCCCGTTGGATTTTTATCTCTGGGGTCACTTGAAGGCGTTGATCTCCGCGGAGAAAATTCAGTGTGTTGCACATTTGCGGGAGCGCATTATCGACGCATGTAACACCATCACTCCTGATACCATTCGCCGTGTGTTTGCTGACTGGATATCTCGTCTGCATTTGTGTATCAATAATAATGGTGGACACATTGAACACGTTCTGTGAATAAAAGCCGTTTTTATTGCCGTTTTTATAATTTTGCCCTATAGTTCCAGATAACGTAGAATATTTTTTTCCATTCTTTTCGATAAAATACTTAATAGAAGTGTTAGGAATAAAAAGCTGAAAAAAAAATCCAAAGCATGGATAGGATAATTCATCATTCCAACTTGTGGTTATTTTTGGTGATATTAACTTTAAGTCGATAGTCCATAATTTTTAGCAAGATTTTCAACTTTTTTTTAGCTTTTAGTGAATTATTAGTGATTTTTGGTGCTACTATAGCGTGCGGTCTACAAAGATATCTTTAGTCTATAAAAGAATTTGTGCTTAAGTGACCTGACCTGACTTGAATTTGTGCTGACCTGACCTGAAATGACTTGACTTGACTTTATCTTTGGGGACGAATGTGAAGTCAAGGCGGACTATAAAAGGGGAATCATGAAGACAAATATTAGTTCAATTACATTAAAACAAAAAATTTAAAGGACAAATAAAACAAACAATTCATTCTATGGGATATAATGCCCGGTTAGGTCAACTGTATGCTCTTGACAATTGGTTAAGTTAAGTTGTGATATTTCCGTTAGTTTTAACGAAAATATCACAACTCAACCTAACCAATCATCAAGAGCATACAGTTGACCTAACCGGGCATTATATCCCATAGAATGAATTGCTTGTTTCATTTGTCCTTTAAATTTTTTGTTTTAATGTAATTGAATTTCTAAATATGTTGTAGACCGCAGGCTATAGTGTAAATATCTTTGTAGACCGCACGCTATAGTAGCACCTGATTTTTTTTAATATTGCTCTAGTGACATTTACAAACGTGATTTGGCAATTCTGCCCACGTTGTCATTGCCTAGTCTCGCTACAGTCGCCAGTTGCCTCACACACCTCACATTGAAACCAATTGAAACCACATTCTGGCAAAATGGCAAACAAACTTCATTCACGTGTGTATGATCACGTGTGTAGGACTGGAAACTCCATTCCATGATGCTCTCCTACAAGCGTTTCAGAGGTAGGTACACAGCTGATAACATCTACTCCCATTACTCTGAAACCATCAGCCTCTTCGACATCACCAACAAAATCTCGAATGTGATTTCAGACAATGCATTCAATATAACCAAAGAAGTTCTCTCTCTGCTTGGATTTCATCATGTCATCACTGATGATGCTGAGGCCTCTGACAGTGACATTGACAGTAATGAAGAGGAAGCCACTGAGCCTGATGATGGGCAAGGAGACCAGCTGCAGCTTATCACATAACACAACCCCTGTTTTTCCCACACACTCTAACTTGTCATGGAGGATGGGTTTAAAGAGACTGGCACTGGCAATCTGCACAAAGTCATCGCAAAAGCTTCAAAAATTGTCGCACATATCAAGAAATCCATACATGCGGCTGATCTTATTGAAGGGGAGAATCGTGTCCAGACAGCCACACCTACACGCTGGAACTCCGAAGTGAAGATGCTGCGGTCTCTTCTGACAATCCCATCTGAAAAGCTGGACCACCTTGATACAGCAACGTTAACTGCTTATGAATGTAATATCCTGGAGGTTCTGTGTGAGATCTTGACGCCACTGATTATGTGCAGGGTCAGAACAAGGTCACTTCCAGCTATGTTATTCCATGTATCCTTGGTCTGAAAGCCCGGCTCAATTTCGTGAACTCTCACTTTAATAATAAGCTAGTGACAACTCTCAGAGGCTCTGTCATCAGGCGCCTATCTGGATATGAAAAAAGTGACGTTTTTTGTGCCTGCTGCTGCTTTTGATCCTAGATTCAAACTCCAGTAGTGTACAGCTGACACTAACTCACTCCAGACACAGTGACACTCTATTTGCAAAAGCAGGTGCTGTAATCCCACCAACCACTCAGACTACCAATTCAAGCACTCAATAAAACTAGCCTGACAAATCTCCTCCATGTAAACGCAGCAGACTCTTCAGCTTTATGGACCCTTCAACTGAACCTACACCTGAACCCTCCAGTGTGGAAAAGGAGGTCCAGGAATATCTAAATGTCCCCTGTATGCCTGAAGATTGTGAGCCACTCCAGTACTGTCAGGTCAATAAATTAACCTACCTATGTCTTGCTGCCCTGCCTCAATGCTATCTTGGTATCCCTGCCTCCTTTGCCCCGTCGAACGTCTGTTTAGCATTGGAAGCAAAATTCTCAGGCCTGATCGCAGCAGGATGACTGATACTACATTTGAAAGGCTCCTGAATATCAAAGTCAACAAGTTATATATAACACTTGCATGAACCTAGTTTGTGTTTAACATTTACACTATGTATACAGAAATAAAATGCTTAGACTGTGGTATACTTTTCTTTTCCTTTTATTTACATTAGGTGTTGCTCTGGAATGTAACTGTAATTGGAATCAATTACTTGTCACAGTAATTGTAATTGCAATCATTTACAATCCTTTGCCAACTGTAATTGCAATTTTAATTGAACATATGCAGTAATTATAATTGTAATCAATTACATTGTCATTGTAAGTGTCCTATGCCTGATATACATACATGAAAAGCACCGCAGAAATTATATAAAAATTGATTTAATAATTATGTAAAACATTTGGCAGCAGAAATTTAAAAATTACATATGTTATTAAAAATAATTGTATACTTCGAATACTCCAGACTCAGAAGTTCTGTGATATCATAAAATAAAAACTTGATAAAAACATGTAAATTCCCAATTTCCAGTGTATTAATTTGAAGACACTTTAATTTTCCATGTATAAAATTTTTAAGGATAAGGAGAAAAGTATATATTTATGAAGACAAATGAAGCACGAAAGGAGATCAACAGCAAGCAAGAATGTCTGCTGACTATTGTATCATAGATGAATTTAATAATATTAGAGACAAAGTTTCACACAAAAATAATTGTTTAGATTTTGTATTCAGAAATAAAAACTGACTGATTGACAATACTCATAGAAAAATTGCTACCAAGATTATATCAGACTATAATATTATTGAAATAATCACTGTAACGACGACGTCGAAAAAGTAACCAAAAGGTATCAAATCAAAAAGTCTGAATGTTTTAACTTAAATTCCATGGTCACAAACTGGGAAAGTATAAAATCAAGCATAGTGGATTAGTGGTGGTAGATTGAAAACAAAACGCGTAGGTATAAAACAATGGGATATACGCTCTTCTTAGAAGAGGGATTCTAGAAAAATGGACTCTTACAATGTAAAAACAAGCAACAATAAAAAGAAACTAACTCGAGGGAGAAAGGAGGACACTGTTCCGCAAGGTGAAGGGGACAGTTACGAAATTAAATTATTACTAAAACAACAATATTGGAAAAGTTACGACAGGAACACTGGAAAATAGTGACTGACATAAAAATGCTAACTGAAAACCGTACAAAAAGATGTGGAAACGATAAAAAATCGAAAAAATTTCTATATAATTGTAAAAAGGGTACGAAGAACCAAAATAATATTGCACTCCTGAAAATATTAAGAGTACAGTATAAATAAGGTTTGCCTCAGAAGTAGGGGGCCTACTGTAAATAAAATTATATGTGACCTGTAACCCTTCTTTTGGAGGAAAATTATAAGGAGGAAATATTACCGACTTTGATTTTACACCAGACGTTATACGAGGGCCACTCAATATATTTTGCCCCACCTTTTTTTTTCTTTCCAAGTTTCCTTGTAAGTTCCAGAAATTTTGTACACAAGTAGTTACGTATCTTTTTCACAAGTTTTTAGTTTTTCACATAGTCTCCATCCTTTTCTACGGCTCTCTTCCACCTCGAAACAAGGGCCTTTATTCCTCGCTGGTAAATGTCTGCTGGGTTCCGCTGGAGCCACCTCTTAACCTCCTCAACAGCCTCATCGTCACTCTGAAACTTTCTTCCACGAATAGCACAATTCATTGGCCCAAACAAATGGAAGTCTGAAGGTGCCAGATCCGGGCTGTATGGAGGGTGGGGTAACACAGTCAAGCGCATTTTTGTGATGGCCTCTCTTGTTTGCAAACTGTTGTGCGTCTTGCGTTATCGTGCAAAAGAAGGACGTCTTCCAGTTTTCTCTCGAGTCAAACTCGCTTTATACGTCTCTGGAGTCTCTGTAGGGTAGCAATATATGCCTCTGAGTTGATTGTTTGTCCTTTCTTCATAATGTCCACCAGAATCACCCCTCTCATGTCCCAGAAGATGGTGGTCATAACCTTTCCTGCAAAGGGAGCCATTTTGAACTTTTTATTGCGTGGGGAGTCTGCGCGATGCCACTCCATGGATTGGCATTTTGTTTCAGATT
This sequence comes from Bathynomus jamesi, assembly GCA_023014485.1. Lineage (NCBI taxonomy): Eukaryota > Metazoa > Arthropoda > Malacostraca > Isopoda > Cirolanidae > Bathynomus > Bathynomus jamesi. The sequence goes on along the minus strand of JAJOZX010006941.1, from coordinate 245,716 downwards.
CAAAGTGGTGTACCCAAGTTAGGAAGTCATCCCCTTCTGTCTCGTATCGATTCAACGACTCAGAAGCAATTTCTTTTCTTTGGGCTTTGTGATCTTCAGTCAGTTCGCGAGGAACAAACCGTGAACACACTTTTGAGTATCCCAGTTGCTGAACTATCGTATTCACACTTCCTTCACTAATTCCTAGCTCCAGTGATAGCTCCTTGTATGTGATGCGCTGATTTGATCGAATGATGCAAAGTGTGAGATGTCACAGCCAATGCCGGGTGACTGCTGCGTGGCTCATCATCGAGGCTGGCTCTCCCTCTCTCCGATGATCTCACACGTTTAGATCAGCGTCCAACTGTGCTTCGATCAACAACAGCATCTCCGTAAACGTTTTGTCGAAGTTTGTGAATATTTCCAACTGTTTCCTTCTCTGCGGCTAAGAACTCGATAACAGCTCTCTGTTTACGACGCACATCACTGTCAGACGCCATTTTCGAAAGTGCGTTTACCATCGGTTTTATACAAGGAGGGGAGGTTCAAACTTGAAAAATGCGGTTATGTGAAGCGCAGAAAGTTCAAAAGTCTACATTTCAAACCAAAGGTACGAGATGTTTTCTATTACGTGACCTTATACAATTTTGTCATGCTGATTTCAAATTTTACAACCATTTTTATGTGTCACGTCAGGATTTTTCACAAAATATAAGTCCGATATATTCATAGTATGTATTAAACAACTAAATTTCCAAGAGTACAAAATTATAAGAAATACAAAGACAATACATTTCAAAGTAAATTCATCTTTGATATTTAATTGATACCAAATAGATCAATCGTGATTGATCAATAGGAGAAAATCGTCGTTTTTTTGCTCGCTTCTTGCGCTGCATTTCTTCCGAACCTTCCCGTTTCAGAGACCAGCAGTAATCTGCCATTATGTTGACAACCTACCTTCCTTAGTATCTTTTTGCCATAGTCTTGATATCCTGGTGGAACCTTTCTCTCGTTCCTCACTCACACTACCCAAGTTTTCAGGAAAATAGTCCGAAATACAAAATGGGTGATAGGTATTTGCCAGAAAACTGTACGTGATGAGAAAAAATGGATGTGATTTTTGGATTCAACGCACCTGAATTGATAAAAAACAGTTATGTATGTTGAAACATTAGATATGTTGCATACCAGTGTAATTAATAATTAATTAATAATAAAATAACTCCATGTGCTAGGGATTTTCATGTTTTATATGTGTAAGTTCATGTATTGGTGACTTTGTAACATTAAATTTAAAGTCAGTGAGTGTATTTAAATTTTTCTTGGTAAGGATTCACGGATTCCACGGATTAACTGATTCCATGTTAAACCGTAGGTTCTTATTCTCGGGAATGTCGAAAGCCACAGTCATAGTCTTAGGAAAAGTGATCACCTTATCATTCCTGAAGGAAGTTAAGTACCTTAATGTATACTGAAGTCGTGATGAAGACGTAGCCTACTATTGATTAGATCCCCGAATAAACGCAGAATTATAAACTGAGATCGCAAAAGTATTAGAGCAATAGGAAGATATGTACAGTTAACCTCTTAACGACTGAAGTTTTTGTAGGGTTAAGTTATGAGTGCGTGTATTGGAAACGGTATAAATTCGACCCAGTGGTCCAAAAGAGGTTAATTACAAAAGACACTGGCCACACCTATCCTAGGACCCGGTGTATCCCGACTTTTGTATAATCGATGATACTTAGAAGCATTCAAACTTTCATGATTTACCAGAATTTGCATTAGGTTGTTCAATATTCATATAGATCAGTGGTTCTTAAACTGGGGGACGCGCCACCCAAAGGGGTCGCGAGAATATTTTAGGGGGGCGCGGGGGATTAATGAACAATCGTCGCCGGTATTGTAAGTGAAAAGAGCCAGTATAAATTTAATGAACTGTAATATTAGTCAAGGCACTTAAACATCATGTGGGCGATGGATCAGAAGTCAACTCGTAGTGGGGTCACGGGGCAGAAAAGTTTAAGAACCACTGATATAGGTGATGGGGAACTAATACTTCTTTTATTGGTACCGTTTTTAATAAGATTAACCGAAATAAGTTTATAAATTTATAAAGACTCGTGTTTTTATTAAAATACTATCATACAATCACTTCCCGAGAAATGGATATTATCTTCCCATACACTGATAAACGTCCTGTTAAAATGTTTATTTTAAAAAATCTTCTGTTAAAATAACAAAGAAAGTTATTACTAAACAAAAAGTTATGTATTTTATTTTCTACTACTTTAAATGTAATAACTTAATGAAAGCATTATTTCAAAGTTCTTCCAAATCTGATTTTCAAACAAATGTCCAATTTGCTGATATGTTTCCGCTGCTGATGCGCGTGCTTGCTCCAAACTTTTGAATATATAAGAATAAAAGAATAAATCATTCGGCAACTTATGGGTTTTATTTTTTTTAATCAGCTTTTTGAAAACACTCTTATAAACGATTTGAAGTTTTAAAATAAAAATAAGTACAAAAATATCTCCAAATGATTATGCAAATGTACTGAAAGTTCTCACAATTGTTCTCGGGTTTAGAATTTATACGTTTTTGGAGGGTCGCAAGCCCATGTTGGTATTTGGAACTATGTTAATTATATTTCTTTCACTTTCATTCATTATTCTTTTACGATCATTGCTCGTGTTTATGTTTCATTCCATTCGAGGGATTAGCATAACCTACTCATTTATTTACAACAGCGTTTGCGCGCAATTGTCCGCATTCGTACATTATTTTATCTTTTGCAGTGTTTAAACGCTTGCATTTATTTATTCATCTTGAATTTTGGATTATAAATAATTTATAAAATAATTTTGTTCTTGAGCCATTCTGTGTCTTTGTTATAAATTTACATCATATACCATCGCCTGTCCATCGGTCACCAGAATTGGGATACAATTTGCTGTAGTGTATCGCCGGATTTTGCTATCCATCCATTAATAATTAGAATTCTTCACTTTCAGTTTTAAAGTTTGCTTGAATATCCCACCCCAGACACACACACACATACACACACACACACATGTGCCATCTGGACATAAGTAAGGTACCTATTTTTTTTATCCATATATTTATAAAAAAATTAACCAAACCTAATTTAACCTAACCTAACCTAACCTTAGTGCCATCGAACCGAAAAGGATGTGATAAAGGTTTCGAACGCAATTGAGAGCTCGAACGGTGGTTTTTAAGATATTAAATAGTGAGGTACTCGCTAATTTAGCCTAACTTAACCAAATCTTAATTAACCTAACCTAATCAAGATCAACATATCTTTTTTCCGACAATAAAAATGCTTCTAGAATTTTTATATAATTTTTTGATGTTCCGAGGTACCAAGAGTGTTACCTAAAGAATAATAACCCCACTACATCTGAGAATTATCACACACTTAACTTCATTTATGCCTAGTTGCTTACGCGCGCGCGAGCACACACACACACACACACACACACACACACACACATATATATATAGTGGTCTTATTATACTTGTGAGGTAATCTAACCTAGCAAAGGTATCTAGGTATGACTAGTAGTTGTTGAAATTTTTGGATTCGCAAAGTACCTCAACCACCTCGCTAGAACCACTAAATTGGGGAGTAGAATTTATTACCTCATTAGATTTTAGTACTCCATATGGCTAGTGTATTTTATGAACTGGTACCTCGTAAGTAGAGTTATTCTTCCCGTATTTCGTTGTTTCAAAATGAGGGATGTGTATGAGCAGTAACGTTCTACATCATAGCGTTGAAGAAGGTCAATCAATCCCTCGAAATTTTTCAATTTTAATTCCTGATTAATAGAAGGGTTTTTTCTTTTAATACTACCAGTTATGAACTCTTATTAATCTTTTCGCATTCCTTCCTCAGATAATCAGTAAATTAATTGAAATTGTGAGGGGGATTTTCTATCTCATTTTAGGAGTATGATATTTAATGAATTTTAAATTTAAAAACAAAGCATTGTCAGATAGATGATTGGCCCCAAGCACTTGGTAAAGAATGTATATGTATGTAATTTTAGCTAATTTCTGCAAAGTGATGTGTTATCCGATGTATGTGCCCTTTTTTGTTTTCTTTTTTCGTGATATCGATATCACCATATATCCGTAAATAGAGTTATAAAGCTTAATAAGTATCAAAGTGTTTTGTACACTTTACACTTGAACACATCCCTATCTTAAAGAATACAAAGTTCAGTTCTATTTTGCGAGAATTTAAACATTTCGATTTGTTGCTGCGTGATTTGGCGGATGTTGTTTCGATTCTCGACTTCATTTCTCAGATATGTCGAGGCTTCGTGGATTAAACGATGCTCTTTACATGGCCCCATAAAACGTTATCTAAAGGGGTTAGGTCTAGTCGAGTGTGGAGGGCAGGAAAATTTTGCTCCTCTCCCAATCCATTTCCCTGAGAGTTTGGATAAAAAATCTTCTAACATTCAAATCACACGAATAGGAAGCTCGGTGTTGTTGGAAAATTGTTGGTCCACAAGATTTAAGGCCGTGAGCTAAGGAAAAATGTTATGCAGCATTTAAAGGTAGTATAGCGTTCTCCATTTACGGTCGTCTCGTCAAAAGAAAGGCCTGTGATTTTCGTAAGGCGCACCGCACAGTGACCTTAAAAGAGTTTTTCTGATGATGCCAAAGCTCATTTGGTATTTTAGTCCCTAAATTCCGTAATTGTGACTGTTTAAGAGTGCCACTGAAATTAATTAATTATCGTTTCATCCGAAAAGTATTAAATGCTCCAAAGCGTTAGGATTTTTTGAGAATTTCGCTAGAAGCTGATCGCGGAAGTCTACCCTCGCGACATAATCCTCTTCTATTAAGTCTCGCGCAACTTACAAGAATAGTTACGCATTTTCACCTTCAGAGTTTTAGCATTATAGATATTGAAATATTTATCTTTGAAAAGTGAGTAGGCGATTTTCTTGGGCTTCTTTTAAATGCATTTCGAACAGTCGCCGTTGTTTATTCAACAATTTTTTACCACTCACTTACCCTGTCTCTTTACATTTTTTCATCCAGTATTTTAGTTTTCAAGAGGTGGATCTTTCTTCTAATCAGTCTAATGGATTCTGAATTTTTCCTTGCTTTTCTACTAGATTTGGATTCGGGCAACCGCAGAGCGCAATTTATTTTTCAAATGTCGCCATTTTGTTCTTTTGTCTGACTTAATCAATTCAGGCTTTTAAAAAAATTTATAGTTAAAGTTCATAATTCTGTTTATACAGGGTGGCGCAAAAGTCAGGACACATAAGAACTATGTTCTTCAGTATATATATATATATATATATATATGCACCGAAAAGCATGTGCCCTGACTTTTGCGCTACCCTGTATACTTATTAAATTTTAAAACTTCTCAGACATATATATATATATATATATATATATATATATTATAATAATAATAATAATAATAATAATGGATCATTCAGTCTCATTGTAATCATTTGTAATATTCCCCGTCATGAATGTCTGGACTTCTCTGACAATATGTCTTCTTTTTTATAGTGTGCATCTTATTCATGTTGTTCATTCCTCATTCCTTAGTGTCATTCTTTTGTTGCATTCATTCATTTATTCATTCATGAAACGCAAACATTGTCAGCAGTGAAAAAACAAACTTTCCATTCATTGTATGATCACTCCGTTATATAAATATAAAGAAAAAAAACTACATTATTAAAAATTACCTTCATCAAAAGGAAATAAATTTTCGTTTATGATAAATAATAATGATAATTATAAATAATGATAACACGCAGTAGAAATAAGGTGTCCTTAAAATAAGCTAAATATTTGTATGACCTTTCGACGTTTGTCTGCCCTCTTCACTAAAGATCACCAATAATTCACTAAAGATCACCAATAAACGCTTTCGGACCCCCTTTGATAAAGGCGGGCGTATTTGCGATGAAAAAGTCGAAGCTTCTAATTAATAATTTTATATTGTTCGACTTATATAACGTATACACTATACACGAAAAACTTACTATAGTTAAATTATGAACGTACTAACGATATAAATGAACTAAGAATTACTGGTTTTTATTTCGTCTTAACAGTATATCATTTATTAATCTGATTCCTTTGTATTTGCAGTGGGGTGAATTGGACCTAGTTTAGACTTGCACGCCACCTCATCCCAGCTTGGCACTTTCATCTATGGTAATTCTTACGATGACGTTTACAGGTAAGTTCACGATTCTCTCTCTCTCTCTCTCTCTCTCTCTATATATATATATATATATATATATATATACAGGGGTCCCGTAAGTCTGGACCCATAGGGATTTATAATATATTTTTTTATTATGTTATTATTATTTTATTATTATTATTTTTTATTATTTTTATTATGATTTTTATTTGTGGGGCCACTTGAAAGCCAAAGTGTACGAGGTCAAACTTCAGAACATTTTCCACCTTAAAGCACGCATTGTGGAGGCGTGTCAAGAAATTTCTGCGACTGTGATTCAGAAAGTGCTGTCGCAGTGGAGATTGCGTCTTCAACTATGTGTGCGACACAACGGCGGACACTTTGAACAGATTATGTAATAAATTTTTGGACTATTTTGTAATTTTATTATTTTTCCCTATGGGTCCAGACTTACGGGACACCCTGTGTATATATATATATATATATAAATAAATATCTGTTTCCTCATGTTCTGTTTGAATAAATGTTAAATGTTCAGGATCGCCGCCAGCATTCTCCTTCATTCGTGAATTTGATGAAGGAGAGAGATCTTATATTCTCATCCTTCCCTCGTAACCCGCTACGCACGCCTGGTCAGGAGTATGGCTCAGAAAATTTGTCAAATTAACTTCTAAATGTCGTAATTTAAATATTTTGTGCATTTCACATTTCTTTTTTGTTGAAAATGAAACGGTTTTGAACCTCCTACATACGTACAGTATGTTTAGTGTGGGTTTTCTAGCGCTGTTCTCAAAGTTCCTATTCATAATATCTTACGAAAGATGCAAAATCTTTTTGTCCCTTCATTCCAAGGCGTTTTTATTTTATTTTTACAGTATATATATACAGGATGTTTCATAACATGTGGGACGCACTTTCAGGATGGATTCAGTCCCTGAAAACAATGAAAAACGTTTATATAAACATATGCCCGAAATCGCTTTGTTTCCGAGTTACAGCCCGTTTTGTGTTCCAGCAATTCTTTCCGCAAAATGTTTACAAACACTGCTTGCCGACAATGTTTATGAGTGTGTACGAGACTTATTTCATGTATGGCCTTGCCGATTGTAATGTTTCGTACACTCTATGACATATTTCAATATCGGTGAGTCATCAGTCAGTCAGAGGTGCATTGCGGTGTTTCACTGTTCGTATTCGTAACTTCTTACCGTGAATAAGTGCAGTCCATTAAAAAAAAAAACTTAAAAGTTTTTGTGCTATTCAGTGATAGTGTGCATTCGAAGTGAGAATGGAAGCTTGTTCAAACAGAAAAATGGCAGACATGCATCTCATGTATGGCTTGCCGAGTGTAATGCGGTCGCAGCAAGACGTCTGTATGCGGAAAGGTTTCCGAATCGCCGTCTGCCAGATAAGAAGACCTTTCAGAGAATAGACGAGCGTCTTGGTGATACAGGATCATTCAACAAGCGAGTTTCAGATAGTGGTAGACCAATCAGCGCCAGAACTGTTGAGTTGGAGGAGCGGGTTCTGAATCGCGTGGAGGAACATCCTGGTGTCAACACCCGAAGGATAGCAGCAGCAGAGGGTGTAAGATACACAACTGTGTGGAGAATTTTAGAGGAACAATAGCTTTACCCATATCACATTCAGAGAGTACAAGGCCTTGCTGAAGCTGATTTCCCACCACGAGAGGCTTTTTTGTACTTGGTTCCTTCAACATTGTGCTCGCGATCCTCATTTTCTATCCTCCGTGTTGTTTTCTGATGAGGCTGCCTTCACAAGAAATTACATGATAAATTTTCACAACACTCATCACTGAGCCGAAGAGAATCCGCATACCATCATCCAGTCAAGGCACCAACAACAATTAGTATCAATGTATGGGCAGGACTTATTGCCGACAACTTAATCGGTCCTTTTGTTTTGACTGGAAGATTAACAGGAGAATCCTATTCTAATTTTTTAAGGAATGATTTAAGCGATTTACTAGGTAAAGTTCCTCTTGGTGTCCGACATCGTATGTGGTTTATGCATTACAGCGCTCCGCCTCATTTTAGTCGAGTAGCCAGAGACGATTTGGATGTCCACTTCCCTGATAAATGGATAGGCCGTGAAGGACCCATTGCGTGGTCTGCTCCCTACCCGGACCTGAATCCATTCGATTTTTACCTGGGATCATCTGAAATCCATCGTTTACGTGACACCCATTGACAACGTTGAAATGCTTCGCCAACGTGTAGAACAAGGATGCCAGAAAATCCGAGCAATACCTGGAATGTGTGAACGCGTCGGGCAGTCTATGATGAAGCGTATTCAGGCGTGTATTCAAACGCAAGGCGGTCATTTTGAGCACTTCCTTTAAAGGTAAGGCGGATACTTGCTAGAACCGTTGTACATAAATTCTACCCAGTAAATTCCACCCCCGAAAAATCCACCCAGTAAATTTCACCCATAGTAAATTCCACCCATGGTAAATTCCACGCAAAGGGTTATCAAAAAAGTTTACAGTTTATTAAAGTTTACTAAAAAGTTTATGCAAAATAAAAAAACTGGTAAAATATATAGGTTAGGTCAACTGTACACCCTTGATGATTGGTTAGGTTTAGTTGTGATATTTTCGTTAAAACTAACGAAAATGACGCTAACTCAAAAACAAGTGATTTGCTATAGAAACGATGTCAAAATCATTCGAATCACCTAAAAACACATCAGAAACACACTGTCCAGTGATGGAAAACACTGTCCAGTGACTATCAAAAATTGACCTTAGAAAATAACAAAGTTATAATTGATAAAATTCTTAAATTTTTTGATGGAATTTACCATGGGTGGAATTTACCATGGGTGGAATTTACCATGGGTGGAATTTACTGGGTGGAATTTACATGGAACCACTAGAACATATAACGGGCTGTAATTCGGAAACAAAGCGATTTCGGGAATATGTTTATATAAACTTTTTTAATTGTTTTCAGATCATGAATCTATCCTGAAAGTGCGTCCCACATGTTATGAAACACCCTGTATATATATATATATATATATATATATATGTAAAGAACGACGCTTGTGTAGAAGAACGTTCCGCACAAGATGAGGAAGGAGAACGAACAAATGAAAAATTAGGTAACCACCCGGGAATCGAACCCGGGATCTTCCGATTGCCGGTCAGATATGCTATCCACTACACCATGGGCCTCGATTAATCAGAAGTCGTAATTCTCCTACATACGAGCAGAAACCAATGCCCTGAGGGGGCACCTTCGCATGCTGTTTGCAGTTAAAATGTATATATAAGTACGGCATGCGAAGGTGCCCCCTCAGGGCATTGGTTTCTGCTCGTATGTAGGAGAATTACGACTTCTGATTAATCGAGGCCCATGGTGTAGTGGATAGCATATCTGACCGGCAATCGGAAGATCCCGGGTTCGATTCCCGGGTGGTTACCTCATTTTTCATTTGTTCGTTCTCCCTCCTCATCTTGTGCGGAACGTTCTTCTACACAAGCGTCGTTCTTTACATTAATTATACTGTGTGTTGTTTGCAGTTAAAATGTATAATGTGTGTGTGTGTGTGTGTGTGTGTTTTATAGAAAATCAATTCACATTTTACTTCTTTGTGTTGAATATATTGGGTGTCAGGTGACTAAGAAATCACTCGATACTTTTGACATTGTTTTCCCGAGTACATGAAATTATTCCAACTATTGATTTTAGTTCGAATGTTATATGTTGAGATAAAAATCCTATTCTACAGTTTCACAATTTACCTACATGCTTTTGACCAAAGATTAAAAGGCTATCACTAAATAAATGTACACTGAAACAAGGCGTTAATGAATTGGAATAGAAAAAAATTCCTTTGTACTTGGTTATAGCATACTGTCAAGCTTAATATTAGATGGAAAAAGGGGTTTTGTGGGCCGACCGAAGGTCAGCTGCGAACTGTTAGGTTTCACATCGTCGTCATAAACTGTTTTTCCATTTGAAGGAGGGATAAGAAGGGAGCGGGAGGGAGTAGGCTAGGAGAGGGAGACTTAACGATTTTCTAGTTTGTATTATGTTTAACCTATTTCACGGAAACAGCGGGCAAATTGGGATCGCGCCTATTGACTAATAGTTGTGTTTGTCTTTAAATCATTATTACAAACGTTATACTAGATTTTAGGATTACCTGAAGATCGGGCCCCCAGCCTTCTTTAGTTAGCTTTATAAGGCTAACTAACGAAAATATCACGACCTAACCTAACCAATCGTCAAGGGCGTACAGTTGACCTAACGATTGGTTAGGTTAGGTCGTGATATTTTCGTTAGTTAGCCTTATAAGGCTAACTAAAGTAGGGTGGCCAGACGTCCGGCTTTAGGCGGACAGTCCGCCTTTTGAGCACTCTGTCTTAGGGTGGCAATTTCCAAACTTCCAAAAAGGAGGACACTGCGTATGTGGCCGTACGTTAACATATATATAATATATATATGTTAACGTACGGCCACATACGCAGTGTCCTCCTTTTTAAATGGCCACCCTAAACTAAAGAAGGCTGGGGGCCCTGATCTTCAGGTGATCCAGATTTTATAAATAAGAATTTTTTTAATTAAATTTCTAAATGTATCAGTAATTAAAACAACGTTACTCGTGTCGCAAAAAAACAAATTATTTTAGTTTACCTCCTAATTTCTGTAGACTTTAATTAATAACTCAACTTATTTTTAAGTGTTTTTGTGTACTTAATTTAAGGGATTGGATCTTATTAAAAATTTGGACTGTGTCAAATTTTTTTGAAAATTTTGTCACTAGTACAGTTTTTTATGTCGATTCTAAACATGCAACTCATTTTTTGTGGAAATACATATTTAACATTTTATTGGCGTTTGTTTGCAGGAATAGTGCCAGCTTCTCCATACGAACTCGCAAAAAACAGTAATTTTTGTTGTTATTAATGTTTATTTGTTGCCTGCTTACACCTAGTTTAGTGTGAATATTATTGTTGAAGTGTGAGCATATGATAATGCAGTGCTGTAATCTATCTACTTGCGAGTTGCCTCCGGTCAATTGAATTCCCGGTTAGGTCAATTGAATGCCCGGTTAGGTCAACTGTACGCCCTTGACGATTGGTTACGTTAAGTCGTGATATTTTCGTTAAAACTAACGAAAATATTACGACTCAACCTAACCAATCGTCAAGGGCGTACAATTAACCTAACCGGGCATTCAGTTGACCTAACCGGGCATTCAGTTACCTAACCTGGCATTCAATTGACCGGGGAACATTAATAACAACATAAATTACTGTTTATGCGAGTTCGTATGGAGAAGCTGGCACTATTTCTGCAAACAAACGCCAATAAAATGTTAAATATTTATTTCCACAAAAAATGAGTTGCATATTTAGAATCAACATAAAAAACTGTACTAGTGACAAAATTTAAAAAAAAAATTTGACACAGTCCAAATCTTTAATAAGATCCAAGGGATTTCCGTTTCAGTTTTGTTATACATATTCAAACGATGAGTTTGTACCTGCCAGGTGATTCGTAGTCACTGGGAAATGCTGGAATTCTGCGGCCAAATCACAAGCAATTAAGACGAAGCTCATAGTTCGCCACCAAAGATAACTCGAATCAAAAGCTTCATTATTTCATTGAAATGAAGATCCTTCGAGGATGAAAAATCCTTTTAAGAAGAAGGAAACAAAGTTTTATAGATGCGAATCCTCACCTTTGATGATAAATACAATAAATGCATTGGCAGGAATTTTTATGGCTTAAAACTTTATCACGAACGTGATAAATGGCTTTCTATTAAAACGTGCTCAAAATTAAATCTGTTTGACATATATAGGAATTATATAAGTATAACTTTCTAGGAAGCATTTATCACTACACATAAAATGGAATATATATATATATATATATGTGTGTGTGTGTATGTTACACACAGACCATGCATGGAACAAGGAACGATTCTGGAAAAATTAAATCCACTATAGTAATGATAAATGACAAATACTATAGTTTTTCTTTTTCATGATGTTAGCCCGATGTTAACCCGATGTTAGTAGATTGGATCCAGCTTTGGGACAGGATCTAGGGTTTACAGCTACACCTAGCCTACTAAATTCAGAACCTCAATATACGCAAGAAACTCGTTGCACTCAAGTCGGATTGAATATATCAAAGAAAAAGGGGTAACTATTATATTTTCAGCCAAAAACCAAAACTTAAACCTCATCTGGCAGAATTGAGCGTCCACTTTTTAAAGCACTTAACATGTCTGTTTCATGATAGGATTGAACTCAGAATGGTTCCTTGAGATATTTTATGTTACACATAGAACGTGCATGGAACAAGGAACACTTCTGGGAAAATTAAATCCACTATAGTTTGAAAAAGCAATGGTAAATGACAAATATTATAGTTTTTCTTTTTCATGATGTTAGCCCGACGTGGGCAACGGGTCACTAGCAAAGAGGCACCAAAATATAGCTTCCCTCACCAGCCGTGACCCGTTGCCCACGTCTGGCTAACATCATTAAAAAGAAAAATTATAGTATTTGTCATTTATCATTACTTATTCGAACTATAGTGGATTTAATTTTTCAAGAAGAGTTCCTTGTTCCATGCACGGTCTGTGTGTAATATAAGAGAGCTTATGGACCATTCTGAGTTGAACCCCATATATATATATTTATATATATATATATATATATATATATATCTATATATATATATATATATATATATATACAGGGCGTCCCAAAAATGTATACACACTTTAAATACTTATAAAGGCAGTGTTTATTAAAATATATTTCATTTTCAAAATGTAATAGAATCTACAGACATTATTTAATTGTTTTGTCAACGCCTGTTTTCAAACTGACGTCCGTTCTGGTCCAGGCACTGCTGATAACGCGAAGCAATGGAATCGCAAACATCACGAAACATTTCGTTTGGTATTGTGTGCATTCTCGTTCAATGGCTGCTCTCAATTCAGCGACTGTTACAGGTTTTATAGCGTAGACTTTGTCTTTTAAGTATCCCCATAAAAAAAGTCTAGTGGTGTGAGGTCTGGTGAACGCGGAGGGTATTCTACGAAACCCCTTCGTCCAATCCACATCCACATCGTGCCAAGTACCACTCGCAATACTCCACTCTTCGGTCCGGATCATCTTCATTAATAGCATGGACTAATCTTGGAATGTAACTTTTCCATTGACAGCGCTTCAAAATGCGTTGGACAGACGATTCTGAAATTCCTACCTCACGACTCGCTTGCCGCACAGATTTTCTTGGACTTTGGTGATACGTTTCCAGTACTCTTTCTTGCTTTGTGGGGCTTGTCGATGTCCGTGGTCTTCCGGAACGCTTCTTGTGGACATTCTGAACAGTTCCATCGGCTTCAAACTTATCTCTAATTCGAGTGATGGTAAGTCGCGTTGGTGGATCTGTTTGAAACTCCCTCCTAAACTGTCTTTGCACTTCAACTGCGTTTTCACACTTCCAGTAGCATTTTAGAATGAATTTCCTTTGTTCAAAGCTTAGTCTGATTGCCATTATTAATTCTAATGGGTTTAACTTGGAAAGAAAGAAACATCAATTGAGCTATCAGCTGTTAAAGTGTGTATACATTTTTTTGGGACGCCCTGTATATATATATATGTATATATATATATATATATATATATATATATATATATATATATATACAGGTCATCCCATAAGTAATGTCGTTTTTTAGATCGGAATTTGAAGGACAAAAAAAAAAAAACTGAAACTTTTTAATCTAGTATATATTTTCTATCGGAATTAATGACACTCTGCCAACGTCCTACAAGCTTTTCAATGCCATGTTTATAAAATTCAGGCGGTTTTGAAGCAAAAAACGTACAAGGACTGGTGTGCAGGTCATCTAAAGAAGTATACTGTTTCTCGTCAAGATAGTTTTGCAGACTCCTGAAGAGATGATAATCTGAAGGCGCAAGGTCTGGAGAATATGGAGGATGTGGAAGTTTTTCCCACCCAAGCTCCTCAATTTTTGCAGAAGTGATCCGAGCGGTATGAGGACGTGCGTTGTCGTGGTGGAACACGATTCCTTTCCGATTAATCAAAGAAGGTCTCTTTTCTTTTAGTGCAGTGTTCAATCGATCCACTTGTTGACAGTAGACTTGAGCGGTGATTGTTTGGTTGTGTGGTAAGATTTCAAAGTGTATTACACCACCTTTATCCCACCAAACACTAAGCAACACCTTCCGAGGGTGAAGATTTGGTTTTGGCTGCGGTGTCGCTGGTTCTCCGGCACAAACCTACTGTCGACGGCGCTTAACATTCTAGTACAGTATCCACTTTTCATCACCAGTCACTAAACGGTGCAAAAACGGATCTTGGAGTTCACGGGAATGAAGAGCTGTGCTAATGTTTACCCGCACCCTCAGATTGTCGACCGACAATTCATGTAGCACCCATTTTCCTAACTTAGGCACTTTCCCGAGTTGTTGCAAATGTCGATGGATGGTGGACGGGGATGAATTCAGTTTCTGGGCCAATTCTTCGACAGTTGTTGAACAGTCTTCTTCAAGTGCGGCTAACAGCAGGTCATCATCAAACTCAGCAGGGCGTCCAGAGCGTGCTGCATCTGTCAAACAGCAGTCACCATTCCTAAACTTTTAAAACCATCTTTCACATTACCTCACATGCAGAATATCGTTGCCATAAACGTCCTGAATGTTTCGCGTTGCTTCAGTAGCACTATTCTCTCTTTTGAACTCGTAAAGCATTATATGCCTGATATGCTTTTCTGATACCGCCATGTTTATGAGGGGTTCACATAAAGCAAAACACACGTCTTCACTGGTCAAGGTCTGTAAAGTATGTAGCGAAACACGATAGATCTCCTCTTAGATATAACCTTCGGAAAATTTATGCTTAAACCGAGTAGGACTAGTTTAAACTTAATCTATCGTAAAAAACGACATTACTTATTGGATGACCTTATATTTATTCATATGCTATTATTAAAGTATTAGAATTTTTTCATTATTATCATTATTATTATTAATATTATTAAGTATAGTGCGGTTAGTACGTTTGTATGCAGTCGGTTACACAAGTCAGGATACACCGTGCCCACACCTTATATCCCAGTGTATCCCGACTTGTACAGTACATTTAATACATTGGCGTTCAGAAAATGTTTTGAACTTCGAACTCGGCGAAACTTTCTGCAGTTTGAAGCATTTCGAATTTGGAAATTCTGAATTTGGAAACATTTACTGTATAATCATTGTAGTACACTTCTCTATATGGTTCATTTAAGGGCTCCTAAATATACGATTATACTTTCCACTTGACGCCATTCCCATTGCAGTTCCAAAGCGAGTGTGTTCGAAATGGGAATTCCAAATATAGTAGGCCTGGACGTTTCCCGATTTAGGAAAAATAAAACAATTGTAATACAATTGGAGACTCGACGGGTATTTTCTTTGAAAGATCTAACTTAAAGTGGAACATCTTATGTAGTGAGAATAGGATTGGACCGATTTGAGAATTGCCTCCTTTCAGAGTTCACATTCTTGGACAAAAACTGAAATGGGAATGACCGACAAGAGGAACAGATTCTAATAACACGCACTTGATGACATAACGTTTCGATATTCTCGTTCATTAAGGCCGGCCGCGCGCAGGATCGTCTCGCGACTCACGACTGAAGCGATTCGCGTCGCGATCGCTGCAGTGTGTGGGGCTCCCATTCTGTCAATGTAAAATCGCGCACGACTTGAGTCATCACGACCCAAGTCGTCAGTCGTGAGTCGCGAGACGATCCTGTGTGCGGCCGGCCTAAGTCTACATAACTATCGATTAATCTTTCATTCTCCATAAAATTAACCAACATTAAGTATACTTATCAAACAAACCTGCGCTTTTTTGTTCATGACCTCACTAATGATGAAGCTGTTCCGGATTTTCTAAATAGTTGTAGAGCAAAAAAAAAAAAAATCAGAACTCGGTTCCCCACTGTTTGGGGTTGAGTGAGCCCGAGCATTAGCGAGTTAAATGGCCGGACCAACCAAACTAGGAGCCAGTAGCAGGGAGCGAACCTAGGGCCTCACCGCCGAAAATCTGATAACGAGACCACTGAGCTTCCGGGAACCCAGTTATCGACAAGAAACCCTAAAATTAACTATAACAGATACTCCGTTTCTTGTTTTTTAGATTTAACAAAACATTCTAAACAACAATTTCTATATACTGTATATACTTTAAAATGTATTGTAATATTGTAATATACAAAGGAATATATATATATATATATATATATATATATATATATATATATATATATATATATATATATATATATATATATATACAAAATCTTCCGCTATAATGTTTATTCAACGACTCGAAGCGAAATGTCTTTTTTCTTCTTCTGACATTGATATATAACGTTATTTCTTTCCTTTTCAACGTTCAAACTAAGCTGAATATATAAACTTAAAGAAATATGGAATTTTATGTATTCGTTCTACATGTATGTTACATTTTTATTTTCGTTACTTCTTGACGTTTGGATATATATATATATATATATATATATATACAGTGTTATTTAAAATGATCCATCCGATTTCAACTGAGAATACTTCCGTACCTATCAACCGTGCATCAACTGGGCATACACCACATGAAAGAGGAAATCTCCGAGTTTTACAAGATCACCGCGAGAGGGCTCCAAAGTTACGCCGTGGCCTAGCCTAGCAACAAACAGTTAGTGTGAAAATGGCGTCCGCACAGCAGAAGGCGTTTTGTGTGTTGCAGTTTTCGAGATGTAAATCGGTAGTCACAGTGCCGATACCTGCCGATACCACCGACGGATGCTCTGAGCACCCGGTGGATCTGTTCTGTAACGTCGACGAAACTCACGCTGCACTGTGACTACCGATTTACAGCTCGAAAACTGCAACACACAAAACGCCGCCTGCTGTGCGGACGCCATTTTCACACTGACTGTTTGTTGCTAGGCTAGGCCACGGCGTGACTTTGGAGCCCTCTCCCGGTGATCTTGTAAAACTCGGAGATTCCTCTTTCATGTGGTGTATGCCCAGTTGATGCACGGTTGATAGGTACGGAAGTATTCTCAGTTGAAATCGGATGAATCATTTTCAATAACCCTGTGTGTGTATGTATATATATATATATATATATATATATATATATATATATATATATATATTATGTCCATGGTGCAAGGCTAAGGAAACTATAATTTAATTTACACTCTATAACAGTCACATATAACACAAAACAACATAAGTACAACAGTAATAAAGTATTATACTCGTATATTCAAAAGAATGATAAGAAAGTGTTTCGGTGTCGGCGTCGTGATTACGGCGGCGATTGAAGCGGTGGCGTCGGTTGAAAAGGTTACACGACGGATGAAGTGGTTGCAGGCTTGCAACAGTGATAAAGTTCTTGTTGGACGAGAAGCGAGAATCGAAGGTCGAATGGATGGATGTTGAACGAGGCGAAAGTTGAACGAAGGAGATTGAGCAAAGTTGAAGGATCGCATTCGAGTGAGGCAGAGCGGAACGGAGTTTCTGCGACGAAGGTCGGAGAGCAATTTGAACAAAATGAGAGCGAACTGAACTGGACTCACGTTTTAAAAGCCGCGCTCTGGTGACGTGGAAATTTTCCTCGGTTTCAGATGAATTTTCTAGAGGTCTGCACCACCACCTCGTTAACTTCTTCTGAACGTGAGAAAAGGAGGCGAGGAATGGAATTTTCGGAATGACTAATATATATATATATATATATATATATATATATATATATATATATATATATATATATATATATAATATATATATATACAGGGTGGCGCAAAAGTTAGGAACGGGTGAAGAGAGTTTTAATGTGTTCAAGGCGTGGTAACACACACCGATCAGTTGCTACTCCTTTTAATGACAAACACCCTGAGAGGCCGCCAGTTGTTCAGGCATCAGTTCGAAAATTGTTCACTCGCTTCAAAGAAACGGGAAGTGTTCATGATCGGCCATGTAGTGGCCGGGCAAAAAGTTCAACCGATGCAGCAACATCACTAACGGTACTCAGTCACCTGGAAAACAGCCCACGTAAGTCCTTAAGAAAGTTATCCCAGGAAACGGGTGTCTCCAGAAGATCCATTCAACGAATTCTTACAACAAATTGTTTCCACCCCTACAAAGTCCAACTCGTTCAGGAACTGCACGGTGACGACACAGACCGTCGTGTAGAGTTCTGCCAGTGGTTTCTTACAACATCGACAGCTTCAACGAAGGATTATGTTCAGCGACGAAACGATATTTCACCTCAGCGATAATGTCAATAGGCATAATGTACGCTATTGGGCTAATGAGAAACCCCACTGGATGGAGGAAGGACATGAGCAATTCGATCCACGAATTATGGTATGGGCTGCGCTCTGGGGGGATCGGTTAATTGATCCGTACTTTTTCGACGGCAATGTAACAGGTGAAACATATCTGCATATGCTGCAAACATTTCTAATGCCCATACTGGACGACATTCCATTGGCAGAACGGGCGGAAATGTGGTTTCAGCAGGATGATGCAACCACATTTCGGAATCATCGTCCGGAGCTCTTCAGATGAAACATTCCCAAGCAAGTGGATCGGACGGTGAGGGCCCGTCGAATGGCCACCTAGGTCTCCAGACCTCACGCCTCTTGACTTTTTCTTGTAGGGCCATCTCAATTCGGTAGTCTATACTGATTGACCCAGAACCATACGTTCTCTAAAGGATAAAATCACATCTGAGTGTGCCAAAATCTGTACAATGTGTTAAGGAATGTTCAAACGTCATGCATTCAACGCTTCAGAAAGTGTCTCCAAGTGGAAGGCCACCAATTCGAACATTTATTATAATTTAATAAAATGTGCCTATGGTTCCTGACTTTTGGGCCACCCTGTGTATATATATATATATATGCTACAACTCAGAATGGTTCCCTGAGAAACGCTTTTATGTTACACACAGACCATGCATCGAGAAAGGAACTCTTCTAGGAAAATTAAATCCACTATAGTCCGAATAAGTAATGGTAAATGACAAATACTAAAGTTTTTCTTTTTCATGATGAAAGCCCAACGTGAACAACGGGTCACTAGCGAAGAGGTCCCAAAATATACCTTTCCTCACCAGCTATCTGCTAAGCAGACAGGACCCAACCCAACATCGTGGCGACGATCATTGTATAATTGAATCACCACTCAATAGATAAAGAAGACTTGAGCCTTTATTCCAGAATGTATTTCGAAGACTATTTTTAGCACTTGTTCGAGGTAGTAGGAGTTCCCACCATTGTCTTCGGGTTGATCGTTTCTAGTCTCACCATGCACAGTATCGTCACAATGTTTGATAACTACGGGTAGCTGCATAGGTTCCTTATAGTGTTTATACTCATGAAGAAACTGCTGAAGAGTTTCTTGGCATAAAAATTTTTTAGCATCAGGATGTAATTGTTTATTTAAGATTTTCGTCAATTCGCTCTCCATTCTTTTAAGTCTGTTTTTTCTGTAGTCTGGAGATGTTTCATGCTTCTTTGTATTTTATAGCGAAGCGTACAGCCGTACACCTCGTGAGACAGCACTACAACCTTCTTCATTATATAAAACTAGATAAAAAGGAAATAAAACTGAAAATAGGACAGGTAGGAATGATCTACCTTTTTGTACAGACGTTTTTTTCTTTGACACAGCTTGTCTTTTACGAGCGAGTGTTGGTACTATATTCTTGTAACAACATAAACGACCCTTCTGCGACGCAGTCATTAGGACATTGCATTTTATAACATTAAGACAGACTTCGCAGATACATTTTAAAATGTCTACGCCAAAGTTTTTTACAAACAGCCGCTGAAGAGTAGGTGGTAGCCACGGGAACGTTTTTATAAACTCAAAATAGTCCTTTACACGTTTCGTCATTCTGGTATATATATTGTTTTAATCTTGTTGGAAAATATGTCTGTTCTTAGAAGCACCCTAAAAGTGTTACGCAGGCGGATGTCACAGAGCAAATACCCGTATCGCCGACTCGTTGCTTCTTCATAAACTTCTAAAGTAGCCTTACGCTGCCCCAGAAACATTTGACCGGCTAATATACCAATTTCCGATATATCCCGACGTTCAGCAAATAAGACCAGATACTGCATGTTTAAAGAAACATCCCGCATAAATTAGTCCTTGAAAAACAGGTTTTGATTGATGAAAAACATGTTTATATTAAGATGGTGGGAGAATACTGTAAACGTCTCGGTAACCGTTTTATTTATTCCTCGGATAAGATCATCATCATCAATCTTTCTAGCATAAGATTATCAAGAACTTGTAGAAATTGATAAGGTGTCAGAAAGAACTCGAAATGCCTCACCGGAACCTTCAACTTCATCGGCTGATGGTGGGCGGGATTGTGGCACTGACCTGGAACCCTCCGTCTCGGCTGTTGGAAGACAGACTCGAGGATCCAGCCAGGAACATTCCACCCCAACAGTAGTTAAGCGTACATTAGTAGAGGATTCTGAAAAACCCTCCACACCAGGTACGCCTTCAATACGTCCTAGATTCGAATCGTAGAACTCTGAGGACATGATGTCGCCACTAACACCAGCCCCTTCGTCACCAAATCCACACGCATCAGAGAACTTAAATGGTTCCGTATCACCTCAACCTTTCACATCCTCCGCAGCACCCTAAGACCCTTCATCTGACGCATGTACAACCCACACAGAAACAAGAACAACTCATCCTTCAGACGGGGGTGTATCAATCAAACTGTTACACAATATGAGTAACACACCAGTGCTGGTTAGGAACAGGTACAGTGTTAGGGTTGATCCACGGATCGCTTATGCTGAGGACCTCGAACAATGGCTTCGCAACGTAGTTCGGCGCATCGTTGCATACGCCATTCAACACAATGAGAAGCGGGAGGCACGGGTGAGGCTGGCGCTTGGATTTGAACCAAATGATGACGATGGTGATCTGTTATGGGTAGTTATACCCTACAGATTCCTGGTTGAGGAGGATATTGACTACATCCTCTCACGTGTTGAGAGATCAATTCAAAGTGGTTCAAAACTCAACCGGGCGAATTTCATGATCGATATTGAACAGTTCCATATTGAGGGCCATGACGTTACACCATACACTTTAAAATTTAACTGCTATAAAATTTACAGACAACACACAAACATCGGTCGTGGTTGCGGTTTTATGGCTGTAATTTTAGCGCATATGATCAGTGTTCTAAACATGGTAACCAAAAACATTTGGCTAAACATGGTTATATACCACGTGCATAAACTTGCTAGAATCTGTGGTCCTAGTTTTGACTGTAATATGGGTCCTGAAAAGTTAGTAAAGGTGGGACAACAGATGAGAGTGCGAATAGTTGTGTTTGGTTTAGGTAGGCAAGGCAGGACAACGTATGTTTTTAAAAGTCGTGTGACAAATTGAACAATACCTTTGCTCAGTTTAGGTTTGGCAGTTGCAACCTAACTTCCTATTTGTTATATTGGAGCTTTACGTTAACTATGACCAAAGGTGTAAGTATGGACGTCTTCATGATTTGTGTAAGTGGTGCCTTGAGTTTATGAATGATTTTTTAAAGCATTGTAAGGATTGCCATGTGGTATGCGTTCAGTGTAAAAGCCTAGATGTGTAAGCCGTGTGGTACAAGCTGAGAAGAGAGAATGTAATGAATGTGTTAACCCCTCCGTCTCTGGCCTTGGGCGGTTCGAGGTTGACGGGGGTTCTGGTTAGGTGGCAGCAACGGATTTGTTAACTTGGAGTAGCTGATACCGTGTAGGGAATCGCAGTAGTTTCTCTTACACTACTCTCCGATTTCTTCTTGTACGGGATCGGAGGATTCTGTGAAGCTTACTAAATTCTCTAAAGGTTCCCCGATTCTTCTTGAGCGTATCGGGAAATTATGATATTTTTCTCTATTTTAAGACTAAGTCCTCTGAAGAAAGCAAGGCTCGAAGGAGAAGACAAAGATATTCTCCTACTGTAGTTTACCTAAAATGTTACAGGTAATGCTCAGCCTCTAAGTCAGATCAGACAGAATCAGAATCAGAATAAGAATAATCACTGGAGAAATTCTATACGTTTATATACATAAATTTTGCTGACATCATTATTATTTATTGCTGACCTGTTTCGTTTTTTAATCTCAATAGGCTGAATTATTTTGCAAAATATTTGAAGATAAGGTAAATATTTTAGCTGTAGCAATGTCTAGACAAATAAGCAAAATATTTGAAGATGAAGCTATATTTTAAACCGCATATTGACAGATCTGATATTATGATCTGCCGAGTTAGCTAGAAATGGAAATTGAAGTATGCACTTTATCATGAATTAAAATTAAACATGCATATGAGCCAAAATTAAATGCTTAAAATTTAAAATTAAGAATTAAGCAAGACATGACTTCATCTTTTACAACGAAGAGAGAATGCATACAAAAAATTAACATTGCAGAATTTAACACGATTACATTATTAAGCTAAATCTAAAAAAAATGATTAAGTAATTTAAAAAAGAAATAATTTATCAATTATTCAACAAAAATAAAATAGAAAGAAAATCAAAAATTTATCCGAACTTGCGTTATATATACAGATATCGTTACGCGAGTTTGGACTCTAGATGCAAAAATGAATATAAGAATATATGAATATAAGAATTATTCATTGTTCATTTTTACAAGTGCAGACAAATATTTATCAATAATGAATGTTTTAATCTCTATAAGATGAATGGTACATGCAGAAAGATAAAGATTTGCGACTGTGGGATGTTTCATAAGATGAATGAAGGGGGACAGTTCAAGCACAGATGCGATGAAATTCACTGCCCTTCATGTAATGAGAAGTATAAGGCGGACGGGGTGAAACATGTCTCCTTCATGAAAGATGCTAACCCTAAAAATAAATCATGCATTACTGTATACTACGACACACAGACCTACACTAACCCTGAACGGACGCATTTCCTGAGCTCTCTGATTTTGCATCTACTTTATATATTGCTGAGAATTTTACTTTTGGATAGTTTTGAATTTTATATACTTGCGTTTAAATTTACGTTGTTATAGTTAAGTAATTGAATATTAGTGGTTTTTAGCGATTTAGAAGTTTTCATAGCGTGCCGGCTTAATTTAACTTATACCTGTGACGGTTTAAACTAATTTTTAACTGCGCGATGCCGTCGCAGAAAGCGTCGTGTGTTAGGTGTAGGGTAAACCGGTGGTATTCGGAATTTAAGGATTATAACGGCGGTCCAATGGCGATTACCGATAGATCAGTTTGTTTCTTTTGCGAGTTCATGGAGGAATTAGTTGACATAAAACGCAGTGTACGTGAGGTAGCGGAAAGACTTGCAACGCTTGATGAGGGCAGGGGTAGGGCTACGGTTGACGAAGCCGAACCAATACTAACGTTGAAGACGTTAGTAATTTGAAGGGTGAGGTGCGTAACCTAGTTTCTAGTTTAGGTAGCTTGTCGGGAAGGTTAGATAGAGTTGAGGAAGAGGTTAAGGTTAGTCCGAGAGTAGTAGATAGCGAGGGATTTAGAGAGGTTAAGGGTGGAGCTAGGCCGCGTACGTTAGGTGATAGGAATCCCCCCCTATCGAGGTTTCGAACCCTTTCGCCCATTTGGAAAGGGACGTGAATGAGGGGGAAACTATTTTAATTGGGGACTCTTTAGTGCGCCACATGGACAAAGAGTTCGTTAAACGGCATCCAACCAAGAGGAGGAGGGTCTGTCTCCCAGGGGCCAGGGTTGACAGAGTTAGAGACGAAGTGGATAGGATTGACGTTGCCTCCCGTCACTCATGTTGGTGACGATGGTAGGAGGCAACGACTCGTATAGGCCCGATACGAGAGTGCCTGACCTTTTGGAGAGATATAGGGGGTTAATTAGGTCCCTGAAGGCGAGGTCAGATAGGTCTTTAGTTCTAGGTATTACCCCTAGGCACGGGTTGGGTCTTAGAATTACGTCAAAAACAATATTTTTGAATAACAAATTAGAAGAGATTTGTGCTGAGGAAAATGTACCCTTCGTAAAGCTGTGGTCCGAATTCAGTGATCCTAGCCTTTTTATAAAAGATGGGGTGCATTTTAATGAAATAGGTAATGCTAGGCTAGGTAGGTTAATAGACGAAAACGTGCGAAAGCTGTATAGGTCGAAGCCTTCTTTAAACGTTGTGGGTCCGGGAAACGCGGGCCCGACGTGATAAATAGTTTAAAACGCGGGCCCGTGGTAAAAATAACTTGAACGTCTTTTATTGTAACGCGCGTAGTATTCGAAATAAATTAAATGAATTTAAGGCGATAATTTATTCCAGCAACTATGATATAGTTGCTATCACTGAAACTTGGTTAAATACCGTGACTCGGGACTTGTTGGGGGAACTTGATATACCGGGTTTTAAACTCTTTACTAATGATAGGTTACATAGGTTTGGTGGAGGCGTTTTGCTGTACATTTGTAATTCCCTTAGGGTTATCGAGGTTAAGTTAGATTTTCCGGCAGCAATTAATGCGATATGTGTTGAAGTTAGGGCGCGTAGTAGTTAGTTTTAATTTTGTTGTTGTTTATAGACCTCCCGTTCAATCCCTCGATACAGATACTATATTTTACTCACTTCTTGGTAATTTTATTGACAATCGGAATAGTATAATTGTCGGAGACTTTAACTGCCCTAATGTTAATTACGAGAATTTTACTGGTAATGAGGAGGGTTTGAGATTGGTTGAGTTTATGGACGATAACTTTTTACGACAGATAGTTACCGAACCAACGCGCGGTGACAATATTTTAGATTTGGTGATGACGAACGGCGAGAATATAGTCGAAGGTTTAGAAGTCGGCGAGAGTTTAGGGTGTAGTGATCATCAAATTCTTAGGTTTAAGTTATTGATAGAAAACACTCAGGATAGTAACGTAATAGAAGTCCCTGATTTTCGTAGGGCTAATTTTGATAGTTTTGCTGATAGGATGAGAGTAGTGGACTGGGATAACTTATTTATGGGCAATGACACAAATTTGCGTTGGGTGGCGTTTAAAGAAAGTTTTAGGAATATTGAAAGGGAGTTTATTCCTCGTAGGCCCAAGCGCGCTAGAAATCGTGGTAGGCCGAAGTGGTGGACTAGGGAAATAGGAGAGTTTATAAACGAGCGTAATAGAGCGTATAGACTTAGTAAGCGCAATGGCACGGCAGCTAACTTTAATAGATATATCGAGCTTAGACGTCAGGTTAAAATCAGTTAGGAATGCCAAGCGTAATTTAGAGATACTTATAGCTGCGGATAGTAAACATAATCCAAAAAAGTTTTTTGAATACGTTAATAATCGTAAGCCGGTAAAAAATAACATAGGCCCTCTAGTGGACGTTAATGGCGCTTTGGCTTCTGACGCTCAGGCAATGGCGGGTATTTTCAATAACTTTTTGCGACAGTTTTTACCGTAGAAGACGTAAATAATGTCCCCGACGTGGACGATATCGTTCCATTTAGTAGCGAGACTATTTTGGATGAGATAACTGTTTACGAGGCTGAGATTGCGCATTATATCGATAGGCTAAAAGTTAGCAAGGCTCCAGGCCCTGACGCTTTTTATCCCAGACATTTGAAAGACTTGAAAGAAGTTATCGTAGGCCCCTTAATGAAGATTTTTAATCAGTCACTTGAAACGGGGATTATTCCTGAAGACTTCAAATTAGCTAACGTCACGCCCATTTTTAAAAAAGGCGACCGCGCAGTAGCTAGCAATTATAGGCCCATTAGCTTAACGTCAATTGTCGGTAAACTTTTGGAATCCGTAGTTAGGGATCGTATTATCGATCACTTAGAAAGTAGAGATTTGATTAATAGTAGTCAGCATGGGTTTCGACGCCATAGGTCTTGTTTAACTAATTTGTTAGAATTTTATAACGAAATAGTGCGCGAATACGATAGGCATAGAGCAGCTGACGTTATTTATTTAGATTTTAAAAAGGCGTTCGATACAGTTCCGCATAGGAGACTAATTGCAAAGGTTAAAGCGCACGGTATACGCGGTCAGGTAGTTAACTGGTTAGAAGAATGGCTTCGTGCTAGAGGCAGAGGGTCGTAGTTAATGGTAGTGAATCGGGGTGGTTAAATGTAGGTAGCGGTGTCCCACAGGGTTCAGTGTTAGGCCGATTGCTATTCGTAATTTATATTAACGACATAGATGTAGGATTGACTAGTAACGTGTCAAAATTCGCGGACGATACTAAAATAGGCGGTAAGGTTGTTAACGAGGACGATAGAAATAGGATCCAACGATATAAATAGGATTATGGAGTGGACAGATAAGTGGCAGATGCAATTTAACGTAGATAAATGTAAAGTTTTGCATATAGGTTCTCGTAACAATAATTACACGTACACGATGGATGATAGGGAGTTAGCGAGCATTGACGAGGAAGTAGATTTAGGCGTACGCGTATCTAAGGATTTAAAGGTTAGGAACCAGTGCCTGGAGTCTTGCGCAAAAGCTAATAGGATGTTAGGCTTCATAGCGCGTAATTTCGAATTTAAATCGAAGCATATTATATTGCCCCTTTACAAGTCCCTAGTCAGGCCTCATTTAGAATATGCCGTTCAGTTTTGGTGCCCGTACTTGCGTGAGGATATTGATAGGTTAGAAAGGGTTCAGCGTCGTGCCACGAAACTGATTCCGTCATTGCGCAATAAGCCTTATGAAGATAGGATTAAAGAGTTAGACCTGTATTCACTCGAAACTAGAAGATTAAGGGGGAAGCTTATTGAAGTTTTCAAAATCGTTAATAACATCGATAACGTAAATTTGACAAATTGTTCACTTTCGATAATAGTAATAATACTCGCAATAACGGATTTAAGTTGCGTGGCAGACGTTTCATTACTAATATCGCTAAAAACTTCTTTACGTTTAATGTAATTGATAAATGGAATAATCTTCCCGCGTCAGTCGTTCATTCTACCAGCGTTAATATGTTTAAGAACCGTCTTGACAGACATTTTAAAAATATTAACGTTGTTTAAAATTAAAAAAGAAAGTTAACAACAGGAGCTCTGGTGGTGGTGCTCGAGGATGAGTCTGTTGACGATGAATGCCAGCTTGTGACATGCCAGCGTGTGATGCCAGCAATAAAAAAAAAAATTAGACTAACACGAACGTAGATGTAGCTCGTAGCGTAAACTAACCCACTTTTTGTTTAACTGTACCTACTTTTTTTTTTTTTTCTTATCTCCTTACTTTGCATGTCTGTAACTCTCTTTCCTTGCATGTTTGTAGTTTGCATGGTATGACAGTGAGTTAAGACTTAAGACTGTGTTTGCATGGTTTGTAAGCGTTCTTATTTTACTTATTTTCATCTTTCACCCCTCTCCTATTCTCTCAGACTATTTTTCTGACTTGTCGGCAGTGGCCGGCGGATGATGATGGTGAGTCTTTTTTCTCTTTTTCTGAATGAAAGTTAACCCACGAATGATAGGTGTTGCTCCTTACTTAACCCCTTATTCTCTTCTCTTCTCTTCTCTCAACCCCCTACTCTTTCCTTTCTCTCGGGCTAACCTTAGAGTGGATCTTAGGGTCTTTGTTAGCCTTAGCTTCTGTAGATCTGTAGATCCCTCATTTACTCGTGAGCCAAACCCTCTGCGACGAATGTTCAAATGTTGATTGTGATGAGTGTCGCAAGTGTGGTAAAGGTACCGATATTTTTAAGACGACTATAACAGAATCACCCGTGAAGTTCTTTGTGGATTATATAGTCAAACTAGCCGATCAGTTAAAAAAAATAGCCATGTATGTTCTAACGCATAACGTTGCAAAGTTTGATACACAGTTTCTTTACAAGGAAGTGCTTGAACATGAGGTATCAGAATTTTCACGGGTGATCCCTTGGGAAGAGGTAATAAGCTCATAAAATGCAAATAAGGGATAATATTCAGTTCAAAGACAGTGTTGTTCACGCCTTGTAAGTTAGGTAAGCTACGCAAGGTGATAGGGGTGGATGCCATGGTTTCAAAAGGTATTTTCCTTATGGCCTACCACCTGCCAAACATTACTTTAGCTACGACGGTAACAGTGTGTGTTATTTTTTGATAAGAAGATATTGATAAGTATTACAGCAGCTTCACTGATGCAAATCCGTGCAATATAGCGAATGAATAAATAAGGAAGTTCTTGAAACTGTGCACGTAGGTAATACATACATAATACGTTACAATATGACTGAAATGGCTACAGGCACCTCCCGCGTCACAAATATCCCTGCAGCTAGCTTTATAACGGCTTACGGATGCATTAAGCTTTGGGGCCTAATGCATTCTCTCGGTCGACGGGTCCTGTACGCCGATACCGATAGTGTGGTGTTTACGAAGAAGGAAGGTGAATATATGCTTCGATTAGGCGAATTCCTCAGTAAACTCACTGACGAGGTCAAAAACGAGTATGGCGACAGAGCTTACGCAGACTTTTTTGTATCGAGTAGTCCAAAAACTTATGGGGTACGTGTGAGGATCGGGGATGATTTCAAGTGCATCATGAAGACGAAGGGCAGCACTTTAAACACAACAAGCCGGCAGATCGTTAACTTCGCCTCTCTTAAAGATCTGGTAAGCTCAGAAGGACCAGGAGATGATAACGATGCTCCGCCTCCTCATCTGGTTGTGGGGGGGGACAACTTCCGAGTGCAGGAAATATGATAAGTGAAGGAGCTTAGAAGGACTATGGTGTGTCGCAATACTTACAGGAAAAGTTTACAATTACCTGTGACCTATGATACTGTTCCCTTTGATTTCCGTGAGCAATGATTAGTTAGTGTACATATTTTTATTTAATTTATTATTTTTTAAAGTTTTACTGATTATTTATTTTATGAATTAATTTAAAGTTTTGACCCGCTTATTTACTTATTATTATTATTATTATTATTATTATTATTATTATTATTATTATTATTTACTTGTAAATATTTATTCAATAAATTATTTAACTCGTTTACTTTAAATAAATTATTTTACGTTTTTGGCTGTCATATCATTTTCCTTTAACCTTTAAATGAATGTGTGTGTGTGTGTGTGTGTGTGGTGTGTGTGTGTGTGCATATGTGTGTGTGTGTGTATGTGTGTGTGTGTATAAAACATTCCTTTCTGAACATGATGTACCGACTCCACCCCACAACTACGTTTCAAGAAAAACAGCATCATTTCGTCAGTCTTTCGCAGACCAGACATCGCTGTCGTGAACACGCCTCAGCTGCTGAAATTCTATATCTAGGTTTTATCATAATTACCTGTGTGTGTGTGTGTGTGTGTGTGTGTGTGTGTGTGTGTGCTTATATTACTTTCCCAAATTTATCTTTTAAACAATGATCGCTGCCTCTGATATTGCGTGCAACACTCTTGTAAAGTAATACTCTGTAAAATCTGAAGATGTAGTGAATACTCGACGTCCAAGGTTGATGAACCAGGATACTCAAGTGCTTTATGGTTATTCTCACGAGTGTCACAGGATTTCGTAATTCTAAAGATATCTTGGAATATGTGTCGAATTTAAGTTGCGTCAAAGAATACAACTATACCGAAATGAAGAACCAGACGCTCAGTGAAGAAAAACAAAGACTCTAGATTACGAAACTCATTGACCAGTGGTACGACAAAATTTATTACGTCATGTTACACATCACCGATTACACTTCCGCAACAAAAAACGTCAACCTAGTGATCATGGATAATTTAAAATATTTTTACCATTACTTCAACGTTTACCACGACGAAGTGTCTAGTGAGGTTATAGCTAGAGGCCTCTGTAGCTTTTTAATAGACCTTACTGGTGAGTATTTTTTGTCTTCCAGAGTGGAACGGTATGGGCACGCCTATTTCGCGAATAGAGCCCCTTAATGTTAATTGATTTACTATCGAGTCATTTAACGTATTAAGTAATTTTGTGTATATACTTTTTCCTCACCCGAAACTGTATTTTTCGGTTGGTCCATATCCCTATATGTTTCGCCCAGCACTGCCGAGTCGTCGAGTTACCAACAGGGGCGCCTCGATTCTAAGACGCATGACTCACCACCAGGTCAGCGTCACGAACTGAAGCAATCGAATCATCTCACACCAGGTACAGTGACATGCTATTCAGAAGCCTCCTCGCTGCATCACCAAGAAACACCTACACCTACAGTGACAAAGAAAGATGGAACTACCGCTAAGCAATATCCTTAATGCTCAATAAGCCGTAACTTTTTCTAAATCAGTGAGTGTTTAAACGTAGCAATGGTGCGATTAATTATGTGCTCGAGACAAATTATACAGTAAACGTGTAAGCTGCCCCAAACGTAATGTGATTTATTTGACTGTTGATGAGATGCCGAAAATATTTGTGTTGGCTGAGAATTATAAAGTGCCAGCTTCCGCGAGTGCAACAAGAGTAACGATTAGTGACACACCCTCATATTATGTTATTTGTACGTTAACTGTGAGTCGCCATACGATTCAACCGTGCGTTGAAACACGTTTGTTGTGGAAAACTAATCCAAACACATTCAGTAAAAACAATGGTAATAACGGACTAGTGCCCACTCGTTACCGATTTGTCCTCAATTGACTGTTTCCTCAACCTGAAACCTTCATTAAATACGCGAGTTGATGATATGTTATTTTGACATCGATATCAGGTAGTGATGTAGCGGATGTTTTTTTCACATCTGCGGATGCGGATGAGGATGTTTGATTTCAACATCCGCGGATGCGGATGCGGATGCGGATGTCTACATTTTCGTTATTTTTTAGGATATATTCGAGATTTGTTGTGTTTAACGTATATAATAAGTTATTATATAGAGAGAGCTGTAGCTATAATGTAGTATAATTGATTAATTGTACAATAATTGCTGTACTTTTCTCTGAACATATAAAATAATATCAAGCATCTAACTAATATAGAAATCAATTAGTGAATTCGTCTGCAAATAAATTCGTTATATTTTGTTGAGTTTCAGCCACAATTAGAAACCATAATTGTGTTACCAGGATGCGGGACGTGAACCCAACTCAAATGCACCCCCACCGTCCTCTTTCCCCAACCTCCACCCTTATAGAAAGAGATCTTTAATTAGCTTGATAACTATTTATATTAAGTTTAAAGTTTTATTAGGCATATTTATAAATGAGTAATTAAAATAAAGTAAACTAAGATGTTCATCGTTTAATGTTCAAACTTAATTATAGGAAGGTTATGCTTAAGGAACATTAATTTTTCTGCCTTTTCTGCTGCCAGTCTGTTTCTCTTTTCATCATATATTAATCCAGCACTGCTAAATAATCTCTCGCTTGGTACGTTTGTTGGAGGACAGGCTAAATGTTTCCTTGCAAGTTTACTCAAGTATGGATAGATATTCTGCGTATTTTTCCACCAACTAATAGGATTGTCACATGCAACCAGGCGTTTTTCTTGGTGATAGCTCTCGATCATTTTTACTACATCTTTTGACATCGCGTAGGTCTCGTCATTGCTGCTTGACTCAAGAAACTGAGAGACAGATTCTGTGATAGATTTGCTTGTTGAAGGTGTTGGTTCTGTCACTGAAACTTTTATTCTTTTGGTGGGTGGCGAAGCGACAGATTCAAGAGATTGAAACTCTTCAACTACTTTGCCAAGTGATGATTTAACTCGTTCTAATGTACTAGGTGAAAATAACTTAGCTTTGTAACGTGGATCTAAGTAGGTTGCAAGAGAGTAACTTCATACAAGAACAGCCTCTCGTCTTGTCGCTTGCATCACTTTTGCGCACAATGAACTAGTTCTATTAATATAGTAGAATTTGATAATTTCCGCTTATTAATGACGTTTTATCTCAATGGTCCACATCCGCACGACATCCGCAGTCCAAAGTTCGGATGCGGGTGCGGATGCGGATGCGAGAAAATGTGCGGATGTTCCGCGGATGCGGATGCGGATGTGACCTACATCACTAATATCAGGTATTCCTACACGTTTTATGAAGTGTAGAGAGGAACAAGGTGAGAACGGATTTGAGCTTAGAAAATATTTAGAAGACACTTCCCCTGAGAATCACTCGCTTTGGGACGCTGAACAACAGCGTTACAAACCATCTTTCACCTTCGCCGTTCATCTGCAGGAACTTTTTCTTTATATACGTTATAACTGTCGGTACGATTCAGAGACTTTCTGACACATCGCTTTGAGCTCTGGACAGTTTTCAGTTGAAAAACTGGAGAAAAGAGAATAAACGTCCACTTAGAACGTGTATACATTACACGTTCTAAGTGGACGTTCATTCTCTAAATGACCTAAAGGCTCTGTATATTGAGTATAGAATACCTCGTATATTAAACGAGGTATTATTTCTAAAAAGCACTTGATGTATTATACAAAGCAATGAGAACGTAATTATTTCCACCATTAATTGTGTTTACTAAAGAAAAAATAATGTCTTGACATGTTAATAAATTTTGTATGCAACTGTTCCTATTTACACCTCAATCATTTTTAAATTATGTCTAAGTATGTGATGCTTTTTTCTTAATGCTGGTGTGTGTGGGTGTGGGTGTGGGTGCGCGCGCGTGTGTGATCTGGTTGGAACTGGCCACCCATGTTGGCTTGTGGGCGCAGTCGCGTCCGGTGGTAACAGGTACATAGAAGCGCCAGTCTCATTGAATGGCATATATTTTTTCTTCTTCTTCTTCTTCTTCTTCTTCTTCTTATTGTTATGCCTAAGACAGTGTTAATTTAAGACAGTGTTAACCCCGTATTTATAGTAGCATTGGGTCAGCAAGGTGCATTACATCAAATGACCTCTAAATTATATACTTTCAATTTTTTTGCCTTCTATCTTTTAAAATGGTCGCCGCTAAAGTTCATAGTGTAACGTCACATTTATTAGGTTAGTTTTGTGTGTGTGTGTGTGTGTACAGTATATGCATGTGTCAACGTGTTGCATCACATCAGGTGGCCTTTAAACCTTATATATTTTTAAAGTGTTTTTACTTTCTATCTTTTAAAATAGTGATCGCTAAAGTTTATAGTGTGACGCCACATATATATATACATAAAATGTATGTATGTGTTTAATGCATATGGCATGTTGCTTCTCATTATATTTTATCGCTTTTCATCGGAACAAAAAATATTGAATTAGAATGACTGAACTTTTTCCTTTTCATATTACCATCTGTGCCATTTTTTTAAGAGTGATCAATAACATCTATTTGCATATACGTTAATCTCCTGTTCTGTGTATGCATTGTCTGTCATACGTACTTAGCAGAAATGCATACAGATCTACTTAATTTTGTAACTGAAATGTCATCAACAAAAGACAACAACCGGTTTTATGAACCAATTTTGGATACACTGAGAAGTCTCATCAACAGGTGCGTTCGAGCTTAACTTCAAGAATCCCGATAGAAAGGCTTATGCCTAAGAATCAATCGAGTGGTCCATGCAGATGACAGAATAACTTTGTCTCTGAAGAAGCTTAAATTAACAGGAATTTGTCATTTGTAAATCGTATCATATCGTATTTTTGGCAACAGACTGATCTGACACAATTTTTACGTAATGTCACCACACCAAACCTGAACATCATTTACTAAAATTAATAATTTTGGTTTGCTTTGCTCATAAGAACCAAGGCATTCTCGGCATAATTATATATATATATATATATATATATATATATATATATATATATATATAGAGAGAGAGAGAGAGAGAGAGAGAGAGAGAGGACCGACAAGAAATAGACTAACAAGTAGACAAACAAATTCTTCCACGCCATCATCAAACATTCTTAGAAGACACGTGGTCAAGGAATCAGAAACAATGAAAACGTCTGTTTTGTCCCAAAAGGCCCGCGAAAGCAAGCCCTTAACAACTAAAGGACGCGTGAAAGGCGTCTCAAGATATGGCGGGAAAGTCCGCGTCACAGGTTATATAAGCGAGATTCCACTGATACACATTCTCACTCACTCACTCCTCACTCGCTCACTTGTCGCTTGTCATTTTCTCGTCTTGGTCTCCACCTTCGTCAGCAGAAATTCGTAACCGCCCTCCGGCTTCCCGCCGGAGAAGCGGCCTGCTGTTCCTTCAAGGCTTTCGATCTATCGGCAAGTAAGACCTTCCGCCGTCAGTCTGCAGAAGCACTTCAAAGCCCAGCGCCGTTTCGACGTCAGCCGGCTTCAGTCCCTCAAGCATCATCTCAACTCTACACGAAGCATCACTTGACGTAAGCTATAAATTCTTCCTGCAACAAACAACATTACCGCAGTAGGCGTTTCCATTGCACCACACCTCAACCGGTTACCAATCATCCTCGAGAGCACCGGCAAAGTTCAACACGCTACGAAAAACATCCTCAAGGAGGATACAGTACGTGAATCTTCTTCGAAGCTACAAGCCCAAATCACTTCACATTGATTCAGCTTTCGCTGCTTTACGAAAAGCGGCCGTCAACAAGAATCCAATAAGCCCGTCAAACACTTTACCGTGAAGACCTCGATTTGCAGAACAACGGACAATCAATTTCACTTTCAAGCTCCCACTCTTCGAGAACGATCTCGACGTGCATAACAACGGACGGCAACGACACCTCGGGCCTACATTTCAATAGGCCAACCTCCAAGTAACTCATCAACCTAGAGGTATCACCCGTGGTCGGTAAGTTCTGTCTCTTTCCTTAAACAATAACGCAAAGCCTACGTCAGTGTACCGCAGAAGCGTAGGCTGTAAACGCAAACTGTTTTGCAAATCGTTCAAACTAACTCTCGTTGAAACGCAGTAGGCCTATTTCCTAATCTAAGTGCCATTACAATATTTGATTGTGCATCAAACTAATTCTCTAAAACAAACCCACACTAGGCTTATTTCCTGTGCCCAAGTCAAGTGTCATTCCAATACCGTATGTGTGTACCATCCAGCTATTGTTCTTTCGTGTAATCAATAAATACTTTGCATCCGTTAATTTATGTGATTTATTTAAGCATTTCATTATTGAAGACCTAATCCATTTATAGTGTACCAACTTACGTACATTTCTTCCAATTATCATTAGGCTGCAGCATCTTGTTCTATGTTCCATTTATGCGTAACTCTAGCCCACCTAATCAGTGTATTACGTAATCCATACAGCGTACCGAAACGTACGTACATAATTTCTATTATAATTAGGTTGTATCATTTATTCCATGTTCTATTTTTGCATGCCATTAGTCTACCATAAATGAATGTATTACTAGACATTTAAGCTCTTAACCATTTTACGTATCGGCTCAACTCCATGTCATCTTAGCATAATATAAACGCCGTTAAATAATTGTTATTCACTATAATTACTATCAATCATTTGTTATTCACTGTGAACAAGTAACAGATTTATTTTCTCAACTAAACACAAAACCATAAGGTAATTTCTCTAACCTTAACAATATTTGCTTGGGTGTAATCCAAGCTGGTGACCTCGAAGCAATTCGTATCACTCAGAAATATTATAGTAGGCCTACTCCATTAGCCATTTTCAACCGGTGATACTGTAGGACATCATAAATTGTTGACCCAGCCTATCGTTAATAATCGATCATTATATCAAGTAATCATTATCACCTCAAACGACTAAAACTAGGCCCACTATATATATATATATATATATATATATATATATATATATATATATAATATATGATCTTTTAAATCATACTTCCTGTCCTCTTATGCCGATGTTACCACCCTTTACTTCACCCGATTCACAAAGCGTCCGTCTCCGTCTCAGCAGTCACTCTACAGTATATTTCGTGTGAGACGGCTATGGTGCACCTGACCTCTGATCTTTCTATTATCTTTGGTTGAGTCAGAGAATGGTTAGGTTAGAATGGTTGTCGGAATGGGATAAGATCAACTTAATAATAGTCTTTTAATCATGAGCATCGAGAGCGAAGTACTGCAAGGACTTGACTTCTCGAAAATCATTGACGAGTTTAGCTCCCCAAAAATTAGGAAAAGACCATTGTAATGTTATAAGTGTAGTCGCCGCTGTGGAGAAAATGGAATGCCAATGACAAATGATAGTCTTCCAAATAACTTGCGCTGTCTTGTTCTAAATTGTTGTCATTTGGCGATTTAGTTTCAAAATGTAAAGACCTTTTTTTATTAAAGCGTTGTTGTTTATTGTTTATACAAGATTGCGTCAAAGTATCATTTTGTTTAAACATAATCAAATATTAAATGAGTTTCGTCATAGTACCAATGAAAACATCACCTGAGATGTACACCTGACCTGACTCTGATCTGATGCATACTCCGCATAGGGCACTGTGACTCAGCTCAATGATGTCTATTACTGCGGGATGGGAAGGGGAGTAGAGGGGCCCATTGTTGAGGTACCGCCAGGGGCCTAAGTCACCCTTAAAACGTAATACACTGTATGGTTTTAAGATGTTGGCAAAAATAAATATTACAAGTTACAATATTGCAATTACTTTTTTTCAGAACATATTTATTTATTTCTTTAGGCTTTAATGGACTCTCGGATTAATTATAAAATAAAAGTATTTTATATATAGGCAGTTAACATTTGATAGTACAGTCATCCCTCGTTATTTGTGGATTTTTTACTTGCGGTCTCGACTATTCGCCGATTTTTGCCGCGAAAGTTTGCACCACTCCACAGCATCCCGCTAGGTGTCTCTACTAACTGCGGAAGTTCCCGCGCTCCTTCCCCACGCTTACTCGGCCTCAGTTCGCGCCGCGCCACAACCGAGTAAGCATACTTTATCTGTGTCAGTGTTATTTTTCGCATTATAACAGTGAACTATGGTCCCTAAGTGTAAACAAACAACCTCCAACCCTGCCGCTAATGCTAGTAAAGTGCCTAAACGAGCAAAGAAAATGATGATTCTGGTAGAAAAGATAGAGTTACTAGATAAAATTGTTCGAGGCTTGGTGGTTGTCTCTTGCTGTATTTCTTTTTATGCATGTTTGCAATATCTTCTATGTTATTATTTATGCATACAATGTACTTAATTATGTTCATTATTTCTATAAATATATTTATTTATGTATATTCTGCTCATTATTTACTTACGCACATGCTTAAAATGCCATCTAGGTAATTATTTTTAATTTTCGTAGGGCCTGGGTAATTCTTTAAAGAGCATTCGCGGATATGGCTATTCGTGGAGATTCTCGGCATTTATCCCCGCGAATAACGAGGGATGACTGTATAAATATTATGATTAATTGTTATATAAAACAAACTTCGTAGTTATGATTATGAAATATATCTATCTTCTTCTATACTATAAAAAGGGAGTCCTGTCCGTCCGTCCGACATCATGTAACATATTTACTATTAAGCGATTCTGAACATAGAAATAAATGCGCTTTGCTTTGTTTCAACTTTTTACTCTAGCGCGTTAAGATTTTCATTGCTTGATACAATGGGTTCGGATGTGAAACTTAAGATTTTCATTGCTGCGTTCTTTTCTATAGTTTTAT
This sequence comes from Bathynomus jamesi, assembly GCA_023014485.1. Taxonomy (NCBI): domain Eukaryota; kingdom Metazoa; phylum Arthropoda; class Malacostraca; order Isopoda; family Cirolanidae; genus Bathynomus; species Bathynomus jamesi. Next base: position 207,924 of record JAJOZX010006941.1, on the reverse strand, counting down.
TGGCCGAATAATTGACCCCCAATTACTGAGAGTTCAATTATTCACTCAATAAAACTATAGAAAAGAACGTAGCAATGAAAATCTTAAGCTTCACATCCGAACCTATTGTAACAAGATTTGTGAAGCTTAAGATTTTCATGGCTGCGTTCTTTTCTACAGTTTTATTGACCGAATAATTGACTCCCCAGTAAGTGGGGGGCCGCAGGTACCCCAATTACTGAGGCCGAAGGCACGTCTAGCTAAATGGGCCCGTAGGGCCCTCTTTTGCTGTAAATATAATAATTAATAATGACGAGGTTTATAGTTCCGTATTGGGTAATATTTTTAGACACACAGACGAACTTGTAGTTGATATGTGAATTCTGTTAGCAATACATATATTAAATCTTGGTTAATATAATAGTTACGAAACCTTCGGTACTTATATTTTCTACTATATAAATTCAAGTTGTGTGTGTGTGTCTGTGTGTCCGTGAACTCTTGGGTCTCTAAAAAAAGCTGAATTCTTTAAATAATTACAAGCAGAGCCTTCGGCTCCCTGCCCTACGGGCGGGGCTTGTGCTTCGCAAACTCGCGGCACCTTCTCAGAGTACCGAGATGAAGAAAAAAATATTATTTTACATTTTAAATATAGCTTCACAAATTTTTAACCCACTGGCTCAGAATGCGAAGCTCAAAAGGTTAGGGTTACCCCTTTGGGTGGAGGTCATGCTCCCCCCCCAAAAACCCCTCACCCCCTTTATGCAACTTGGAGGCGAACACCCACCCCTTGCTGCATAACCCCCTTCCCCATTACCCCCAACCCCGAGGTCATTCTCCCTCTCTCCCCAAAAAACCCTCACTCTCCTTTATGCAACTTGGGGGCTAACCCCCACCTTGTTGCATAAAATGGTTGAAACATTGTGGGTCATTTTTTTTTATCCTTAAACTATTAAAAAATGGGAGGAACTGTAGGGTTTTTTAATAGTCTAAGGACATCGTTAGAGAGGAAAAAAAAAATTGACTAAACATTTTTTAAAAATCGGGCTTCGACATCGAACCACAAAAAGCATTCTGAAAAGTGCTTTTTATGGTTCGATATTTTATTGACTAAATAATTGAACCCCCGGTAATTGGGAGGCTGCGGTCCCCCAATTATTGGGGGTTCAATTATTTGGTCAATAAAACTATACTCATGAAAATCTTAAGCTTCACAAATCTTGACACAATGTGAAGCTCAAGATTTTCATGGCTGCGTTCTTTTCTATAGTTTTATTGTGGTGCTGGGGCCTTCGGGCCCAATAATTAGGGGGGGGGCCGGTCACACATATATTTTCGTTCATTACTCATCATCCCCATCCACCATACGAAGTTTGGTCAAAATCGGTTCAGAAACATAAAAGTTTTTTCTGCGGACAGACGGACAGACAGACAGACACACATTTGCTAAATTATAGTATTATACAAGCAGTAGCTCGCTATCGCCCTCCGGGCAGATAGCACTATATATCACAGTATATGTCACAGCTAGCTGTATATTTGATACGGTTTAAAATTGAATGGATAATAATAATTTTGTTTTTTCACTTTTTCATGTATTTTTTTATTGGTTGTAGATTTAAAATTATATTATATGAGGCCCTCATAGGAAGAAGTGGCTAAGCGACAAAAGTAAAAAATACGCCATTACCCCATTACCCCCCTCTCCCCCATTACCCCCACCCCCATCCCCCATTACCCGCACACACAAAAGTAAAAAAACGCCATTACCCCCATTACCCCACCCCCACTCCCCAATTGCTTCACATCCGATTGAGTATCAAGATTTGTGAAGTTTAAGATTTTCATGGCTGTGTTCTTTTCTATAGTTTTATTGACCTTGTAATAGACATTAAATAGCTCGTGCTCGGCCGCGGAGTGACCTAAGACCGAGAAACTTGACAGAACACATCGGCAGCTTATGGGCTATCATTTGGTGGTGGTTGCAGAATTTTCCGATGTGCCGTTTAGTCTGTGCACGGTTCTGAAGAAAGCGAACAGACACACAGACACACACACACACATTTTAGCTCAATAGTATATACAAGCGTCCGGCAGGTAGCCTCCGGGCGGGTAGCACTGCGATCCAGCTACAAAATTTAAAAAAAAAACGCCATTACCCCCACCCCTCTCCCCCATTACCCCACCCCACTCCCCATTACCCCCACATACAAAAGTAAAAAACGCCATTATCCCCATTACCCCACTCCCCTAATTACCCCCCCACTACCCCCGGACGGGTAGCACTGTGACATATACTGCTACCCGCCGAGGGCGGGTAGTAGTATATGTCACAGTATGTGTGAAGCTCAAGATTTTCACGGCTGCGTTCTTTTCTGTAGTTTTATCGCGGTGCTGGGGCCTTTGAACCCAGTAATTGTGACCTAGGACCGCGAAACTTGACAGAGCACATCGGCAGCTCACGGGCTATCAGTTGGTGGTGGTTGCAGAACTTTCCGATGTGCCGTTTAGGCTGTGCACTGTTCCGAAGAAAGCGGACAGACAGACACACAGACACACAGACACACAGACACATTTTAGCTCAATAGTATATACAAGCGGTAGCTCGCTATCGCCCTCCGGATTTTTTTTCACTACTTCATTTTTTTTATTGGTTGTAGATTTAAAATTATATTATATGAAGCCCTCATAGGAAAAAGTGGCGAAGCGACAAAAGTATGGCATATCACATCTATCTCATATATGGCATATCACTGGATAGTACAATTAGAAGCACCGTCGTTTAATATACATCAATTTTTTTATGATCCACTAAGAAGACAGTATTGCGTTTGTTGAATACCATAATATGATGGAATGCTTTTTCCCCTCTAACATATCGGAAAATGGTTCATTGGAATCTAACTTTATCGTTTATTTTTTGTCATACTTTATAAAATAATATAATTACAAAAATTGTAGAATCGTAACTGCAAATCGATGAAAGAATGGAGCTTAATATCCCAATTAAATTGTGAGTCCTTTCGGGCTATCCAATCAATCAAATGTAAAGAGAAAAAGACATTTCTTTTTCACTTTTTCGTGTATTTTTTTTTATATTATATGAGGCCCTCATAGGAAGAAGTGGCTACTTCATTTTTTTTATTGGTTGTAGATTTAAAATTATATTATATGAAGCCCTCATAGGAAGAAGTAGCTAAGCTACAAAATTTTAAAAAACGCCATTACCCCATTACCCCCCACCCCTCTACTCCATTACCCTCCACCCCCACTCCCCCATTACCCCCACACACAAAAGTAAAAAAGCATTACCCCCACCCCTCTCCCCATTACCCCCACTCCCCCCATTACACCCACCCCTCTCCCCATTACCCCCCACTCCCCCCATTACACCCACCCCTCTCCCCATTACCACCACCCCCACTCTCCCAATTACCCCCCCCTCTCCCCATTATACTGCAGTAGCAGTATATATATATATATCACAGTATAAATGTGAAGCTCAAGATTTCACGGCTGCGTTCTTTTCTGTAGTTTTATCGCGGTGCTGGGGCCTTCGGACTTAGTAACCGGTGACTTAGGACCGGGAAACTTGACAGAGCACATCGTCAACCCATGGGCTATCAGTTGGTGGAGGTTGCAGAATTTTCCGATGTGCCGTTTAGGCTGTGCACGGCAGGGTGGGGCACGGGAACCAAGTGTTTTTGGAATAATCAGGAAATGATATTTATTTTTGTAAAGAAAATATATTGGTAGAACAACATTCGTAAGAACATAGCATTTCATGTCATAATAATCATGTACCGAAATTATATCTGGCATATGATGTCCTTGGCCGTCGACGCATTGTTGAAGGCGTTTACGAAAATTGGCCTCCACTCTTCCCAGCAGGTCTCTGTTGATTTGGATGATTTGTTGACGGATCGCTTCCTTCAATGCATCTAATGTACGGGGCTTGTCCTCGTAGACACGTGACTTGAGGTACCCCCATAGAAAGAAGTCACATGTGGACAATCAGGGGACCGAGGGGGCCATGCAATGTCACCAAATCTCGAAATGAGATGGTTGGGAAACAGGGGGCGAAGAACAGCCATTGACGCTCTGGCGGTGTGTGGCGTGGCCCCATCTTGCTGAAACCACAAATGTCGACGAGCAATACGCCTTCTTCGTAACTCAGGGATGAAAAAGGTGTTCACCATCTCAATGTAACGCCCAGATGTTATGGTAACGGTAACCCCATTTTGTTCGAAGAAATAGGGACCGATGACGCCAAACTTTCCCACCGCGCACCAAACTGTAACCTTAGGGCTATGCAGCGGTTTTTCATGGAGTTGTCGCGGATTTTCAGCAGCCCAATACCGACAGTTTTGATTGTTGACGGCCCCATTAAGGTGGAAATGGGCTTCATCACTCATTACCACCATCATGTTTTCATTCTGCTCATAAAGTGCAAGCATTTCCTGTGCAAAATTCAGTCGTTGGGGCAATCGTTTACATTCAATTCCTGCACCATCGCTAACTTGTATGGGTGAAAATGTAATTCTTCATGCAAAATCCGTCTAACAGTACGATTGCTGATTCCGAGTGCAGCTGAATGTCCCGAGCAGAGCGGCCTGGGCTTTGCAACTTCGCTTGTCTGACCCTTTCAACGTTCTCTGGAGTACGCACAGTGCGTTGCGGCCCCTTCGGTTTTGTTTTCATTATTGAGCCTCCTGTTCGAAGATTGTTAACCCAACGTAAGATTGTGTCACGAGCGGGAACAGAGTCATTTCGATGAATGTTGAATCTGCGGCGAAACGCACGCTGAACTGCTGTCACTGACTCGCCACTCCTAACAAAATGATCATACGCGAACATGCGGTGTTCTAACGTCCACTGCTCCATGATGGCACCTGAAAGATAAAGGTGAGTGTTAGTTAAAGTTAAATGCTATGAACCCAGGAATGGAATGCTACCTACCGCACGCCCCTCCCATTCCTAATGGCCGATTACTAGCTATTCAAAAAACACTTGATTCCCGTGCCCCACCCTGTATATACATTTTAACTGCAAACAACACTCAGTATAATTAATGTAAAGAACGACGCTTGTGAGGAAGAACGTTCCGCACAAGATGAGGAGGAAGAACATTTGATTAATCTAGGCTCATGGTGTAGTGGATAGCATATCTGACCGGCAATCGGAAGATCCCGGGTTCGATTCCCGGGTGGTAACCTCATTTTTCATTTGTTCGTTCTTCCCCCTCATCTTGTGCGGAACGTTCTTCTACACAAGCGTCGTTCTTTACATTAATTATACTGTGTGTTGTTTGCAGTTAAAATGTGTATGTATATATATATATATATATATATATATATACTGTATATATATATTAATACAACTCTAGGTAGATGTATAATATTTTTAACCTAAGTAGTGATACAACGAGAAATAAAAAACGATTTAAAATTTAACACAATCAACCAACCTACCTCAAGCAAGTACTGGGCATAACAACTAGTCTTATTTATACACAGGGTGTTTATAACATGTGGGACGCACTTTCAGGATGGATTCAGGCCCTGAAAACAGTGAAAAAAGTTTATATAAACATATGCCCGAAATCGCTTTGTTTCCGAGTTACAACCTGTTTTATGTTCCAGCAATTCTTTCCGCAAAATGTTTACAAACACTGCTTGCCGACAATGTTTGTGAGTGTGTACGAGACTTATTTCATGTATGGCCTTGCGATTGTAATGTTTCATACACTCTTTGACATGCTTCAATATCGTTGAGTGTAGAGCCATCAGTCAGTCAGAGGTGCATTGCGGTGTTTCACTGTTCATATTCGTAACTTCTTACCGTGAATAAGTGCAGCCCACTGAAAAAAAAAAACTTTAAAAGTTTTTGTGCTATTCAGTGATAAGTGTGCATTTGAAGTGAGAATGGAGGTTTATTCAACAGAGAAATGGCAGACTTGCCAAGTGTAATGCGGTCGCAGCAAGACGTCTGTATGCGGAAAGGTTCCCGAATCGCCGTCTGCCAGATAAGAAGACCTTTCAGAGAATAGATGAGCGTCTTGGTGATAAAGGATCATTCAACAAGCGAGTTTCAGATGGTGGTAGAGGTAGACCAATCAGCGCCAGAACTGTTGAGTTGGAGGAGCGGGTCCTGAATCGCGTGGAGGAACATCCTGGTGTCAGCACCCGAAGGATAGCAGCAGCAGAGGGTGTAAGATACACAATTGGTGGAGAAAGAATTTTAGGGGAACAACAGCTTTACCCGTATCACATTCAGAGAGTACAAGGCCTTGCTGAAGCTGATTTCCCACCACGAGAGGCTTTTCGTACTTGGTTCCTTTAACAGTATGCTCGCGATCCTCTTTTTCTCTCGTCCGTATTGTTTTCTGATGAGGCTGCCTTCACAAGAAATGACATGATCAATTTTCACAACACTCATCACTGGGCCGAAGAGAATCTGCATGCCATCATCCAGCCAAAGCACCAACAACAATTTAGTATCAATGTATGGGCAGGACTTATTGTCGACAACTTAATCAGTCCTTTTGTTTTGCCTGGAAGATTAACAGGAGAATCCTACTCCAATTTTTTAAGGAATGATTTAAGCGATTTACTAGATGAAGTTCCTCTTGGTGTCCGACGTCGCATGTGGTTTATGCATGACAGCGCTCCGCCTCATGTTAGTCGAGTAGCCAGAGACTATTTGGATGACCATTTCCCTGATAAATAGATAGGCCGTGCAGGACCCATTGCGTGGCCTGCTCCCTACCCGGACCTGAATCCATTCGATTTTTACCTATGGGGTCATCTGAAATCCATCGTTTACGTGACACCCATTGACAACGTTGAAATGCTTCGCCAACGTGTAGAACAAGGATGCCAGAAAATCCGAGCAATACCTGGAATGTTTGAACGCGTCAGGCATTCTATGACGAGGCGTGTTCAGGCGTGTATTCAAGCGCAAGGCGATCATTTTGAGCGCTTCCTTTAAAGGTAAGGCGGATACTTGCTGGAACACACAACGGGCTGTAACTTGGAAACAAAGCGATTTCGGGCATATGTTTATATAAACTTTTTCATTGTTTTCAGGGTCTGGATCCATCCTGAAAGTGCGTCCTACATGTTATGAAACACCCTGTATATAAGGGATGATGATGATGAGGATGATTATTTCTGTTCTATATTTGTTTACACACCCCTAAACCGCTAGGGTAATCTGCACCAAATTTAGTACACATATTAAGGGAGATCCAGGTGGGGTTTCAGTAACTCACTCGCCCCTCCTAATCGCAACTAGTGTTGAAAACCGGTTTGCAAAATTTCCCTAAAAATCGAAAACCGAAAGAAAAAACCGGTTTTATCGATTGATTTTTATTTGCCTCAAACTTGCGCGAACGTGCAGCTACGCGCTACAGCGCACAAAAAATAACTTCGAATACATTACCTATTAAGTTAAATTGTGACAAACTGGCAACTGCTCTTCAGTATAATTTTTGCCTATCTGGCAACTCGATCTTCAGTTTGTCTCATCATGTAGGCCGTAGTGTAGAGTCAGTAGACTAAAGCCCTATTCGCAGTATAAGACCCTTAATGCCCTTTGTTTCTTAAGATGTCATTTCCAAAATAGGGATAAAATCTAAATTAATTTATATATTTTTTCTTACACGAAGAGTCAATTTTCTGTTTTCTAGGTAAAGTTTTTTTTATTAAAACATTTTATTTCAATGTTTTTTCCAAAATAGAGATAAATTTTATTTTTATTCTTTATAATTTTTTTACAAAAAGAAGTTTATTTCTTTCTAAGTATGATGTTTTATTTTAAAAAATTATTTCAAATCTAAATTGTTTGAATAATGTATTATTTTGGCTAAAATAAAATATGTCAAAGTTGTCATTTTCTTATTCATATGCATACATATGAGCTGCATTTTTGCATTCTTTTGACTAAAAAATAGGCGATAAGCTATGCTTGTTAAGAGTTAAAGTCAGTACCTTTCAATTGTGGCTTTTAAAAATTACTATACTTTTCGGTCATAACCGGTTAAAACCGGTTTTCAAAAACAGATCGATTAAAAACCGGTTTGTAAAGTTTCGATTATTTTTCAACACTAATCGCAACCTCGGTTGTGTTTTGGGCTTTTGCTGCGGAAGGCGCAGCAGGCGTTCTAATATATATATATATATTATATATATAATATATATATATATATATATATATACACACACACACGAGGGTGGGCTGAAAAGTAATACAGCCACTCAAATAAATTTTAAACGGATTGAAGGATTTTATCGAAACAAAAGCAGATATGTACCTTAGAGTATATGCTTTAAAACGATACATTTAATTTTCTATAAAATCACCCTCTACCTCGATACATTTACACCAAAGATAAATGAGTTTTTGAAATCCATCCCGGTAAAACTCGGAGCTTTGACGACGAAACCAAAATTTCACAGCAGCCTTAACTTCTTCGTCAGACTCGTAGCGATTTCCACGATGTTCTTTAAGTTTAGGAAAAATGTGAAAATTGTATGGTGCTAAATCGGGGCTATATGGTGGATGCGGCATTGCGGTGAATTGCAGATCCTCAATTGCTTCTCGCGTTTGAACACTGGTATGAGACCGTGTGTTGTCATGGTGAACAATGACTGCGTTTTTGTGGGTGCGAACCCTCCTGATCCGTTTTTTCAACTTCTTCAGGGTTTCAATATAGCGTGCGGAGTTGATTGCTCTCTCTCTTTCCGTAAAGTCTTCGAGAACGACACCATTAATATCCCAAAAAACAGTCATCACTTTTCCAGCCGATTTTTGAACTTTGAATTTTTTGGTTGTGGTGAATCTTTGTGCCGATATTCCATGGATTGCCATTTATTTTCAGGGTCATAATGGTGGACCCACGTCTCGTCTCCTGTCACAATGCTGTGCAGAAATTCATCTTCATTTTAGAAGCGCTGCAGATTTTCTTGGCAAATGCGTAGTCTCTCAGTTTTCATCTCGGCAGTGAGCATGCGAGGCACCCATCTGGCGCAGACCTTTCGATAACCAAGAATACTGATAATGTGTCCCACTCGCTCTTTGGAGATATCGAGCATTGCAGCAATTTCATTTTGTTTAATGCGACAGTTTCCACGAATCAATTCGTCAATGTAGTTCCGATGAGACTCGTCGGTTGCCGTTACAGGCGTTCCACTTCCCAGTTTATCTCGCAAATCTTCTTGCCCTGCTTCTCCTTTACACTGCCTCGCCCAACGTCGATCGGTACTCACATCAACACACTGTTTGCCGTACACAGCCTGCATTCTCCGATGAATGTCTATGGGAGCAACACTTTCTGCGGTCAAAAATTCAATTACGGCACGTTGCTTGAAGCGAACGTCTTTACTCCTTTCCATTGTAATTGATACTGAACCAACGTGTGGTATAAGTGTAGGCTATGTTAGGCTATAACAAAAAACCGGTTTTTTCTGGCTACCTCTACACAATCCAAAATTATTCAAGTGCAGGCATTACTTTTCAGCCCACCCTCGTGTGTGTATATATATATATATATATATATATATATATATATATAACTGCAATGACCACGCAGTATATAAATGAATAGAAACGACATAAGTATTAAGGAACGTTTCTGCACACGAGGAGGAGAGATAACGAATAAATGAAAAATGAGGCGAACCGCCCGGGAATCGAACCTCGTGTGCAGAAACGTTCCTTAATACTTATGTCGTTTCTATTCATATATATATATATATATATATATATATATATATATATATATATAGGGTGAGTCACGACGAAATGTCATAACTTCAACTTTGGGAACTTATAGTTAAGGTCATTCCCAGTCAAAGACTTCACATGAACATAGGTCCGATTCTTAACAGTTATGGAGCTATGGATGTTTGAATGTTTAAAAATAAGATTAAGCGAACAAATAGCTGCTAAAGTTCTTATTCATAAATTTACAATAACTGTTCAAAATGACTACTCTCGGCCTCAATACACATCGCGGCTCGTCTGTGAATCGCGCGTGTAGTTCGCATTAGTTCATTATGATTGTCCTTTATGAGGGCTGCAGCATCCAAAATGCGAAGGAGCAATGCATCTCGTGTTTCCACTTTTCTCTGGTACACCAGCTCTTTCATGAGCACCCACAGATAAAAATCTAGAAGGGTTAGGTCCAGAGACCTGGGTGGCCAATTTTGTGCACCACCACGATCGATCCATCGACCAGGGAAGCGATCATCGAGATGCGTTCTCATTGCACGGCTAAAATGGGGAGGAGCTCCGTCTTGTTGGAAGTACATACGCAATCGTGTTGCCAAAGGTACATCTTCTAACAGTGGCGGCAGTTCGTCTTGCAGAAATCGTAGATAAATGCCACCTGTAAGACTACCTTCGAAGATAAACGGACCAATCAGCTGACTGTAGAAAATACCACACCACACATTGACACTGAATCTGTGTTGAAAATTACTTTCCACAATGGCATGAGGATTCATTTCTGACCACACCTGTGAATTGCGAGTGTTGATGACACCGTCGCGGGTAAATTGAGCCTCATCACAGAACAAGACGTATCGATGCAATTGTCGATCGGCATTGAGCCAATTACAAAATTCCAGCCGTTGGGCACGATCCCCAGGTTGGAAGCTCATTGGGGATTGTTCTGAGCCAGGTGTCTAATCTTCTTTTGAAGATGTCTACTGCAACACCATTCGTGTTTCTTAGGTCTTTGGGCAGCTGATTAAACAGTGTTGGTTCTCTCACAACAAAACTATGTTCTTTTAGGGTTCAGGATGTTCCCTGTCTACCCTTAAATTTGGGAACACGACACAGTCTTCCTTTTCAACTTTCCACTGTTGTTTGGGGAGTTATAGGGTTCAGAGTAAGATTAGGGACTAGGTTCTCCATTATTTTCCAAGTGTAAATAATAGTGTGTGTGTCTCTCTCCTCCTTTCCAGTGAATATAGGTTTAATTCGCGTAACCTTTCCCAGTAGTTTAGTTCTTTGCACCACTTGATCTTGGCTGTGAAGCTTCTCTGAATCCCTTCTAGTTGTCTAATATCTTCTTTTTTATATGGGCATGTTAGGACCGAGCAGTATTCCAACTTGGGTATGATCAGTGTTTTCAGTAGAGGAATCATTATATTCCTATCCCTTCGTTTAAAGGTTCTCAGTATCTGCCCAGTTACTCTCTTTGCTCTGTTTACTGCTATCTTATTTTGTGTTTCAAATTTCGCATCATCACTCATTACAACCCCTAAGTCTTTTGCTTTAGAATTTCTCTGAATTTCCTGTCCATCTGGGGTATAATATTCCATGGATTTTAGGTCCTCTCTTTTCCGTACCGTAACAGCTGAAATTTCTCAGTGATAAACATCATATTGTTGTCTTCCGTCCACTTGTAGATTCTGTTCATGTCTGTCTGTAGAGATCTTCTGGGTTTTATTTTTCTACTGATCTTTGTGTCATCGGCAAAGGGTGTTACTGTGCTGTCTCTGGTAACGTCCTCATCTATGTCAGTTAGCATGATTGTACTGTAACGACTTGCCGCCGCTAACTAAGGAAATAATATATCCATTTCCTTACTTTTCCTGTTATTTCCATATGCTTCAGTTTATGTATTAGGATTCCATGGTCACACTTGACGAACTTGTCGAATATATATATATATATATATATATATATATATATATATATATAATATATATAATTATATATATATTATATATATATATAGCTGGAATAGTTTGCCGGTAGAAGTAATTAGTAGCACGTCTATAAACATTTTTAAAAATCGATTAAATGCATATGTTGATAGAGTGGGTATAATTTAAGGTAGTAAAATTAACCCTTTAACGCCGAACGTGTTTGTAGGGTTAAGTCTAAATGCGTGTATTTGAAACGGTACGTATTCGACCAGTCGGCGTTAGAGGGTTAAGGACATGCGCAATACACAACTACAAACACGGTTAGGTAGACCAGCTATGAGTGGATCCTAGGGTCTTTGTTGGTCTGAAACATTATATTATTGTAACAGTTTATATATATATATATATATATATATATATATATATATATATATTATATATATATATATATATATATATATATATAATTATACCAAAGCTGGTCGAATATTTGTGTAAATTTTTGTCTGTGACCATTTTTAACCCAGTATGTTGAACAAATTATGTATTTTATATTTTCGGATTTTGTAATCACTTTTACTTGTTAAAGTAAGGGCGGGGGTTCTATAAGAAATTTTAGAGAGCTTTTTTTTTACCGTATATCGTGATTATTTTTTTGAGTCATCCTTTATATTTCGTCAGCTTTTACACATTCTCCGATTTGTTTTAGGTTAACCTCAGTTAACCTGAGTTAACGTAACCTAACCTAACGTATCGTAACCTCAAAGAAGTAGGTTATACAAGAAAAACCGGCATACTTTAAAAGTTCGATCTAATTGGTAAAAAGGGTGGATATGCAGTATATATATATATATATATATATACACCTCGTTAACCTCGTTGCTGTTCTATGCGTCGGTCTCTCTTCACACGAAGGTCAAGCTGGTGGCCCCGCCTCTAGGTCTGGCTTGGTGTAGGAGCGAGTTGCTTTCTTGCGTTCTCCACCGTACATAACCAGGTACACCCGGCTCATCTGGTACCGTCCTGAGCCAGGTATCTAGTCTTCTCTTGAAGACTTCAACTTTGACTCCTGTAACGTTTCTGAGGTCCTTTGAAAGCTGGTTAAAAAGTCTTGGCCCCCTGACAACCAAGCTATTTTCCTTCAGTGTTGAGGAGGTCCCTTGTCGGGCCTTTAATTTGGGAACACTGCACATTCTGCCTTTCCTATTTTCCAGCGTTGTTTGAATGGCAATTGGGTTTGGTTTTAGGTTTGGTACCAGTTTTTCGATCATTTTCCATATATATATATATATATATATATATATTATATATATATATATATATATATATATATATTAGCAGACCATTACCCCATATGACATATATCATTAATACGAACTGATAATAGAATACAATGAAAATTCAAATACTAAAGCTAGGAATACAATTAATGAGAAATGGTAATGTCGAAGTTAAGTGGAGCTACAGACAAACATTTTCATACCATACATTCCATAGCTTAGAAGACATGGCAGGACTGATGAATAGCTTGGATAATCGAGTTAGTCGATTTTTTTTAATTCTTTACATTAGACTGTATTGATGAGCACGTCCTGTTACCTCCTGGAGGCTCTGGACATTGTGGTCAGAAAGCATTTGCGAAGCTGAGTATCTCGGGGGTAATTTATATGGGAGTCTAAAAGATGTTGTATAACAAATTTAGGGTTCTGCCAGAACCTTTTATATAATTCACCCAGAGTTTCTGTCCGTATATACAGTATTACTACAAAAAGTACGAGAGTGTCTTTGGCTTCACTTGTACAGAACCGGGAGTTTCTTACAGTCATATTCGCTTTAGCACAGAGGCTTCGGTTTTGTTTTCTTACCTCACATCTGAATCATTACTCAAGGAACTGGTGATAATTTGACCCAAATACTTAAATTCTTGTACTTCCTCTATTGCTTCACCTCTCATTTTGAAACTAATATCAGCTGGCGGATTAGGACTTTTGTGATGGAATTGCATAACCTTAGTTTTTGTAACATTAAAAAGAATATCATGTTTCTGCGAATATAATTCGCAAACTTTTAGCAGACAATCCAGACCTTTACAGAAGGATTTATTAACACCATATCATCGACATAGACTAAGTTATCTATCCTTGTGTTATCTATACAACGTCCAACTGTTGCCTCATTAGTGAATTAACTAATCCATCAATATACATGTAGTGAAACAGCCAAAGAAACAGACAGAGAAACAGACAAAGAACAGCCAAAGAAATTATTTTCACTGCCATTCTCAAACATCTTGGAATCATCAAGAATCGAAGAACACACGTGGTTTTGTCAAGGACAGAGAAACAACAGAACGCTGGTAGGCGTCTCAGAAAGACCCGCGAAACTCGGCGTCCTAAGAGCCTATAAAAGCGAGAGTTCACTGAAACTCTCTCTCATTCACTTGGTCTCTCAGCAGTCATCACTTCTCGTCTTGTTCGTCACGTCTCAGCATCCTTCGTCAGCAGCACCACACGTCAAGCCACCCGCTCTCCGGCCTTCGCCGGAGAGCGGCCTGCTGTTCCTTCAAGGCTCCGGTCTATCATCAAGTAAGACCTTCTACAGATCGCTTGCAGAAGCAATCCTTCGAAACCCAGCGCCGTTCGACTTCAGCCGGCCTCAGTCCCTCAAGCAACATCTCAACACGACACGCAGCGAATCAACACTTGAAGCGACATCTTTCTGACTCTGATTTAACTTATTCTTCACCTCAAGTCGACCGGCGCCCGTTCAACAAGCTTCAATATGACGGTCAACTTCACCTCGGGCCTACGTTCTACAAGGTCAACCTTCAAGCATCTCTTTATCTCAAGAGGTATTTTCAACATTGTCGGTAAGCTCTCTGTGCCTCGTTCTTAAGCATTGCTCGCTAAGCCTACAGAGCGTAACCGCAGCGGCGTGATTAGCCTATACTATACCTAAAAGTGCTTTCAATACCGTTCAAACTAACTTTCCCGTTAAGACTGCCGTAGGCCTATTTCTAGTGTTGTATCAAATACCGTAATTTTGTATCACCCTGTTATTGTGATCATCGTACAGTTTACTTATCATGCATCCAACTGTTTACGTGTTCTTTTAGGCATTTCATTCTAGGCGGCCTAAATCCATTCAGTGTACCAAAACTTACGTGCATATTTCTATTATCATTAGGCTGCATCATTTATTCCATGTACCATTTATGCGTAACTCTGGCCTACCTAAATCAGTGTATTACGTAATCCATTCAATGCATCAAACGCACGTGCATATATTCTATTATCCATAGGCTTCATATTTCATGCTGTGTTCCATTTTGCATACCATTAACCGATCATAAATGAGTGTATTACTTAACAATTAATCTGTATAACCATTTCCTTATTTGCTAATCCTCAGTCATATTTAGCATACTATAAATGTCGTTATATAATTGTTAATCACCGTAAATACCTTCATTGCCATGTTAATCACTGTGAACAAATAAATTAGTTATTTTCTTAATTAAACACAAAACCACAAAGTAATTTTTCTAACCTTACCAATATTATTTGCTTGGGTGTAAACCAAGCTGGTGACCTCGAATCATTCGTGACATTCCAGAAAATAATTATAGTAAGGCTACCTCATTTAGTCACATCAAACCGGTGATACCGTAGGACATCATAAATTGTTGACCCAGCCTTGTCATTAACAATCAGTCATTCCATTAACTAATCATTAGCACTAAATTAATCACTATCACCTCACTCGGGTAATACTAGGCCCACTATATACACATTAATTAAACAGCAGGGGAGAGAGCAAGGAGCCTTGCTTCACCCCGCAAGAGGAACCAAAACATTCGGATAGTACATTGTCCCATCTACTAAAAAATTGGTGGGTATACCAAAATTTCAATAAATTTACTATGTATGTACAGTGCTTACAATAAGTCTCGCGCCTCTGTCTCGTCCCAAGCTAGTCTGTTAGGTATAAAATGGGCGGTCCTTATGGCAGCGGAGGTGTGTTCGGATTGGTGCACATAATTGCTTTAACCCCATCAATGACGTCCATTATTACGTCACTTCTGCTACATTTTAGTGTTTAAAATACAAATGATTAAGAAGCAGAATGACCAAGTTTCGGGATGTTGGGATGGTTATGGAGCAATCCTAGTCATCATAATATTAGCTGGGCATTACATTATACCGTCTCAATATATACTCTAGACCCACGCTTCTCAAACTAGGGGTCGCGTAAATATTATTGGGGGGTCGCAGAAACATTTGAAAATATTATTTTTTTCATAAATATACAGTGTTAGTACCTATTGCTTTTATGACATTGAGCGAAGGGTCGCGAAAAAATTTGTCTGATCCAAAGGGGTCGCAAGTGAAAAAAGTTGAGAAGCCCTGCTGTAGACTATAGAGAACGATTAATTCGGCAAATATCCCAAATCATGGCATGATACCTAAGTATTTTGACGCAGGTCTAAATTATTTGCTCAAATGCAATGATTGATATTAAGTAATTGTTGGGAATTGTTGAATATTGTTGTTTGTGATACATATCCTACGTGAAGAATCTAATGATCAAATTCCTCAGTGAACCTCTCACGCGCTCGCATTTCGAGGAAGTCACGGTCGTCTCACTAATAGATAGTTTATCCATTGTTTTAAGTGGTAACCTATTCATCTTATGAAAGTCATTAGTCTAAAGCAAGACTGGTGGGCCGTGAATCAGAGAAATTTGCATTTGATTTGTTCATCGTAATTATTATGACAATTCCCATAAACATGTGATGGCCTCGATGTTGCCAGTTTTTATTTTTTTTCTGAAACTATTACCTTCTCATAGTTTGTTTCAACAATGCATATATTATCATTTCCACGAGCGTAGACATTGCAAGAAAAGATTCTAACTAAGGATAAGTAAAGTTCTTTCATGGTCACAATATATACTTTTATAGATGTCAAACATAAAAATATAATAAAATTCTATATTAACATAAATATATATTCGATACACATTTACGTCATGGCTTTAACATCAGTATTTCGTATAGCTTCCTCCGGCATCAATAATTTCTTGCAATCGTTGCGGCATAGAAGAGGCCAGATTGTAGGGAATGTTTGGTGTTCGACGTAAGCTCTCCCAACTATTCCTCGTGTGAGCTAAAAGTGCTTCAAATGTTCTTTCATTGCGTTGCTCCCATTCGTTAATCATTATTGCCAAAGGTTTTCAATCGGATTCATATCAGGAGAACGTGGTGGCAGAATTAGATTAATAATCTCTGGCCCCCTTTCCTCCTCCCTTCGTAATTCCCCACCCAACCTCGTTTCCTCGACATAGCAACGCTTACCTCCATCCTCATTCCATTTCCTTCATTTAACCTATTATCGCTTTTACTGTCCCTTCCTTCCATCCTTCAATGCCAGCGTTCTTAAACCTAGCACATAAATTATATAATATGGAATCTAACACCTTAGATCTCTACGCATTCATGTTACTTGAAGACGCCTGTGTCTTAGGGGAATCTAAGTGTTGAGAGTCGGCTTGACGGGTAGTCTATAGATTACTACAGATGACCTTGAACGCTCCAACTATTTAAAAATGATTATTTATTACGCACATCATATGGCATAATACACACATGAATTTAAGTATCTTACACTATAGGAATGGAATTGAATCCTACCAGAGTTAAAAAGTCGCAAAATATGATAGATTAGTTTGTATTAAGAGGTTACTAAGAGAAAAGGATTTGGGATAGAGCGGAAGGCAGAGAGTATATTTTCTCGAGTTTCGGTTATTATTAACGTTATATGGATACATTGCCATGCGGTGTGATCAGAGAGAGAGAGAGACAGAGAGAGAGACACAGAGAGAGAGACAGAGAGCTTTTAAATCACACCTTTTAAATGGTTTGTGGGTAAGGGCTTCACTTATGTTATTTTAGTCCAGGGTAGTTTATGTGGAGGTGTTACGTAACTTGCACTTGGGACTGTTAATGGTAAGACAACTACCATAGCTGGGACTGAGACACGTTATCCCCTGCATACCTTTGGATAACCTTTGGATAGCTTCCGCCCGAATTGTTCATTCTGACGAAGGTCAAGCTTTTCACTCCACCTTAGACCTACAGTTTAACGTGGAATCCGAACCACGCCCCATCAGCAGCCCAGCATCTTAACCACTAGGCCACCTAGGGTACCCATTTATCTACCAACCACTTTCTTTATTGTGTGGAAGTGAACAGCTGGGTTTTGCTGCGCGCCGGCTGCCGTCGGGTCTCGAACCCGGGGCCGATGGATTCGTAGTCAGCGACACTAACCACTACACCACCGAGGCGCATCTATATATATACTCTATACTCTATATATATATATCTATATACAGTATGTCTATATATAAATAGATAGAGTGATGTGGACGTCATTGATGGAGTTAGAGCAATTATGTGCACCAATCCGAACACACCTCTGCTGCCATAAGGACCGCCCATTTTATACCTAACAGACTAGCTTGGGACGAGACAGAGGCGCGAGACTTATTGTAAGCACTGTACATAGGAACTTTCCTGTCCTCTAGTTTTTTAAATAAAATATTGTGGTTCACTCTATCATATGCCTTACTTAATCTAGGAAACAGCTATTAATAGTTGAATTACTGTCAGTGTATTTAAATATAATTTCCTTCAATACATAGATATACAGATCAGCTGATATCTCTCTCTCTCTCTCTCTCTCTCTCTCTCTCTCTACTGTATATATATATATATATATTAGCGTGTAGCGTCATTGGGCAAAGTGTAACGGATCAAGAGGCACATTTCAGGTTTTGTACAATTGACCTCCCTAAATTCAAAAATTAAAACAAATTTTTTTTTGTGACAAGTGCAACACCTCCTTTTTCGCATGTGAAAATCGTGAAAATTGCTAGTTGCCTATAACTTTTGGACACTTGCTTTCCTAGGGTTTGAGCTATCATTTGACCCCTTACAATGTACTGCTTTTCAGGAAAAATTGAAAAATTTATTTTTGGAATAAACATATACACTGTAGGTAGGTAGGAAGGTAGACTAGATAGTTTTATTTAGTAAATGATACATTAAAATCTTGTTTAGTTTTGAATGACGGCATAAAGTCACGGGATTTAAGTACTGCTCTAATGGTTTCCATGTAAATTCCACCCCGAAAATTCCACCCTCGAAAATTCCACCCCACGAAAATTCCACCCCAAAAAATGTAAATCTTAAAAAAAAAAAATAAATAAACAGTTTTCAGTTTGGTAATTAAGAACCAACTTCTTCAAACCAACTAAGAAACTGGCATCAACGCATCACAACTGTTTGCCCGAGGCGAGGTCACTGTAGTTTAAAGTTTGCAGTCAGTTGTCTTCTTGTCTTCAAGCTTAAAATAAGTGTTTTGTTCATACCCATGTCACTCTCATTCATATCCACAGAAAAAGGAAAGCGAAAGTTATGTGATGAAGAAAATTACATTTACGAAAAACATAAGGACAATGTGAAAAAGACAAAAACTTATTGGCGATGTGAAAAGTTCTATAGTGGTTGTACTGCTCGTATTCATACACCTTATGATTCTAGTGAGCCAACAATGCTTTTTCGTTCTGGTAGTCATTCGCATCCGTCTTCTAGTGCTGAAATTGAAGCTCGAAGAGCTATGAATGTTATGAGAGATAAAGTGGAAAAATGTGGATCATCAACAACCACGCGTGAAGTGATTGCTGCATCTTTACAGTCGCTGGATGAAGAAGCAAAGTCTATGTTACAGCCCGTTAATTCGATTTCCCGCAATATTCAAAACTGGAGGAAAAAAGCATCTGGAATCCCCGCTCTTCCCAACGGTCGCACAGGTTATGAGATCCCTGAATCTTTTAAAATTCTTCCCGATGGTTCGTCGTTTTTGGCATTTGACAGTGGCATTAATGACTCTTCCCGGATATTAATATTTTCAACAGAAAATGGTTTAGATGACACTGCGAATAGTAGTAGGTCATGGATGTGTGACGGAACTTTTAAAGTTTCGCCAAAGCATTGGACTCAGCTGTTCGCTATACATGCTGTAATGGGAGATACTTCTTTCCCACGATTATTTGCAATGTTACCAGATAAACAGGAAATTACCTACAGAAGACTCTTTTCAATTGTTAAAGAATTACGCCCAAATTGTCAACTCAACTGCTGCATCATGGATTATGAAAAAGCCATTCACATCGCCTTTATGTCAGTGTTCCCGAATTCTCAAATTTATGGGTGTCTTTTTCATTTCGCAAAATCGTGCTGGCGCAAAATATGTGACATTGGTCAACGTGTTAGGTACAACACTGATAGTAACTTTGCCCTTAAAATTAAACGTTTTACAGCCTTAGCTTTTTTACCTATCGATGACGTTATCGAGGCTTTCGAAAACCTATCTGATGACGACGATATTCCGGACGAGTTTATATCATATTTTGAAACCGCTTACATTGATATATGCCGTGGAAGGGGTTCGCGCCGCAGGAGAAGTGAGCCTCTTTTTTCCATGGAAATGTGGAATGTAAGAGAAAGAATTTTAAATAACCTTCCAAGATCGAATAATGCAGCCGAGGGGTACCACAATGCCATTCAATCATCTATAACTGCTATGCACCCAATTTATGGAAGTTATGTGGCGCTTTGGCGAAAGAGGAAGCTTTACTGCAAACAAAAATTGCCCATGTGAGACGCGGTGATCCAGTAAAGAAAAGAAAAAAATACGAAGTTATCGACGAAAGACTGAAGAAGTTGATTCTTAATTACCAAACTGAAAACTGTTTAAATTTTTTGACAGGTGTTGCCCATAACCTGCATTTTTTTTAGTTGCTAAATATTGAGTAAATTTTTACTTTTATCTGCGATTTTTAATTAAATATTTGTTTTAATTACATTTTTAAATTTTTCTTAACCTGCATTCTTTTTATGTGGGGTGGAATTTTCGTGGGTGGAATTTTCGTGGGGTGGAATTTTCGTGGGTGGAATTTTCGTGGGGTGGAATTTTCGTGGGGTGGAATTTTCGTGGGGTGGAATTTTCGTGGGGTGGAATTTTCGTGGGGTGGAATTTTCGTGGGGTGGAATTTTCGTGGGGTGGAATTTTCGTGGGGTGGAATTTTCGTGGGGTGGAATTTTCGTGGGGTGGAATTTTCGTGGGGTGGAATTTTCGTGGGGTGGAATTTTCGTGGGGTGGAATTTTCGTGGGGTGGAATTTTCGGGGGGTGGAATTTTCGGGGGGTGGAATTTTCGGGGGGTGGAATTTTCGTGGGGTGGAATTTTCGTGGGGTGGAATTTTCGGGGGGTGGAATTTTCGGGGGGTGGAATTTTCGGGGGGTGGAATTTTCGGGGGTGATATCTTCGGGCCACCGCTCTAATGTAACCATCTCTTGAATCCTTTCCATACACTGCCCTAGACGCTTCAGTTACCATCCTAACACAGCGTTCTACACCTTGGGAGTGACATGGTATCCGGACAACAAGGGGCTCTTCAGTGATCTTATCGAGTTGTTCGACAGAGAACTGCTTCGTGAGTGATGGTTCCATTGTGCACTCCTCCACTGGTGGAAGTAAATCTTTCAAATTCTGAGCACTTTGTTTGATCTTTGGTGGCCGAAATTCTCTGACTTGCTGTTGAGCAGGTTTGGGAGCTCGTCGAATGGTCTTGATTACATCGATGGCCAATTTCCGGTTTGCTTGATCTGCATCTGCAAGCATTGCCAGTAGAACATTTTCAGGGTGAACCGAATATGCATTTCTTTGGATCACAGGCCATGTGACAGTCTTGCTAGCTGGTGGTAGTAATCGTAGCAGCTTGATTTGCTCCAGGAAATGTTTTGGGCCATCTGTGCACCTTGGATGGCACTTGATGCTAAACCACATGGGTCCATAGTGACACACGACAAACTGTGTGAGTGAATACAGTTCATCACTTGGCTGCGCCATCGCTACATATAGCCGACAAATTCTGCTGGCAGTTGTAACCCATCTTGCATGGGAGATTGGTACAGGCTTCTCTCGTAGAAGATCTTTATTAATGACACCAGTCCTTATCGCTTTCATCATTCTGTAGAGGTAGGCTTGGTCACGACTCAATTCAGTAAGGTCAACATCCGGGAGAGTGTGGCCATCAGCAATACATTGAATTCCTCTAGAGGAAAGTGGCAAACTTTCACATGTGGCCAAAGCTTTGCCAATTGGTCCTTTCCATTGAGTTGCAGATTCTGTTGGGCCGATGAGTTCCTTGCACAAGTGGCGCAGTGGGAGTTCATTTAAATGCAGACTACAGATGAACCAGTGCAAAGGGCGACCCAGGCGGCACTCTAGCAGGTGTAGTTCTCCACTTCTGTGCCCTGTGTTTGTGGCTGTGCTGTCGGCTCCCACTGCAATTATCTTGTCTGCAATACCCATTTCTTCAATCGCATTTTGAAGTCCATCCGCAATGACTGCCAGTTCCTCGTTCCAGTGTCAGATGGCTTAGATAGAAGGTTCCAGGCTCTCCGACCAGCACATAGTGGTCCTCAACTTTCTTTGTGCTGTACCATTTGTTCCCCTTTTTCTCTTTGACAAGTGTCATGTCTTTCCGCCCTTCAAAAAAAAGCAGTGATTTCCACATCGTGGTAAGTTACTGCTTCCTTCAGATCCCTCCATACCTTCTGCCGTGCTCTCCATACTTTGTGGTGGTCAATTACGTTTATCTGATCATCAGAACTAATGATGCCATAGTCAACCAATGTTGCAGTGCTGATAGCTGCAGAAGCCCTGTTCGATACACCATACCGGTCAGCTTCCAAAGCAACAGTGGGAATCGGTGTGATGTTCCTGTCCTCCTGGGCACTATCACCCATCCACTCATCACCAACACTTTCACCACTGGAGTCTGCTTCTGCTTGAGCTGATTCGACCATATCTGCAGAGGATGCTACCTCTTGCCGTTCCGTTTTTCTTCTATTCTCTTCTTCTTGTCTTTCTTGCATCCGATCCTCTCTTGACTTCCTTCTCTCCATCATCTGAGTCACATTCGTATCCACCCGACTGATCTGCATGATCCGCGTGGTTCTCTGGTCGATCAGAAAGGCATGCTCTCGTCGTGGAACTTTCATTTCTTTTTCACAGTGGTATGCAGACAGATCATCGCATTGGCAGACAGCTATGTCAAACAATTGATTCAGGCTTTCCTCGAACTTCTTGGTTTTTGTGGCCTGCTGGCCTTGCTTCGATGCTTGTGAGCCTTTTTCCATCAATCGGAGCAGCTTGGTCTTCACATTCTTGATTGGCTGTGATGGAATGTTAGCACGATTCCAAAGGTCAATGAGTGTTTGGCATACCTCCGGAAGAATCTCCCTGTTGCTGGTGTACTTGTTCTCCTTCAAGAAGAGGCAATGCCTTGCAACTTGTATACGGGTTGGAAGTTCAGACAGAGGAAGCTCTGATAGTGGAGAACCAAAGACAATGTGGCTGGCAGATCCCTTTGTTCTTTGCGTGCTCATTGTACCAACAAAACTCAACAAGTATCACACAGGAACACTGAAACAAAAACACAAACGTATAAATAAAAAATATATATGATTATGAGTATATATATATAAGGCTTGTTTTATTGGTAAACAATAAGTTTACCAATATATATATAAAAATATACTGCACACACATATGTATTATGTATATAAATATCCATAGGTATATATATATACCCTAAGACATATAACAAACTTATAAACAATGTAAAACACAACAAAACAAAGAAATGTGTATAATGTATATATCACAAAACGCACCTTTCGTTAGTACCGTGGGGTTTTTGAACACCCCATCCACAGAAAACACACTTGTTTCTCTCAAGCGAGCTAGCGTAGAACTAAGAAATTCCAGGGGATGACTCACTGAGAATAATTAGAAAGCTGCCAGAAGTACCATGTCAGTCAGTGTTGCCAACTGTAATTAACAAGAATGTTGTATTTTTTACATGCGAAAAAGGAGCTGTTCTGTTTGTTGCAGAAAATTTTTGATTTCTTTTCTGAAATCAGCAAGGTTGATTGTACAAAACCTGAAATGTGCCTCCAGATCGCTCATGACGCTACACGCTAAATTATATGTGTATATAAAATTTGAAAAGCATTTGTGTACTTTTAAGATTTAATCGCGAGTAATTAATTATTTAAGAAATCATCAATGATGTCATTTTACAATATCGTCCATGAGTTTAAGGTTCACCACTACATCACATCCTTCTGGAACGATGATGTGAGGCTCCGCCTTATAATAATTTTGGACCTATACCCATCCTATCGACAAGACCATAACATCAACGCTCTAAATAACTAACAACCTAACTTAACCTAACTTAATTTAACCCACACTATAGTCGTCGATACAATATCAAATCGATCAGATGTCGTATTCCTAATAATAATTTCTGCTCCAGAATTCTCTGAATTTTATAACTCTTCCCAAATTTTTTGTAGGAAATAGCGCAGTTTGAGGATATTCGCTCTCTGTCTATTGCTTTCTATTGGATCTATTTATCGGATCCTCTTTACTGGGTGCAGCGTCAGTGAGGTCTTCACCATTTCAATTTCACGGATCTGCAAAGCATAAGTTTAATTATACACTAAATTTGGAGTATCGTAGATCACATATATATATATATATATATATATATATATATATATATATATAATTAACTAATTTCATTTACAATCCTTTCAGCAGCAGGACTACGTCATCACCACGTCCCAGCACCGCTTCCCGTAAGATCAGTGAAGTTAAGCGACGTTCAATCTTTTTAATACGAGTAGTTGGATGGGTGACCGTCCTATACGTTCAAATGATGTAGCGACCCTCGGAAGGTTCGAATCCCACGTAAAGCTGTAAGTTCCCTCCGTCATATGATCTCCTTTACCGTTACAAAAATAAACAACCCCCAAATATTGGTATAATATAATTATTATTAATTTAGAAGCCGGTCGGAAAGCGGCTTTAATATACTCGACACGACGTATATAATGAAAGTACCTTCTCTATCCATTTCAACTGCGCATATGATACCTCCATTCTAACTTATTCCTTTCTAAATCTCTATTTTAATCATCTTCAAAGGCACCTCAGAATCGTAAGTAGGTTGAAAGCAGTTCAAACAATGTTTTCTCATTTCCTCTCCCATTTCATCTATCGTCCTCTATTACCTCGTCTTTGGGTCCTCGTCTTTGGGTCCTCTTATTTACTTCTCTTATTGGAGACACCAACCAATAAAATGTTATTTCAGGATGTAAATTAAATGAAGCGAAAATGGTAAAAATTATTGGAGAAGAGAGAGTTCATATTCTTTTTG
The DNA here is from genome assembly GCA_023014485.1 of Bathynomus jamesi. Lineage (NCBI taxonomy): Eukaryota > Metazoa > Arthropoda > Malacostraca > Isopoda > Cirolanidae > Bathynomus > Bathynomus jamesi. The sequence continues at coordinate 182,927 of JAJOZX010006941.1, read as the reverse complement.
GGAAAGAATTTTTATATGCGCACAATTATGTCCTTTATCTGGAAACAATATAGATGACAATATTCTTGACAGCGCTTGGAATTCACAATTTAAGACTTAAAAACTGATAGTTATTACTTTTTGAGCATTCTCTCTCTCCTCTCTCTCTCTCTCTCTCTCTCCTCTCTCTCTCTCTCTCTCTCTCTCTCTCTCATATATATATATATATATATATATATATATACATGCTTCTGTAATTCTTGATAAAGAATTTCTGTTTATTGTGTTTCCCTGGGATAGGGTACATTAAAATATATAAAATTAATACTAAACCATTTTTCTTGCAAGACATGAGAGGCACATTGTATTTCCAAAAATGGTGAGCCATGCCTGCGAGGATTACGTCCCGGAAAACACTATTTATAATAGGATCCACAGAAGTCTCAGACCGCTCGCAGGTGAGAGCTTGCGTCATTAATCTTTACAAGCAAAGATTTTAAATTCTCCATTACGCTCCCAAATCTTTGGAAAGTATTTTTATATTTTATTAAATATAAATTTTTAATTTTTTTAATATTAAGTTACTGCACGGTGCAGCCATTTTTCTTTACTCTCTCTCTCTCTCTCTCTCTCTTAATTCTTAAACTAAACATTTTGCCCACATATATATATATATATATATATTGCCCTCTCAAATTTGATGTTTGTATTTTCTGAATTTATTTCCAGCAAGGGTAAAAAAAGAATGTCTATATGCGTGCTCACTGAAAATCAATTCATATTTAATAAATACACATTCTCGACGTATTCTTGTATACACGCGACTGAAAAAAATATTTCCTACACACAATGTACATTACATTTTATTTGCTCTCTTTTTAACAGATGGCTGTGCAATAACTTGAAGGATTCAGCGAATGTTTATTCTATTCACACTTCACTTCTTGGATACAGAAAATCGAAAGACGGATCTCTGAGTCCGTATACGCAGGATTCGTGTATCCTTTACGTGCAATTGAATTTAAATTTGGGTTTTTTTTTTTTATTGCTCTCTATTTTTATACTGCAATCGTTTTACTTTTGCGTAACAAAGAAAAGAAAGTGCAAGAAATTTTTAGCTTGCTTCTTTGTTTTCTTAACTCTCTCTCTCTCTCTCTCTCTCTCTCTCTCTCTCTCTCTCTCTCTCTCTCTCTCTCTCATATATATATATATATATATAAAAGAGAGAGAGAGAGAGAGAGAGAGAGAGAGATGATCAATGGATAGAGTAGATACATAATTATCACTTACATGATGGGCAACCTTCGCATACATTGTATTCAAAATTTTCAAACTATTTAAGACATAAGAGTTCAAGAATTCATATGTATGTTACACACAAACGATCGATCGCGCTGCACAATCGATGGACCCATCGTTCGCGCACACACATCGCTCGATCACTGCGCAAACGATGGACAAAATTAACTTACACGATGGTCGGACACATTAAATATCGCTGTGATTTCAACGCTTCTCAACACTGACACTTTGACATACTCAGTTGAATTGCTTGGGTGCAAGGTTAGGTCAGGTTAGGTTAGATCGATGGATACAATAAACAAACATGTACAAACAAAACCATACCATTGATGCTGAAAGTGCAAGAAGTCAAGGCGAATATGTAATATGGGCGACCGTAATTTGTGGACGGCAATTTAGTTGATCGATTATGAAATATTATTAAAAATGGGTAACCTAACCAAACCTAACCTAACCTTGCACCCAAGCAATTCAAATGAGCATGTCAAAGTGTCACTGTTGAGAAAGTGTTCAAATCACAACGATATGTTTATCCATCGATCACGCAAGTTAATTTTGTCCACCGTCTGTGCAGCAATCGATCGATGCGTGCGCGAACGATGGATGCATCGATTGTGCAGGGCGATCGATCGTTTGAACTATATATCATTGAAAGAAAATTATGTGGGCTTTTTAATGATATACCGTATAGTTAAAAATGATTAATCTAAAGAAATGTTCCTAAATTAACATTACAATAAATCCAAAAAGTACAAAAGTAAATGAGTTGTCCTAATCTTTTTGCACAGCATGTGTGTATATATATATAATATATATATATATATATATATATATATATATATAATTATATACTTAGGGTGCCCGTAAAGTTTCCACACCATCATTTTTTTTTTTTAATGTTAATGATGGTCGGTCATATTAAAGAAGTGAGAAGGAACTTAAGCAGCCAGGCCGGTTCTATTCCTCAAAACAGCCCCCGTTCATATCATTGTACATCTGGCATCTGGAGGGAAGTGAATATGTTCCCTTTCCTCGGGGGGGGGGGGGGGGGTTGGAACAGAACGCTGCTGAAACAAAATAGATAGAAGGTAACGGGTTCGTGTTTGAGTAGTATTTTGTTGTCCGTTTTCTGCATTTAGAGGGGAATACTAGTTGAAGTACCTCATCGTCGATGCAACGTATTCAGGGATGAGGCAATGAGTAAAGAAGGGTAACATGAGTGAATAACGAAGTTTAACCCTTTGTTCACCGATTTATTTAGGAATTACAAGAAAACATGCACTATTATGGATTCATATGGACCCACTGGGTCGGAAAGATTAAAGGTGGCCGCATCACGGTGAAAGACACTGCTCGAAGTGGTCGGCCTCGACAACAGTGACTGAAGAGAACACGTTCATGCGATAAACTTGTTAAAGAAGATCGGCGTATAACGGGTCGCGAAATAAGCTCCGTCGTTGAAATAAGCAAAAGTATTGTGGAACAAATTCTGCACGAACTGAGCTACAAAATCGCCGCAAAGTGGATACCCATAAACCTGAGTCCAGACCAGAAAAACTTCTGTGTGGAGGCATGTCAAGAGCTGTTACAGCAGTACACAGAGCTGGGAGACGAGACGTGAGTGTCATTCTTTCTCCCTGAAACGAAGAAACAGTCAAAGGGATGGAAACAGTCCTCATCCCCTCAACCAAAGAAGTTCAAATCTCGTGTTCAAACGAAAAACTCGTGTTACAGTTTTTTGAGACAAAGGTCAAATACTGACGGAATTCATGGAACGAAACATAACGATCAGTGGCGACATATATTGCCAAACACTCGCAAACTCAAGAAAGAACTGCAAAGAAAGTGATCCAAAATGAAAGAGACTGATGTGTGCAATGTGCATGTTGCATGAAAATACTCACCCACATTAGGCATTCAAGAGTGTACAGCTCATCACCCGCTTTTAGTGGACTGTAATCACTCACCCACCTTATAGTCTAGACCTAGAATAGACCTTGCACCCTCGGATTCTCATTTATTTGAACCGATGAAGGCACACCTTCGAGGCGTGCATTTTAACGGAAGTAAACAATTTCAAAATGAAAAAAAATCCACCTTTTTTCAACAAGATACAGACTTCTACCGAGGAGAGAATCTTTTCCCTTTCCTCCAGATGGCAGAGTTGCATCATTGTGAACGGCAAGTATTTTGAGGAATAGAAATGCCTGGCTACCTACAGTGTATGTACCAAATTTTATTTATATCCAACCATTAGTATTTTTGAAAAGAGTGTATGGAAACTTTTCGGGCATCCTAATATATATATATATATTATAATCAGAGCTGGGCACTTGCGGCATATTTTGCGGTACTGCGGTACTACCGCACTACCAAACCGGGACCGCATAACGCAGTACCGCAAAGGATCGCTGAAAGTACCGCAGTACCGCTACCGCATTCAAATTTCCGCGTACCGGTTTGGTACCGGTTTGGTAGTGCGGTAGTACCGCAGTACCGCAGTACCGCAAAATATGCCGCAAGTGCCCAGCTCTGAATTATTATATATATATATATATGAGAGAGAGAAACAGAGAATATGACCGATAGATAGATAGATACTTAGATATCACTTACATGATAGACAGTCTTCGCATATATTGTATTAAAAATGTTCAATATATTTAAGATATTTACAAAACTTTTTGAAAACACTCCAACATTCTGTTGAGGAGTTATGTTCATACAGAAGTTCACTCGTGTTTAAATTGCTTTTAAACTTAAATACACAAATTCTTGTTATTATTTACGTTCTGTATTTTTCTTTTCATATCATTTTATTGAGTCTTTCAAGTTTTGTTTTAGTTTCGAAAGCTGAAGGCAATATTATTTTGTGTATAGCAGGCCCTACAGCACAGGAATTAACGTACCCCTTTTCGACAGTTCAATTAACTTATTTTAGACCCATTTTCAAAGATTATTATAGCTTTGGACGCATTTCACATATTCCTTGCATTAATTATGTGTTTATTCCTTATCGAAATATACCGCATTAACGTATTCCAAAGCAGAAACAGATTAAGAAAAGTTTTCCTCCCGTTTGAGATCTATTGCAGATAAGTTTTTTCTTTTCCTTTTCATTCAGAAAATAATCAAGATTGCATATATGTTTCTCGTAAATATAAAACTGTCCCACTGAATGAAGCTATAGTAAACAACGTCCACACACAGATTATGCGGGATTAAAACTGAAAAAGAGTGATTGCTAATTATGAATACTGTACAGGGCCGAGAGGGCGGGGAAGCCGGATAAATCCCCTGGGCCCGGACCTCTAGGGGACCGGAAAGAGGCGGGATAAATCTAAAAATATTAATAAAGCATTTGATTAAATAACAGAGAGGAAATATAATTAATGAACATGCATTTTATAGAGATTACCATAGTCAAGCTGAAACAGATAAAATATTATCCGCGGTCCACCAATCCCCAAGACCGACTAACAGATCTGGGAACCATTGTAATTGAAAGCCAGTTAGCCCGTACTTTAAATTTCATCAGAATCATTTACCACTTTGCTAGAGAGAAGGCAAGAAAGTACACTTCTAATTATGAAAATCTTGCAATAAACAATTATCTTGCCCGCATGGACTGGTACTGCATTTGTAAATTGTATGGTGATAGAAGTAATATAATTGATTCGAAAAATAAAATGGTCATTTTTCTCTGAGTTGTTTATTCATGCTGTATGTTTTGAATAGTGACCTGGACATATAATCAGTTTGCTTGTTATGTACACAAAAAACATTCATAATAAAATACTGAGTAAACAGGGGGGCCCATATACCAATTCTTCCCCGAGGCCCGGGGCATCTCTCGGCGGCCCTGATACTGTATATACATTATATAGAAAGAGACAGACAGACAGACAGACAGACAGAGTGACTGACAGACGATTTGCACGTGACGTCACAGGCCGCGTGATAGTTTGTTCATCCGCCATTTTGGCTGGAAATATTTCATACAGTCCTTTCGATCCTTATTATTAATATTTTTAAAAATTTTAACGTAGTGATCAGTCGTTGTAGTGTAATTTCAACAAACTCAACAGTTAAAAGTGTTAGATTTTATTTCCATCAATTTCCAAACAATAGAAGCAAAGTGCTTAGATATATATACGAAGACATGAAAATATGTACCCAATTAGAAATCATTATTATTAAATTTATAGCAAATCTTTAAAAAGTTACTAATTCTGGATTGGTTATCAAGACTGGTGACTCGTTACTAGCCTGTACCAAAGATAAAATCTTCTACAAATACAATATAGAAAGATTTACTAATCTTTGGTATCCAAATCAAAATTATATCGTAAAGGTATAAATTCCTAAAGAACACGCGAAAATAATTTTTTACGTCTTCAAGTTTGTCCTTTCGCGTGTATTATATATGTAAGCATACCCTGCACCTAATTTGCACACAAAACAGGTAAAATTTCTAGACTTTCATTCAACCAGCTCGCAAATGATAGAGACGAAATAGCTGCATTAAGTAAAGAAATAATTTTAGATCGCTCACTGTACCATTCCTCCATGATACCCGCAAGTCGTGAAGATAACAGCCTAATTCAAATTTTATTAAAAGAAGTTCTGAAAATTGATCGTGGACGCTTTCATACAGTGGCAATTACTACAGAAACATTAAGATGTGAACTGATTAATCGATTTTAATATACTTCATATTTGTTTTTTCTTGAAATGATAACTCAATTAATCGCTCCATGAAGCACGATTAAGAAAACTGTTCCAGGGTATGCGTATATATATACAATGCCAGAGGGCAAACATGAAGACGAATACAATTAATTACTTTTTGCGTGTTCCTGAAGAATTTTATGTTTGTAGTATGGTTCTGATTGCATGCCAAAGAGTAATACATTTTAATATAGGGGCCTACTGTATTTGTGAAAGATTTTCTCTTTGATACAGTCTTATTAGTAGGTTAAGTAATAAGTCGCCAATCTTGACAACCAATCCAGATTAGCAACGTTTTAACGATTTGGTATTAACTTAGTAATAATTATTTTTTTAATTAGGGTAGGGTCAGTGATGTAGTCGAGACCACCATGGCCGAGACTGAGACCGAGACCAGAAAAAAGCTATCGAAACCGGTCTCAAGACCGAGACGGAAACCGAGACCAAGACCATATGCAATTTTTGCGTGTATTCAATATTGTGTAATGCCTAATTCCTAAGCTCTGTATTTTACATTCAGGAATTAAAATTCTAGAGAGGTTATCGAGTGACAATTGCAAAATTTACTCCTAATTTATTCACAAATTCATAGTTTGTGACATTTTTCAGCAGTTAATTGCCTACTTAAAACGAGATAAGTATTCGTTGCACTTGAAGAATATCACAGTGATGTAGTCGAGACACCATGGCCGAGACCGAGACCGAGGCCTAAGCACCCGAGACCGAAACCGAGACCAGAAAAAAAGGTCTCGAGTCATACATCACTGGGCAGAATACATACTTTTTATCTTTATATATTTTGCTTCTATTATTTTGAAACTGTTAGAAGAGAAGAAATCTAAAACTTATGATATATATATATATATATATATATGGAATAGCACGCTTGGTTTTTGTATGAAACAAAATTGCCCGCACCAGGACTCGAACCCATAATATAATCTCTTGAGTAGGAATCACGGACTACCACCACACTACGACGGGATCGTACAAAAACCATGCGTGCTCATGCGTGTCATTCCATCTATGGGACTCCAGTGCAAACCAGAGAGATTTAATTAAATGCTGCCTCGAGTGCTGGAGAGTTAACACGTAAAACACTTGTGGACGCGAAAGCATTAGGCGTTTCCTCGGTTAAATATATGACAGGTTGTGTTAACTTTCATCCCGCCGTAGTGTGGTGGTAGTGCTCGCGAACCCTGGTGAGGAAGTCCCAGGTTTGAATCCGGGGGGTGTCAAATTATATATATATATATATATATATATATATATATATATATAGGGTGGGAGAAAAGTTAATAATAAATAAATTCTAATGATATCACTGCAGAGTATGCGATACTTTTTAAAGCAACTATACAAGGCCAGGAATGACCCGAGGCTAGAACAGGAAGGCCCTATCCCCAGTCAGCGCAATGTCAGTAAGGATGGAATACAGCAATGAAGAAAAAAATGTATCTTGTGTCGTCGGCTATTTCTTATAATAATTGTGAAGAAAGTTTGGGTTTATTTCAAGAAAAATATAATAAACCACCACCAAATGCAACCATTCTCCGATACTAGAAGCTCAAACTTGGAAACAAGACCCTGGTAAAAGATCGTCCAAGAAGCGGAAGGCCAGTAACGACGACAGGAGACAACAACAAAGAAAATGTCTTCGCCACTTTTCAAGTCGATCCAACAACTTCAACGAGAAAAGTCGCACAGGAATTGGGTATTTCCATATTTTCAGTAGCAGAAATATTGAAATCACAGGGGTACCACGATTACAAACCCATTTACTCTCAGCTCATATACGACGATGATTCTGATAGACTGCTGCAGTTTGCTGAAACAATGAGACAAAAGTTCAACAGTGATCCAGATTTCGTTCGAATGATCAAATTTTCAGATGAATGTGTCTTCGGTTTAACGAGTATAGGAAACAAACAACGTTCATTACTGGGCGAAAAAAAAATCACAAAATACGATTGGGTAAACTCGTTAGAACGGCTACACTAACAGTTTGGGCGTTCATTGGTTATTCAGGACTCGTTTCCTTTGACATATCGAGAGATACGATGGATGGAAAACGCTATTGCCAGGTATTGAAAGACAAAGTTTCGCTAAGTTTACTAATGGCGTTGGCAGGAATTGGCTTTATGAACATGATGGAGCGCCGCCTCATTACTCTACAGCTGCCCGTAAGATTCTGAATACCAGCGTTGAAGGAAGATGGCTTGGGCGGCGAGGTTCCATCGAGTGGCCAGCCAGATCACCTGATTTAACGCTATGTAATTTCTGGCTTTGGGCTTATTTGCGTGACAAACTCTACACTCCTGGTTTCAACTATCCAAATGTGAATGCCTTTGGCCGCAGAATAGATGAACAACTGAAAAGGATCCCACTCGATATGTTCAGAAGAATGATGAAGCGTTTCACATAGAGAATCCACAAATGTATCATAGCGGATGGAGAACTCTCTGAAGATTAAATTACAATTTGACAAAATATTTGTATGAATAAAATTCTTATAGACTTTTTTGTTTGAATTGTTTTATCACTTGAACACTTATCTGCATAATGCTGTTAACTAAATAGTTGGATGTATAAAATCCTTAAAGACTTTTCTCTCACCCTGTATATTTATTTATTTATTTTCTTATTTATTTTCCCGTCACAGTGGAAACAAATTTAAAAAGTTTAATACTGAATTTCACATGATGACATTTATGGTTATTTGATTTCAAAAGCAGCTTAAAGCATTATAGTTGGTCCGCATTTTATTGTTTTATATAAAGTCATGATGAACACTTCAAAACTTGGTCCTCTTTTGTGGGATGTAATACACCAGCCATGGCTGCGATCCGAAGTATTATTTAATGCGTAAACTGCTTTTCACAAACTGACACAAGCTTTAACAGGAGCCTTCGTTGTTCATCTTTTTGTAATTTCATCTAAATCGTATATCAATGCATTAATGCTTCATGTATGTTCAATTCATATTAAAAACTTTGCGAGGAAAAGTGCAATCCGCAGACAACTTAAATATGTACAGTCGGTATCAAAATTCCTGTCGTGGAATGTCATGTTTCTTACCGATAAATATTGATAAGGAACATGAAGTTTCAGGACAAGACTTTTGAATCGATTGTACAATTGAGATAAAAAAAAAAAGTTCCCGAAAAAACTTCAGGGAAGTCTAAAACATTGCTAATTACTAATGTTTTCTTATGTTTTTCAAAAACCTAAAATTACTAATCAGTAATTTTGGGGGCTTTTTGAAATTTTAGTTTTTACAGCAAACTCTTTTCCACAATATAAATCTTCCATATTTCACTGACTTAATATTTTTTCATTCATGCTTTGTGTCATTCCTGACTAGATGAGCGCCTTTGCGTGTTAGAATTCCAACATAAACTGAAATTTACACCATCTTCAAAAATTGCAATAATTTTTTAATTTAAGCTGAGTGAATCTGGAGTTTATGTATTCTTTCGTACAGGGTTAAATTTGTCTATTATACCCACAAAATACATCCTGTATTTTTCTGTTTTAACAACCTTTCAAGGCACTAGTTACCAATGTATGGGAAATTTCCCACTTGGGAGTAATTTGGCTATCTCCAGGGGAGGAATGCCAACATTGAAAACTATCTGGTCATTTCAACTTCAGCGTTTATCTTTCTTTCAGATCTTTCAAATGCGTAAATGAATGAAATTGAGTATAAAAACTTTAAAAATAATGTACAAATTCCTTAAGATTTAACATTTATGATCCCTATTTAAACAAACTAAACTTATTATTTGTTTCATTAAAAAAAAAAAGGCATTATCTTTGCTGCAGTAAATTCTTTATTAGATTATTTTTAACTCGAGTATTATTAAATTATAAAGAACTTTAATTTTAAATAATAATTATAGGCTTATAATAATTAATTAGTCTACCTTCAAAACAATATTATTCTACAAATCCCAAAAACAATGAGTTTATTTTGTATTTAAATAGGGGTCATAATGGTAATTCTTAGGAATTTATATACGATTATTATTTTGCTGTCGCGTGGACGACAAATAAAAAATTATAATTAATTTACAAAAAAACTTATTAGAATCCTTATTTGTAATTTCAAATGTTTTATTTTCCCAACGTAAGGAGACGTACGCGTATTTACAGAAGATGTACAGAATGTAAAGGTTTTTGAGAATTCTGTATAATTTAAGTTGTGTGGATATAGGAAAGGCTTAAATATTATGTTAATTTCTTCTTATAGGTAAAATTGCTCAACCTACATAATTTATAGACACTCGTATAATCTGGTAGGAAGTTCATGCAATGATCCATCATTGCACTGGGATCAGGCTCGTGGCCCTGCCTCTAGAGTTGGTTTGATAAAGGAGAGCGTTGCTTTCTTGAGTTCTCCATCCCACATAGCCAGGCTCACCCGGGATTGTTCTGAGCCAGATGTTTAATCTTCTTTTGAAAATATTCATATCGGCACCAGCGATGTTACGCGATTCTTTTGGTTGGTGGTTAAAATTGTCTTGACCCTCTGACGACAAAACCACTTTCCTTCAGAGTTGAGGATGTTCCTTCGTCTAACTTTTAGTATGGGAACACTACACATTGTGTCGTTAATACTTTCCCTTGTTGTTTGGATGATAATATGGTTCAGTTTGAGATTAGAAACTATAGTCTCTCTATTATTTTCCATGCGTATATTATGGTGTACTTCCCTCTTCTTCTTTTCAACGAATATAGACTTAATTTACATAATCTTTCTCGCAGTAACTTAGTTTTTGGGAGAAAATGATTCAGACTGTGAAGTTTCTCTGAAGTTCTTCCAGCTGACTAATTTGCTAAAGACTTATCTCCTAAATGAGTGTTCAGGAAATTGAGTTATACAAATTTAACTTCGTAAACACTATATATTATTTTTTAAGCTAAATTAAACTAAATTTCATAATTTTCTTTACTGGCAACCCATCTGCCTGAAGATGGAGAAACTGGGTAAGAAACGTCGAAACTTTTGTCTGTCATTTCCATGTCATTTCTCATGCACGTAATCGTAGATGTTCAACTTCTCATATTACTAAAGGCTGGGTTATTTCATGATGTTTTTCTGAGCTTATTATGTAAGCATAGAATAAATATTTAACGGGTAACAGTTTGAACATTGGCGTCATGGGTATGTAAATTCTGACGCAAAATGTTGCATTAATTTTTTTATGGCAGGATAGAGTGAATTTTATTAAAATTTTATTAAAATTTCAAAAATAAAGTTACTACTGTCTTTGGAAATGCAGCCATTTAACTGTAGTATATAGTTTATGGTGTTTCTTTGCTTTTTATTAACAAAAACTGTAATTGTAAATCAATTGTAAATCTTAGGAAATTAAAAATATGATCGAGTAATAAAAAGGCGTAGACAATTGTTGCAGGTACGATAGTTATCATTTTGGTACTTGTACGTTATCTCCCCCCTCCCCCAACCAATTTTGACAATAATTTCGTTAAAACTAACGAAAATATCACGACTTAACCTAACCAATTATCAAGGGCGTACAGTTGATCTATTAGTAAATAGTAAATACTATTCCAGAAACAAACAATAGGTTAAGTCGTGATATTTTCGTTAGTTTTAACGAAAATATTCTGTCAAAATTGGTGGGGGGGAGGGGAGATAACCTACAAGTACCATCATTTTTTTTTATTGTACAGGGTGTCCCATAAGTCCCTTTACCCCTGAACCTTTTCTTACTAGAATAGAGCGAGGATAAAGGGGGTAAAGGGACTTATGGAACTTCCTGTATAATATATATACTGTATATACTGTATATATATATATATATATATATATATATATATATATATATATATATATATATATTTATTTATTTATTTATTTATTTATTTATTTATTAGTTTACTCCTTTGCCTATTCTCCTTAATAATGTAATGTAGATGTTCGTGTGGGACGAAACCTCGTGCGTGCAATTCTCGACTATTTTCAGTTTCTGGGGATTATTCCTTTCTTCCTCCCAGATGCTCTGCCACTTCATGACCTTCCAAGAGTGAGGCCTGGGTCCCCTATCGCCAATGAATACCAGCTTAGAGCTCGACTGTCCTCTCGGGGTAAAGAAAGGATCTGATGTTCATTTAACCACTTGGTTAATATTTCTTAATTCGGATAAACTTTAATTCTTTTAAATTCATCAATAAATTATTCAGTATTTCATAGGTTTATTTTTAGCTTAAAGCTTAGTACAGCATCCGACATTTAAAACAACGGGATTCAATTGAACGTCACACACAAATTTAGCTTAACGCTTTACGAAGTACTAAAATGTGTAATTTTCTAATTGCTCTAACTATTGCAGGGCATGTATTCCAGTCGGTCTAGATCCAATCAAAAACGTTTAGTATTTTCGGATGGGGCTTATGGGTCAAAGAGCGAAAGTTCAGGAGGGTTGGAACTTAATCTCGAGAGTGATTCCTCTGAATCGCAAGACGCGAGTGATGATGAAAACCTGAGTGATAGCAGCGGTTTCCTCGTCAGAATAGTACAAAATCCCACAGCTTCTTCAAAGGAATCAGGCGATAGTCCTTGCGAGGACCAAGATCAGTCCACTGTTCCATTCGTTCCAACTTCAGACTCTAAGCCGGGTTCACTTCGAAGGCTAGCAACGACAACTTTGCTTCAGCTTTATCCGAATGAAACTTTTGAGGAAGAAGTCAGTGGTCTACTCGACTTGCCGTCTTTAAAATCATCATTGCCAAGACTTACAACTAAAGTGAAAGAGTCAAAAAGTCTTCCAAAAACCGATCGTAGAAAACTAAAGAAAAAGAGTCTTCGTTGGAGGCAACCTCTTTCCGGAGAAGCCTCATCGCTCGCATTTCGCTACTTCGATTTTCGAAGAATGACGCGCCCAAGAATCCGCAAAAGACGTTCCAAGAAAAAATCAAGAAATCTTTCGCGTTCGAGATCAAGATCAGGATCGAGACGACGCCTCCATAAAACATCAACAAAAAATAAGCAAAGCCAGGGATTGAATCAAAAACAAGATGGCGAACAGTCGAAAAAAGAATTTTTGACGACAAAGAAGAAAATTGCTGGGGGAGGATTTAAAGTCAGCGATTCGCCGACAACACCTTCAACAAACATAAATTATAAGCCAAGAAATGTTCTTTCCTCTTCACGTACCAACAGCCTTAAAAGAATTGACGTAAATCAATTAACAGTTGGCGGTTATAAGAAAAATTCGGTTCATTCCGACAGTTGGCAAAAAGTTCCACCTAAAAAAGCAGTGAATAAACCATCATCAAAATCGGCATTCAACAAAATATCTTCTAGAACAGAAAATGAAAATTAATGTACAATATACAGGGTGTTCCAGAAATAATTTGCTACATAAATATTTTATGGGAGTACCTTTGTGGGTCACCCTGTATATCTAACTTAACCTTACTTTAAAAAAAAATCAGTTTTCTTCTTGCTTATTTACTTCAGCATTTGAGTATATATATATATATATATATATATATATATATATATATATATATATATATATATATATAATTTTTTTTAAAAGAATGGTCCCACTTGGTGCTTAGATTGATGTTCGAGCACTGTAATGGCTTAAACGAATTCTATAGACTTTAAATTTATAGTTGAAAACTTGGCCTTTTCATTCCAAGTTTCCTTGTTTATTTTTCTTGAAAGCAGTATTCCATTTTGAAATTCTATTTCACGCTGCATTTAAAACTTAAATTGTATCCCTCATAGTCCTTCTTTCAGAGAAAAGGTCTCTCGTGCATGTAATTGTGTGTTCTTTTATGGTAAATGCCATATATATATATATATATATATACACCTATTAAAAAGCTTAAAAAGTATATATATATATATATATATATATATATATGTATAAAATATGAAATGTTATACTCGTATGAGAAAATTAATTAATTAAGAGTGAAGCTATAATTAATAGATCAGAATATCTTTTCAAATATTAAAATTCGTACAAGGTCTACTGAATCTTTCCAAAAGATATATATATATATATATATATATATATATATATATATATATAGTCATGCGGTTTGCTTCTACAAAGCTTCAATTTAATATTTAGGAGAAATCCAATGACAAGGAGGAATGTAAATGCCATGAAAAGTCTTCTTTAATGCGCAACGTTTCGAGCAATACGCTCATCATCAGGCTAGATAATAACAATATGAAATTAGAATCAATAAATAAATGTGAACAAGACAAAATAATTTCTATAAAAAGACTAAAAGAAGAGGGTTAAATTCAAAGTTATAAAAATTTACATATAAAATTACAAGAAATTTAAAAGCTATTTTTAAATTACATATAGTAAATTTGAAATTAGTACACTGGAATAATTAACACTAATACAATGGAATAATTAACACTACGAACCTTTCAATGCTGGTTCCGAGGCACGAGTAATTTAAAACAAAACAAAACAGGAAACAAGCTATGGGTTGGGCGGTTGGAGTTATAAGTTAGGGGAGGGGGATTATAAAAAATTGGGGAGGGGGGTTTATAAAAAATTTAGAGGGACAGCTGAGGAATCCACGTTTAGAGAAGGGGTCAATGTTTTAATATAAAGAGATTCCAAAATTCTAAGTGAGTTAGGACAAGAATTACAACTGAGAATTTTAAAATTATCTAAAGTGACATCAGTTTTACATTTTATACTGTGTTCCCGAATACTGGAGGCTTCTTTTTTATTTAAAATTTTACCTGTTCGGCAACTTATTCCCATATGCGAAAAATCTAGTCCTGAGGGAGCGCACGGTGCTGCCAATGTAAGTACCAAGGAGACACCTTGGGCAGGTAAATAAATATACAACACCGCTACGCAACGAATCAGGAGTTCGATCCTTCGCTGAGAAAAAGCTACCTAAAGACATTTTGTTAATAAATATAATGCGAAAATCAGTATGATTAAGAAAAAAATTTTATCATACTGATTTTCGCATTATATTTATTAACAAAATGTCTTTAGGTAGCTTTTTCTCAGCGAAGGATCGAACTCCTGATTCGTTGCGTATCGGTGTTGTATATTTATTTACCTGCCCAAGGTGTCTCCTTGGTACTTACATTGGCAGCACCGTGCGCTCCCTCAGGACTAGATTTTATTCGCATATGGGAATAAGTTGCCGAACAGGTAAAATTTTAAATAAAAAAGAAGCCTCCAGTATTCGGGAACACAGTATAAAATGTAAAACTGATGTCACTTTAGATAATTTTAAAATTCTCGGTTGTAATTCTTGTCCTAACTCACTTAGAATTTTGGAATCTCTTTATATTAAAACATTGACTGATTTTCGCATTATATTTATTAACAAAATGTCTTTAGGTAGCTTTTTCTCAGCGAAGGATCGAACTCCTGATTCGTTGCGTAGCGGTGTTGTATATTTATTTACCTGCCCAAGGTGTCTCCTTGGTACTTACATTGGCAGCACCGTGCGCTCCCTCAGGACTAGATTTTATTCGCATATGGGAATAAGTTGCCGAACAGATAAAATTTTAAATAAAAAAGAAGCCTCCAGTATTCGGGAACACAGTATAAAATGTAAAACTGATGTCACTTTAGATAATTTTAAAATTCTCAGTTGTAATTCTTGTCCTAACTCACTTAGAATTTTGGAATCTCTTTATATTAAAACATTGACCCCTTCTCTAAACGTGGATTCCTCAGCTGTCCCTCTAAATTTTTTATAAACCCCCTCCCCAACTCCCCTCCCCAATTTTTTATAATCCCCCCTCCCCTAACTTATAACTCCAACCGCCCAACCCATAGCTTGTTTCCTGTTTTGTTTTGTTTTAAATTACTCGTGCCTCGGAACCAGCATTGAAAGGTTCGTAGTGTTAATTATTCCATTGTATTAGTGTTAATTATTCCAGTGTACTAATTTCAAATTTACTATATGTAATTTAAAAATAGCTTTTAAATTTCTTGTAATTTTATATGTAAATTTTTATAACTTTGAATTTAACCCTCTTCTTTTAGTCTTTTTATAGAAATTATTTTGTCTTGTTCACATTTATTTATTGATTCTAATTTCATATTGTTATTATCTAGCCTGATGATGAGCGTATTGCTCGAAACGTTGCGCATTAAAGAAGACTTTTCATGGCATTTACATTCCTCCTTGTCATTGGATTTCTCCTAAATATTATATACATATATATATATATATATATATATAAAAAACAAATTAGCGTAATAGCAAGAGATGAGGATTAATTTATTCACTTCAGTAATATTAATTTTGACTTTGAAATAAACCATATTCATTGATTAAATAGAAATGAAGTTGGAATTTTTATACCGTATAATTATTTTGTTCTACTCCTTATATGACTATACATTTTCCAGAATAGAAAATGATCGTATTTTTTGACGTGACGGATAAAAACGCCGCTAAACATATTCTTTTCCCCTCTAGCGATAAATAAATTGTCAGGAATTAATTACGAAAGATCCACGTTTAAAATTCGGGTGGAGCCGCGTCTAACAACTATTTATTTTGCCTTCTTTTAGTTACACCTAACATTTCTCTTCGACGCTTCTCTCTGCGATTATCATTATGGTTTCCACTCCGCCTATCTTTCCCGGCGTGCGCTGACTCTAGCGGATTTTCGTTCCTCAGAAAACAGGGCTGCCAATTCTTACCAACTCGAGTCACGTTCCTGCCTCCATTTTCAAAGTCGCTTCTAATTTTCTTCACACATTCGAGCCGTGGAGTTATATTTTCTTTTAAAAGAACGACGCTGAAAAAAGAATAAAGATTCGTTTGATTTTATATGGATATTTTAGGAATCTATTTCGAGTCATGGAGATACCATCGAGTATATTTGATGATATAATGAACGTAACAAATAAGAGAACGTCATATTTAATTTTTCAAATTGTAATTAACCGTCGTAGGCGAGTCTCGTTGAAGGAAAAAAATTTAATTTTATCTTAAAACTCATTTATATACGTTCTTAATTGGATGGTCCAATTGCAGATTTAAAAGATGTTGCGAAATTAAGATAACGTAATAAAACTTTTGCGAACTTTAAATTCTTTGGAGAGCACCCTGTGCAACGACTGTAATGCTTCCATAAAAGAAATGGTATCTGTGTATATTTGAGTTTACTGCTAGACTAACCATTATCTTAACCTTATACGCACTTTTTTGTTAGTCAGTATTAGTATTAATATTTTGTTAATAATGTCAATATCTTACATGGTGAACCATATAAGATGCGTTGCTCGCATACATTTAGTTTAGAATTATGAATAGTTCACATTTTCTGTAAACAGAGCCTCTGAAGAAATCAAAAGCTGAAGTTATGCTTCTCAAGAAATAGAATCAGAATTCAAAGTGAGTTTTACCTAAGCCTTTTCTTTCTGGCATTTATGAGTTTTATATTTAACTTAAGGGATAAGGTATTGAGCACAGTTGTCATAAATGTTTAGCTTTTTATAGAAAAACTTGGTTGAGGATCAAATTTTGATTCCAAGGATTTATATAAAGTCCTTATTTGATAGTAAAGTTTCAATTTTTCATTCATTACCTTCATTATTATTTCGGGCTTTTTCCTTTATAGCACCCCCAATTTCTTCTTTTCAGTTGTACGCCCTTGACAATTGGTTAGGTTAAGTCGTGTAATATTTTCGTTAAAACTAACGAAAATATCACGACTTAACCTAACCAATCGTCAAGGGCGTACACTTGACCTAACCGGGCATTCAATTAACACAGTAAAACAATGGAGGTGCTATAAAGGAAAAGATTAAAAAATTCCTAAAGTTACATAGCTTTTCCATCAAAGAAATATGTAAACCGTAAGAGCTATATATATTAAACCCACTAATATTATCTCTGTTAAGAATTAAAGTACACTGAATACACCTTTTTAATATGAATAATGTTTAAGAACAATACTGTGAGGAGATGGATGAAGCTTACGAGTTTTACCTTCAACCCCACCACGTACTCCAGTGGTCGGGGAACAGGGGTAAATTACCCAAATGGGGTAAATTTAAAACTTTTGGGGGTAATGCGTGCGGTATGAGAGACACTTTGTGCTGATATTTTTTTCGTATATTTTTATTTTATTTTGTTACATAAATGTGGCGTTATTCTAAATTTTAGAATATTACGAATTTACGTCCTGATTACGTCCTCAAATATATTTTGGGGTAATACCCAAAAAAGTTCGCCGACCACTGACGTACTCAATAACTGACTGAGTGCTGGACTTTTACCTCGTAGTTTTAGTGAAGGGATTAATCCCATCTTATAAGCAAGTCACAACTTTATGATAACCCTCTGCAACCGTTGGGTAAATTACGAAGACATATTTGAACAGCTTTATGGGCTGGTGGATTAGATGTCTGCTAGAGAGCCCAACGTAGCCAAGCCGCTGTAGAAACAGTGAGGCTGGAGCTTACGGGTGAAAACCAACCCTCATTAAGTGCTGTTCAAATATTGTAAGAAATACATAGTATATACATTTTTACGCTAATTTTTGTATACCTAATTTTTTTATTTTATTATATCCATTTCTATTATATCCATTCAAATTTCATGAAAAATTATATGAATAAAGAACTGGTTCCATAATTAAATTTTAACAAATAGAAATTTGAACATCATCATATAATATCGGTTTCCATATAAATACACACAATAATTTCATCCTCCATGAAGAGAGTCTATATATTATTAAATATAGTTTTAGGAAGTTTATAGGTCTAGATTCTAGAAAATTTGCACACTATATATATATATATTTGCACAATATATAAAAACTATTTCATATTCTCCTCTTAACTATAGGAATCATTCATAATCTTTCAAATAGTCATTCGCGTTCTTTCAAAATTTAAAATATACTTTTAAAGCTTTTAAAAACTTTTTAAAAACTAATCTTTGTATCGATTATGACATATTTAAAAACACTTTTTTTATCAAACTTTTGTCGAAAATAAAAATAAAAAAGCCTTTAAAAAAAAGTGTTTGTAACCATCGAACTCTCTCTCTCTCTCGCTTGAAAAGCTTCTCTGTCAGCTATACAAAGATTAGGACTAACTTCTCTATAACAAAGTTTACTTGAAGTAAAGTCAACATCAAAGTTTATATTAATTAGTTTTCTTTAGTTTGTATTTTAAATTAAAACAAATCGAGTTACAGCATATGCTTTATAGTTGTCGAACCTTGTTTTAATTTAATTCAGAAAATAAATTTACCTTCAACTTAATCATATTTTTAGTATTGAGTTCGTCTTTCTATTTTTCGTCTTATCGTTCACTATAACACTCGTAAACTGTACAGAAAGTTGTAAATGACAAAAACTATGCTAAAAATACTCGTATACAGGGTGTCCCATAAGTCCGGTTTCGTATGAAAATTTATTTTAAATTAAACTTACAAAAGTAATACATTAAAACGAAAACAATTGTTCAAATTGATGTCTTGTTTTGGGATGCTTTTTCTGTTGCAAGTAGAATAACAAGCAATAGCTAATATGGAAGTGCGTTACACTCGTGAGGAAAAAGCGGAGGCATTTTCTTCACGAATGTAACTCAATTTGAACATTTGTTTTAGTTCTAATGTATTATTTTTGTAAATTTAATTTAAAATAAATTCCCCTGTGAGACCGGACTTATGAGACACTATATATATATATATATATATATATATATATATATATACTGTATATATACAGGGTATCGATTCATCGATTTGTTGTACCTGGTATTCCATGCATTAAAACCAAGCTCACCCTCTCGTCTATTGTTAATTTCGCAGCCATCCCCTACCTAAAAGAAAAATAATATAATCAACACTGAAAATTCCTATGATGCGCGACTTTTGTGCCACCCTGTATATATATATATATATTTCACGAAAGTAACACGTGAAAAATATTTATGATGAATAAAACCACGAAGGAAAGGAAACACAGAATGGTGCTCAAGCGCTTTCGTCTAATGAGTGTTCCTGAGGATGTCATTAGACGAAAGCGCTTGAGCACCATTCTGTGTTTCCTTTCCTTCGTGGTTTTATTCATCATATATATATATTAATCCCTGCACACGTACTCAATTCTATTGAAAAATTTTCCAAATGATATTACTTCACTTTATTAAAGGCTTCTCATTTATTTTTAAAAATGTTTAAAAATCTTTAAAAATTAATTACATTCTTCGCAATTTAATTACTCATTTGTGTCACAATTAGCTTCTCTTCCCGACAAAATGTGCATTTTGTGTTTGAATTCATAAAAGTATTCTTGACTCTTCATTAACTCTTTTGAGATCTGCTTTGGCAGAATAAGCTTTTAAGTTTTAGAGTTTGATGTTCAGAGAAGGATTTTAATTAATTCCGTGATGACGTGAAAATACAATGAATTAAAATTTCATTTTATGCGTTGTTTATTTTATTCGTATTTACCCTTCGCGAGTACGAGTTCCAACTCCATCGAATGCTCTTCAACGACAACTGGCAGCGAAACAATTTCCCGAGGTATAATAATATACAGAAAACGAAATATATCATTCTGAGGCTAAAAACTAATTATTATTTATGGTCAATGTAAATAGCGATACTAGTTCATCACCAAAGAATATTAATTTTGTGCTAAACTGTATTCATATTCCGAGAATTAACTTGCATTTCGAAAATTTTATCAAGACTTCATTTTTACGTGCGCCAATAGTTCGCAAATTCCTGAAGTCGAGTTTTGTAAAGGGAATTTATAATAATCTTTTATTTTTTCAAAGCCGACCTTTAAAACTGTCTTTTCATCTTCTTTATCCACCCTCTTATATACACATTTTAACTATATATATATATATATAACGAAAGGAGCCATCAATTAATAGAAAGTTCATAAGAAGAACGCGGAAGTTATTTTTAATTTTTATTCCATCTTTTAATATAAAAGGAAAAAAATTAAAAATTTGTTCTCGAAATCTTTTTTAAGTAGGAGAAAGGAATTCAAGATGGCGGCATTGCGGAGATGGTTCCAAAAGAACGTCGTCATTCGTATGCGGGAGAGCGTTTCTGAGGTTCAATCAAATGCTCGTCCAGATGCTTCAGGGCCGTCCCTCAACTCGGCGCGCCAAATGCATCACAAACCACAAAATTTTTTCGTTTTTTTTTTTAAAAGACACGACTTATACCTTCCTTCTCTTTCTCTGCTTTTTTAGTTTCTCCATTTTTTTTTTCCCGCTGCTTCATTTGCATATACCGCATATGTGTATAAAATCCACTCAAAGTTTTTAATCTATTCATATTCAGAGAGCGCCCCCATTTTATAACTTTATACGTATATAAACAATGTATTCGAAATTATCATTATTATTATTAAATAGTAATGAAAAATAAGCGTAATTTCGTACGCGTAATAAATGGTATAAAAGCTAAAGCAGGAAAGCAAATATTGCCAAACCTATGTCCAATAAACACAATTTAAAAAAAGAAAGAAAACACAAAACCGGCGAAATATTTAAAAGTGACAAACTAAAAGTGTGATAACTAAAGAAATGGAGGAAAAAGGGGAACTGCCAATAACAGTCTTACTTATTATTAGTGACAGTGTTACTAAAGTCTATTTCGGAAGTTCTGATTTCCCTTTGTTACATTGGCATGAGGATGTAGAAAGAATGATTGTAATAAGTGTTAAAGCTGAAATAGTGAATGTTAAGGTGTGAGAAGTAGAGAAAATATCCATAAGGAAGGGGAGGCTGGGATTACAACTGAAGAATGTATAAACAGATTCGGCAGTATGATACATGATTACGACACAAGAGGTAGTACAAGTAGGCTGGCGTGAAATTAATTTGTAAAAAATGTACGGATATATATATTCTCTTTATCTCATTTGACGTGCCATAAGAGGTGTTACACTCCATTTCTGAAAATGGGGTCGACCTCATTCCTGTGATGATAGCATGTGCAGACACGTTAACTGCATTTTTTTGTGTGTGTGTGTGTGTGTGTGTGTGTGTGTGTGTGATCTAGAAATTAAGTGCAGCCCCTTCCTAGGTAGAATGAAATATGGTTTTCATAAAGTGGATTACGCAAACAAGCGAAAAAATTGAATTTTCTCTCTTTTAAGTTCTAACTTTACCCATAGAGTAAATTTTACATTTCTCATATTTGAAACATTTGAATTTTTCTATTTCAGAAATGAATATTTTCTTTCGGAAGTTGTAAAATCTTTTTTTTTTTTTAATTTTTCATGTTTCTGTTTCTAAATTTATGAATTTTTCCATTTGCAAAGTTGTTTCTTTTGTTCATGCTAGTTCTGTCTCTCTCTTTTGGAAGTAAGTAATAAAAAAAAAGTTTTGGGGGGGGGGTGGGGGGGGGAGCAGCATCCTCATTCTCAGGAATTTTTTTCTTCACATTATTCCATTATTTACGACGTTTGTGACAATTTTTGTAACTGATTTTTATGCATTGAACGATAGCATTAAAATCAGAGTATGATAGAAAGTACCAAATACTCGCCCAAGAATTAGTTTACCCTCCATTATTTACCATTCACTAAAGAGAAAATCTTTAGAAAATAATTCTTTTTATGAATATGGAGTTAAAAAATTATACTTGTGAAATCCTTCTGAGCCTCTGAGGGGGAAGTGGGAGAATGAGTGAGGTTCATACAGTGGCTATATTTCGTAAATGAAATCCAACTTACACATTTAATCTAAATGGCCGACTGTAGCGAAGTTCTAATACCATTTACTCGGTCATAAGTTTGATCATACAACTGAATAATAAGGTGAATTAACTCTTATTTTATAACCTCGGCATAATATACTTTTGGTATAATTTGTCATGGTTATGAAATGAAGGTTAAGGATCTATGCACTAAATAATTAATTCATTCTTCGTTTGGAAAAATGTAGTTTTGTAGGCCTAGCAAAGTTAACGCAATTAGATTTTTTATTCAAATATGGAACCACATACTTGTTTAATGCGTTCAAATTGAGTAACTTCATAGAACCAGTCAAATCGACAACCTGACTTTTTCTAATAAACCTATAACATATTAACTTGATTTAATTAAACAAAGTTTTGGATATTATTGCGTGATTTCCATTCTAATGTAAATTAACTAATTTCAATGAGTTCTGAATTTCATTGTTGATGAGTTGATGTTATGAGTACTCGTAAGTTAATTACAAGAATGGGAATTTTGGACAGTTTAAACGCTTTTCGGATAACACAAGATTACTCATAATAACCAAACGTATAAATTTTGAAGTACTTACGCGCGTAATTTCTTTCATAATTTAGCCAAGTTATTACTCTTTCCTCGAAATGGACAAACGTTTCAAATGGTCAAACGGGGCAAATTATTATTATCGAAACTTAATTTAACTCATATAGTTTAAGTAGGTTCGGTTAGTTAGATTTTCGAATTAAATTCCGATGAGTTGTGGTCATTTCATTCTATTTCACTTCGAGAACTTGTCCCTATAGCTCTGGTTTTGCATAATTACATTACTGAGAGTCTATTGCGCAAATAAAAAATGTAGTCATTGAATTTCCTTCATTTTCTCCTTTTCTGTGTAAGATTTGGGTTATTTCCTTTCCATTAGAAAGTAATAATTGCATCTGTTCAACCATAAAAAGCTTGGAGTAATTGTGTCACATAAAAAAGAACGAACATGAACGATAAATGAAAGGCAATTTATTTCTAATTATAATTTGTAAGCATAATGGATGGAAAAAAAAACACGAAGGCTACATTTTTTTTTAATTAAATTTAACCAACCAGCCAACATAAAACAGAACTGAAAAACATCCAACCAACCAACTTGTATAGCCTAAATAACAGTGTGGATCCAGAGTGTTGTTCATTAATACCCTTAATTTGGAAATCCAGTATTATGAACAAATTATATTTCCTGAAGGAATTAATTCTCCAAAGCTATTAAAGTAAGCTATTTCAGTTGTTATATATATATATATATATATATATATTTATTTATTTATTTCCTTCACTATAGGCTGATATAAATGGTTATAATATAAAAAGACTAGACTAGTGTGCTATTCAAGGGATACGAATGACTCTTATTTCTCCTAAATGTCTATCAGTTTTAGGCAAATAGTGTATGAAGTTTCACGACCTTTAGGTTAGGCGGTCATTTTAGATTGGTTAGTTATTTCCAACGTGACCAATTTCAATCAATCAATATCTTTGTAACAAATTTCAAAGAACTGGTCTCCGTGAAATTTAATATTTACCTAGTTTTATAACTGATTTTCAGCTTTGAAACTCCGTTCCTACATTTTCTTGATGTATAAAAATTACAGATCTTTTAGTTTAACGTCGGAAACTATAAATTATTTTTTAATGTTTGAGTTTAGGTTAGGTTTGAGGGTAATAATCTACTTAAGCTCCCGTGTCTCCGATTTTTCTAGATTATACATCGGTAGCTTCGTTCCTTCATTAGGAATGCGATTTAGACAGTAAGGGAAATGCTTGAAAACCTAACCTAAAAAAAAAATCGAGTTTTAATCAAACTTTTCTGGTCAATTTTGAGGTGCTTTGCACGAATCTGCCATTGGTTTCTTGTGCAAATGCGTAGTTTTTGAGATATCGTAACAAACATATAGGATATGTTCATGTTACGAGATCTCGTAAACGACGCATTACCGCAGGAAACGTGCAAAACACCTCAAAATTAACCAGAAAAGTTGCTCTCGTCATTTTCGTTTAAACTAACGAAAATATCACGACTTAACCTAACCAATCATCAAGGGCATTCAGTTGACCTAACAGGTTAATATTGGTTATTTCACCTAAATATCTTTCTGATCTTTTCGTATTAGGCACTCTCTCACATTTCGGGCAAGTTAAGGATGAGAGAATAACGCCGTAATTGATAAAAACATCCAATGCTTTGTCTTCATCTAGGGCACATGACGAATCAAATCCTCAAAGTCGAAATCACACGAACGGCACGTCATAATTCTATCGCAAACACCACCAAACTGAATCCAATTAGAATTTACACGAATACTGATGTTAATCTGGTGATTTTTTCTAACTAAAAAAAACCACTAGATTTTCATTAAAAATCCTATAAAACTACAAACTCGCTAGACTGTTTTTAAAACTCTCTAGATTTTTTTTAGGTTAAGTTAGGTTTTGAAGTATTTCCCTTACTAGAGACTGTCTAAATCGCATTCCTAATGAAGAAACGAAGCTACCGATGTATAATTTATGAAAATCGGAGAGACGAGAGCTTAAGTAGATTATTACCGGTTAAAGTTTAGGTGTTAGGTTAGAGCAGGGGTCCCCAACCTTTTTGTGCCGAAGAGCACATTCAAGACTACCGGTAGTGCGGCGGGCACCATTTACTTTTTCAAGGCAAATTTAT